>OZ024888.1:66308400-66592400 GCA_964017195.1 Siderastrea radians | reverse complement strand
CTACTACATACTTCATACTACATACATGACGCGACCAAAAGTGAGAATTTCTTAGTTAAGAGCAATTCTCTGTAAGAATCAAACAAAGTGGGAAATGAAAAATTTTGACCCCCCAACTTAAATTTGCATGCAAGTAGATATCCACGGGGGATGTTCGAAAATGGCCATTATCGAGGCCATAGCTTAATTGTTGCCACGGTAACCGCGAGTGTTTGTTGACGCCCAAGAACCCAGTTTTGAACTCAAAAACTGTTGTGAAAACTGCAAAATTTAAAACGCTATTTCTTAAGTTTATTAAAACACTACAACTCGAGACTTGGGGCAAATGTAAAACAACTATTCTAGTTTCTTTCCATGTATACGGCTTTTCCTTATATTTCACCTAAACAAATTAAACGGCGAATTAACTACACCGTGTCTCGGCCATTTTAATTCGTGAGCAAAACATTTCTTTTAATATCTTCAAAAGTACATCAGTTCTAGAATTGAAACTACATGGATAGCTTACAACAGACATTGTAGTTACTAAATCCGTAAAATTCTCAGCGGGGAGGGCTTATTTTGTTTTCATGGCAATCAACAAAGAAACCATAAAAATGAGATTTCTTAAATTTTGTCAAAATTAACAGTCCGTAAATTTGCTGGAAAAATCGGAAGAAAGCTGAGACAACCTTGAGATTGAAAGAAATTTGTCTGTTAAGTAATTCTCTGATGAAAACAACCTTTCATAAATCGCATTTTTGGAAACAATTTGGATCGAAGTACAGCTTACTTGACGGCTTTTTCATTTCTCCACATTTCGACTTACGTTGAGCGAGCCGGTTCTTTCTGTACAGCACTCGCATTGTTTAAAAATCCAGTGTTCTGAACCTTTTCTTTCACCTGGTAGCGTTATTTATCCCCGGCAGTAGTCCATCCCCTTATTTCAGCCCATTGAATTCAGTTTTGGTGGCACTGTCGGCAGAAAAAAGCCAACCTGGAGTTCAGTCAGTACAGGTACATTTCCACCGTAGCCTTTCGCTCTACTTCTCGATCAGACGTCACCATTCGCTCCAAACGATGAAAAGCTGCATCCTTTCAACTAGGATTCCATTTAGCCAAGCATTTCACTCCAACTTACGGTGTAAAAACTCCAGACAATAACTTTCTTAAAAGTCTCTTACAAGTGGAAGAGACAATAACATACGCCGTGGGACGTTACTGGTCAGCGGTGTTTACTTGAACAACTTTCCCTTCATAATTTGCTTGACACCGAGTCCGTTATATGCTGTTGAGATGACATTCAAAGCATTTCAGAAAGGCAGCAATGTCCTTGTATTAGATTCTGTTTTTCCACTTGCTCTCTAGTCCTGGTCCATTCACAATAGGATTGACAGTCTCTGATAGAACAAATGCACAGTGCGTTTTCCAGCGGTCACACCATTTTCGCCGCAAAAATGAGACCGATAGCTAGACAATTCGAGAATTAGGAATAGATCGGTAAGCTGATTAAAGAACGGCTTTTCTTATTTTCCATTCTTTTAACTATCGTCCCTTCAATGGAGACTTCAATCCTGATTATTATAGAACTTTCGCACTTTCGAGGACAATTCCTTCCAGCCATTCACAACTTTGTAAAAGAAACAAACAAACAAGAGAGAAGCAACACTTTGAACTTGGGGTTGATTTATTTTTCCTGAGATGAACAAATCGTACGTTCTTTAAGCAGATCGATTAAAGCGTTGTCATTCTTCGCGATGACAATTCTTCTTTTGTCATTTCGCACAGCTGGAGATTTTTGTATACGTGTGGATACCTGTGAGCCGAGTCATCCTCTATAGATCTCTTAATGTCATTTCTTACTTCAAGTGGCGTATTTTCGAAAAAGGATACAAAGTCGTTTGTGCGATATTCTGCGCCGGAAAAATACTGTGAATACGGTGTTTATCAAGTAGGGCTTTGCTTAAGTCACCCTTCTAGGGGAGGGGGAGGGGAGTGGTGGGTAGCGTCACAGAGCAAAGTTGAGTCATGCACAACATTTAGAACAACGCCAAAGGCAAGAACTTTCCTCCGTTAGCGCAGTATACAAGTGGACTGGGCTTAAAGTCAAAACCCAAAACAACAATATAAAGTAAGAGAAATCAGAAAGAAGGGGAGAAGTCAAGTGACAAGACCGATGGTGCAGAATTCGCCAAAAAATGCGTAAACTTGGCTACAGACTGTAATAATCAGCGATTGTTTACAATTGAGGTGTTCCTTACACTCTCGCAAATTTCGTCTTACGTTTCTCGCATTGCGATGAAAAGAAAGCAGCTCAGTGCGTCAGAATATTCGGCTGCCGAAAACGAAAATATTCGTAGAGGTAAAAATGAAATCAAAAGAGGAGTTCCACAGTCATCCATTCGAAAACGAAGAGTTCCGTCAACTGTGTGAAATGAAAAGGAAGAAAGGCGTTTTTTGTTTGCTCTTGTTTTATTTTTTGTTTCGTTTTTGTTTTTGCTGTTGTTGGTGTTTTTGTTGTTTTACAAGGTTGTAAAAATATGGCTAGAAACATTGTACTCGAAAGTACGAAAGGTCTAAATAATCAGGATTGAGGCCTTCATTGAATTAAAGGACAAAGGCACACGAACTGAATAGAATGGAAAATAAAAATAGCCATTCCTTATGCAGTTTACCGAAGTATTGTTAATTGTCCACTTGTGTTAGCAGTCTTAAACGGCCTACAAACATCAAACTAATGTTAATCAACATTAGTTTGACGTGTGAAGGCCGCTTTATTTTCACGGCGAAAATGGTGTGACCACTGGAAAACGCACTGTACATTTGTTCTATCAGAGACTGTTAATCCTATTGTGAATGGACCAGGACTAGAGAGCAAGTGGAAAAACAGAATCTAATAAAAGGAAATTGCTGCCCTTCTGAAAGCTTTGAATGTCATATCAACAGCATATAAAGGACCCGGTGTTAAGCAATTTATGAAGGGAAAGTTATTCAAGTAAACACCGCTGACCAGGGGCCCGTTTCTCGAAACTCCCGATAACTTTCCGGGCCCGGTAAGTATTTTTTCAAGCTCATTTATTTATCAGCTAATGGTAATTATTGGCGCAAACTTAGCGATATGCTTCACGAAATTATAAAGATTAAAATTTAACTTTCAAAATCAATAAAAATTGTATAGCTACTGGAGAATATTGTGCACCTAAAATAGTTTTCGGGCCCGGAAAGTTATCGGGAGTTTCGAGAAACGGGCCCCAGGCCAGTAACGTCCCACGGCGTATGTTATTGTCTCTTCCACTTCGAAGAAAGTTGTTGTCTGCAGTTTTTACACCGTAAGTTGGAGTGAAATGCTTGGCTAAATGGAATCCTAGTTGAAAGGATGCATCTTTCCATCTTTTGAAGCGAATGGTGACGTCTGCTCGAGAAGTAGAGCGAAAGGCTACGGTGGAAATGTACCTGTACTGACTGAACTCCAGGTTGGCTTATTTCTGCCGACAGTGCCACCAAACCTGAATTCAATGGGCTGAAATAAGGGGATGGACTACTGCCGGGAATAAATAACACTACCAGGTGAAAGAAAAGGTTCAGAACACTGGATTTTTAAACAATGCGAGTGCTGTACAGAAAGAACCGGCTCGCTCAACGTAAGTCGAAAAGTGGAGAAATGAACAAAGCCGTCAAGTAAGCTGTACTTCGATTCAAATTGTTTCCAAAAATGCCGTCTATGAAAGGTTGTTTTCATCAGAGAATTACTTAACAGACAATTTTCTTTCAATTTCAATGTGGTCTCAGCTTTCTTCGGATTTTTCCAGCAAATTTACGGAATGTTAATTTTGACAAAATTTAAGAAATCTCATTTTCATGGTTTCTTTGTTGATTGCCATGAAAACAAAATAAGCCCGCCCCGCTGAGAATTTTACTGATTTAGTAACGAAAATGTCTGTTGTAAGCTATCCATGTAGTTTCAATTCTAGAACTGATGTACTTTTGAAGATATTAAAAGAAATGTACTGCTTGTTTTACTCACGAATTAAAATGGCTGAGACATGGTGTAGTTGATTCGCCGTTTATCTTGTTTACGTGAAATATAATGAAAAGCCGTATACATAGAAAGAAACTAGAATAGTTGTTTTACTTTAGTCCCAAGTCTCGAGTTGTAGTGTTTTAATAAACTTGGGAAATAACGTTTTAAATTTTGCAGTTTGCACAACAGTTTTTGAGTTCAAAACTGGGTTCTTGGGCGTCAATGAACATTCGCTGTTACCATGGCAACAATTAAGTTATGACCTCACTAATGGCCATTTTCGAACATCCACCGTGGATATCTACTTGCATGCAATTTTAAGTTGGGGGTCAAAATTTTTCATTTCCCACTTTGTTCGATTCTTACAGAGAATTGCTCTTAAGTCATACCTGTCGTTGATAATTGAGTTCATTAATGTCATTACGCTTGAACCACAAAGTGTACACGACTCTGGAGTATGAGCCAATCATCAGCGTGAACGAAATAAGCACGAAGGAAAGCCATGTGCATAAGTACGCCTTGGCCGCCCAATCTGGCCGCACTTTGATGCAGAATTTGCGATCGATCTCCTTGTCAAATTCCTTGTAAATGAATTGTGGGAAATTGAGCATAAACGAGAACACCCAAGAGCCAAAAATCGTCACCTAAAAAAGTGAAATGTGTTAATCTTGTTCAAAAGCACATTCTTATTGGCTGATTACATGTGGCGGGCTAGGCCGGTTAGCCGGGCTGGCCCGGTTCGCTCTGCCGGGATCTCTCGCTTCAGAGCAAAATGGCTCACCAGAAGATCGATATTTCTCTTTCTATATAACACGTAAAGGTTTATCAGACCATAAAGCCACATGAAACGGACAATTATACACCAAAATAATGGATAAGCGAAGTAAAAACACTCGTTTCATTCTCTTTGGTGTAGCCATCTTTTCACACGACAGCTTCTAAATTTAGCCTCAGGCGGGCTGGCTCGCGTCATGTAATACCGGGCTGAGCAGTCATCTCTGCTATCCGAGCCATCCCTGCTAACCGAGCCAGTCCGGCTCATGTAATCGGCCCCGTAAACTGAACGGGGCATCTACTGTGGGTGAGTAACCAAGTAGCAGCTACAGTCTGCTCCACAAAGCCTTTTATAAACCACGGAAGCCGGTGCTCTAAGAGTTTTTGGCTGGGTGTGTGCCGATGGAACTCTGAAACTCGTACCCTACACCATTCCATGTTGAGCTGCATTTAGCAGCCCTATTCTAGACTAGAAACCAAACCCCCAAACTCGCAGAGTGTCGAGTACTACACGAGACTAAATTCTTCACACCGCTGATCTGTTTTCCGATAAATGATTTTCTACTCTTCTCCAAAACTATCTTATCCTATCCTATCCTATCCTATCCTATCCTATCCTATCCTATCCTATCCTATTCCACCCATACCCTTCCATGCTGCTCGTATCCCTACAGCTTTTGAATGGGATTACCTTTCCCAGGTTATAAACCTTGTAAGTAATAAAATGTGGCGTTTAACTCTTCGATATCAATGGATTGCATGTGCACTGTTTGCGTGAATCTCTTATTCCTAGAAGCTTTTAGGCGCCGTTTGATTTTCACGGTGCTTGTTCTTCGGCCTACTCAAATTAGTTTCCAACATCTCCTGGTATGTTTTAAGACAAAGTGTCCAAAAGACTGGTCCTTTAGTCTTCGTGGCAGTTTCAAGTACTAAATGATGTTTAAAGAGCAATTTACTTACTTCTTAATAGCACACTGACGTACCTTCAGTTTGCGCATGGTAAATTTGCCTTTGTTCCCAAGGGGATATATCACGGCATAGTAACGCTCCACCGCGATGGCAACCAGAGTGACGACTGAGGAACCTGTTCCTATCCAGGCCAAGTTTCTGCCTGTCAGCAGTGTGCACAAAATCTTTCCTGTTACTCCCTCAGGGTGGCTTGAAGTGTGACTCATAATCAACACGGGTACAAGGAATGTGGCGTACATAAGGTCCGCAACTGCCAAGTTCACAATCAGATAATTTATTGCAATCCTACGAACAAATTTTCAGTCTGATTCAATATGCAAATGTGTGCAAATGTAAATAGTTGGACGCCCATGCGGCTTTATTAACTAAGCAGAAATAGCACTCACAAAACATGCCACAGTAGCATTGACAACTCTCAGACAGAAATGAACTATTGGTGTCACTAAGAACTTCAGACACTTAAATACAATGGGAAATGAAGAAATACGCACATCAACGGATTTCGCTGGATATTTTTTCTTTCCTTGTTTTTCGTTACTGTTGTTCTTTTCCTTTTATTTAATAATTTTGTCTAAAATCAGAGACCCATTCTGCGTTATGATTAAAATAAAGATAACACGAAGTGAAATGAGATAAAGATGAGATGAGAAGCTAAGATGGAAATAATAATGATATGGGGTGAGGTGAGATGAGACGAGAGCAGAAGAGACGAGACAAGGAGAGATGAGATTACATGAGATAAGATGAGACAAGATGAGATGACATGAGTGATCAAATCAGTAAAAGACTGCAAGCGGGTGGCGTTCATAAAACATTGCGACCTTAAAACTGGAAAGGAAAAGAAACTTAAGGGTTTCTGCATATGTGAAAGGGAGAAATTTACACCAGCGAATTACCTGGAAATTACACGTTTCCGAAAGGGCTGGTTACGTTGACGGAAACATGAAACAAACTCCTTTGCGGAGCGTAACTTTGTGTATCCGCAAGTGACATCACGAAAATACGCTAACGGAAACAATTGTTTCCTTCAGAGGAAACCTGACGGAAGCATGCAAAAAAGTGGTCTGGTTCCGCTGTGACCGCAGAGACGGAAACATGAATAAGCGTCGCATATCCGCTACCGGAAACACATGCTTCCCGTCGTGTTTACGCAACGGTGTCACGTATTTCCGCAACGTTTCAGTTCCCGGATTCTTGAAGTTTCGTCCTGTGAATATGAGATAAGATCAAATCGGTTCAGATCAATCAGCTGTAGTTGAAGCTCTGTTTATACCTCACTTGGGCGATACATAAACTTACTCCAACCCTCCTAACCTCATAAGCACATGTAATAATTCCACTATATTGGACACGTATATACCTCATATCTACACGTATATACCTCATATCCCTATTCCTCTTAATGACAGTACAAACTAGAGAGTTTCCAACGATGCTTACAATGACAAGCATGAACGAATCTGTTGTTATAGCAACGTCAGCTGATTCGGCCATAACTGAATCGTGCCAGGCTCAGATATGAAACCTAAATGAAAACAATGAAAACAAATAAACAAATTGAAAGGAAATCAATTGTTTTTGGTTTTCGATCGACTGAAAGTTGATCCAACATGTAATTGCTTAAATTTTCCCTTTAAGCACTAGCTATTTAAAGCCAAGAAACGAAAACTGACTTTCATTACCAAAACCCACATACCCATACACACAAACCCATGCACATAGCCGTACAGCCATTTCGTTACTTTATAAAGCCAGGGGATAGGAAGGGACTACAGTAGTCATAAATACATTTTGTATTGGAGATATCACTGGTTAAAGATTTCTACTTTATTATTCTTAGTCAGGCAAGGAGCTCGACTTCTTCTCTATTCACCAGCCAATACGCTCTCATCGACTCGCCGATGTCTTTGAAAGACTCTGAACTCTATGTCAATTCTTGTGCGCTCTCTTTTCTGCCTCTTTCCCACAGTTTTCCTAAGAAGAAAAGCAAGTGCCATTTCTTGAAAAATTGTTTTTTGTTTGCGTGCATTATATTTGTAAACCTTTCTATCTCGGGAAAGGATCGAGAAGGTGTCGGGTACACGGGTCTAAAAGTGACGGGGATGTTTGAAAAGTTTTTAAGTTTTAAAACGTGCGAATTGGGTGTTTCGATTCGTCGACAGGTGTTCTCCTCTCTCTGATTCAGGCGTAGAACAATTAATAATGAGATAATTCTCGGTTTGAGTAAGTCTGTAGCCTTTTAAAGGTTGACAATAGTTCCTTATATTACTTCGTAAGAAAGCATGCCATAACATGAAATAAAGTTCCATGTTTGCAGGACAAAAAATATGCCCAAATGTACCCAATACTAAAAAAAAACTAGGCCCATAAAAAAATAGGTACTTGCGTAATAAGCACAGTTGCTGTCAAGCTGTGTAAGGAGGCGAGTCATTTTTGTTTACTCAAATGTGTTTGCCCTTTAATAAGGGGAAATGATCTATTCATTCAACTCAGCATTGACTGAAGTGTTCAGGAAAGTTCGTTAGAACTTTTGCCACGTACCATGGAATGTTTTCAAAAGATATAGTAAAAACTGGAAAACTTTAGTTGAAAAATGTATTTAAAACCGAGGGAAACACAGACATCCAATGTCATTGTTTTACAAGAATTGAGATCACGGGTGACTATGGTAACCTTTCGTATTTGACAAAACAAAAAACGACCACGACTCTACTCCCTGCGACTAATTCGCTTTCATCGACTGCCATACACTCTCATCGATTCCAGTGACTCTCATCGACTACTAAAAACTCTGATCGAATCGACTCCCATCATCTTTAGGGCGATGCTCATCATCTGCCATGCGATCTCACCGACTTCCATTAGCTGTCATCATTTCCAATGCAATCTCATCGACTTCCATGCATCCTCGCCACACGCGAACACTCACACGCTGTTATTCACCTCCTTCCGTTTCCAGCAACTTTCATTGATTCTCACTCGCTTTCGATAAGTTCTCCCATCAACTATCTTCTATTCTTGTTGAGCTTTTTTTCAAACTTTTCTCCTTTTTTCCTTGCAGTGGACAGCAAAATAATTTTGTTTGTTTCTCCACATTTTCACCAATTATTGTAAACTTATATGCGAAACCATTACAAGTGAGCTATTGTAAAACTAAACTGAGCTTTGTTAGCCTTTGTAACTAATTAAAATGAAAGCAATTGAGCATTTAAACGATAAAAACCGTTACAAATAAAACTAAAACTAATAAAGCATATTGCCGCTTTAAAAGTTAACAAAAAAATACTAAGTGAGACGAAGATAAGTTAACGTACCTTCGAAATGGGTGATAGAAGTCTCAGTGATCCACTTGTTTGTATCTTTTTAAATAAAAAGCATAAATAACAGAAACGTAACCTGTACGTGCTTCCTCGCATGCAAAGGTGCTTATGTTAAATTGAAGTGGATCTTTCTCGTGTCCTATTATTCCCGGATTGTGGCAATTTTTAAGGGAAACAATTTTATATTCAACGCTTCGAATTTTTGTAAACTAAATCAAAATTATATTCAGAAAATCTTGTTCTGTAATTAAATAAATAAATATTCAATAACATGAATGTTTGTTCAGTAATTTTCAATTTATATTCGGCATACGATTCTTCAATTCAGTTACTTAATTTGTAAAGAAAGTTGAGGGTCTAAAATAGAGTAGATTAAATCTAAATTAACTGTTCAGTATCCATTACAGGTAGATGTAATAGAAGATCATGAATAATCACGTGCGTTCAACGGGCTAATTAAGCTAATAGTTTTGTGCGAAAAGAGTCCGACAGGGTGTTGATACTTTTTTTCTCGCGGATCTACGGCATTTCGATGATTAAACAGGTTATTTTTCTGTGACACTTTTTTAAGATGAAAAAACGTCTAGTCAAGTCCCCGATGGTGTCAATATGTTGATGGCTCTTACAGAAGTTTTCCAATAGTAGAGAACAGACCATTGATGTAAACGATGACTGCCTGGTGCCTTCAGCCGACGTATTCTACGTCGCTCAATTCATACATTGAATTGTACACAACGCATTCATTTTCACTTTCGTCCCAAGGCCATCAAATTTTGACACAAAATACTAGCGGAAATGAAAATTGGCAGAGTAATGAGTTATTTCTTCAGATGTCCGCACGGATTTAGGTGATCTAAATGTTGAAACATGTCCAAACCTTGAGAAAAAATAAAAAAAGCTATGTAAATCGGGCTTCGAAAAATGTTATACTCAATAGAAGCAGTGACTGGACTTATATTGGATGGACCGCGTGATTATTGCCGTTTAGCGGATGCATCATTCAGATTATGCGTAGTCCTAAGATGTAAGGGCAGATCTAGAAAGCCTGGGATCTACTGAGCATTTTGGCACCAACTTCGTATATTTTGAAACAAAACAAATCCATGTAAATCGGCATTTGAAAAGAGGGTGTTCTGCATTTGTCTGCAATTCTTCGACCTCAAGCGTAGAAGGTATTTGAATTCACTGAAGAGCCCGGTTATACAATAGAATATTTCGGATTTATAGGTATTCGGATACAAAGTATTCCTTTTATTTTTCGGATTCAAATTACTGGGATTCGTGACGCAATCCGGTTAGTTTTGACCTTACTGAGATTCTTCTTGTTGTGTGTATACGCGAAAAAAAAATTTGGTACCAGTAGTTATTAGGTTTAATGTTTGTAAGAATCAGGCTTTTACAAAACCTACAAAACTTCTTGTGACATATTTCAGTTTCATACTGAGTTAGCCTGGTTTCAGTATATTATATAACATAAAACTGGTCGACACGGACAATTCAGTTATTTTTGCCAAAAAAGTGTAGCCCGTTATGAAAAAAGACTCAGTTTTCCGCATATTGTTCAACGTCTAATTTCTTCACAGGTGCATTTGGTAACTAAGCACGGTGAAAATTTCTATCAAATTGACTGAGAGGCAGTGACCTATCTGTCGTTCTCAAAGATCGACTCAATTGTTGGTGCTTTTCTTTTAAAATGTTTGTGAAAATTATTATTAAAAGTGCTGTCACTTATGGACCACCATAAGCTGACACTCTCCAGAGGGGCATTACAGTGACAATTAACATTAAAATGAAACTACAATAAAGTTACTTAAAATACAATAAAATAGTGATAATGATGAGACAAACAAAATAAATTCACTTCGTATGTTTCAAATCAGGTGATAGACGGCTCAGGGATCCAGCCCGTTTTGAAATAAGCAGCAGAAATAATAGGCTAAAGCACTAAAGATACATGAGCTATATGTGCTTCCTCGCATGCATAGACGCTTATTTTAAATTAGTATGTGTAATCAAATGGTGACGAGTGAAATTAGGAAATAATTTCACGCGCGTTTTGTCAAAATTCTAATAATTTCCCTCGCCTAAAGTTCGCGTCAAAATTAAGGAGTAATTTGTCACCCATGATATTATTAAAAGAAAACCTTTCTTGACTTGTGTCCTATGATACACGGATTGTTGCAATATTTAAGAAAAACAATTTTGTATTCAGCGCGCCGAATTTTTGCTCAATAAGCCAAGATTATGTTTAACGCTTCGAATTTTCGCTTTTCTTCAATGAATCAAAATTATTTCAATAAATCTTGTTTTCTAGTTAAATAAATAAATGCATATTCAATAACAGAATTTTGACAAAACGCGCGTGAAATTATTTCCTAATTTCACGAGTATACCATTTGATTACCTATTAATAACATGGGTGACAAATTACCTCTAAGGTGCGGGATTGCAGAAAAACGCCTCACACTCATTTGCATCTCATTGGATAACAAAAGAATAACAAAACAGCACATTTGTTATATGCCTCGTTCTTTTAAACTCTGAATTAATTTTCCGCAATCCCGCACCTCACTCCAAATTACGCTCACAATCGTCAGGGCTTTGACTTGTTTATCGTGTCGAGAACTCCAAGCATTGAAAAGTTTAAAGCACACAGATTGGCTAAAGTTCACATTTTTCTGAGTGAAATAATAAAAAAAATCTTGTGGGAAGTTTTTACCACGCTTTGACGATTTCGTGTATTTGTAACCAACAGCAAAATACACCAGACCAAATTCACTAAATCGAGCACCATGTTGCTCCATCGAGCAAGGCTCACAAATGCATTCAAAATACGAACAGAAAACTTGTTTTAACGAAAGTAAACTTCGGATGCAAATTTGTATTTAAAACTGACCTTTATTTCATTCGAAGAAGTGCCCAAATCCACGGAATTACTTCTCTGAGTTCGCGGTCAATCACTCGATCAGCAACTGGCTCGCCGTTCAAAAATTTTCGCTGTCACACTATCATAAATAATCTCTTCTTTTTGACTCGCAGTTGATTTCTGAGAAGTTCAGTCAATTAAAAGTCAAAATTTACAGATTACCGATTGAGTTCTCAATGAATATTTCCAGAATAGCTTTAGTTCTGCACAAAACATCTTCATCAACCTCGACGCCATCTTGGCGCCGAGCTATAGACCCGTTGCCATAGCAATTTTGTAATTTCACATGTGAAATTATAAATTAACGCTAAAAGTTCGCGTCAAAATTAAGGAGTAATTTGTCACCCATGATATTATTAAAAGAAAACCTTTCTTGACTTGTGTCCTATGATACACGGATTGTTGCAATATTTAAGAAAAACAATTTTGTATTCAGCGCGCCGAATTTTTGCTCAATAAGCCAAGATTATGTTTAACGCTTCGAATTTTCGCTTTTCTTCAATGAATCAAAATTATTTCAATAAATCTTGTTTTCTAGTTAAATAAATAAATGCATATTCAATAACATTAATATTTGTTTAGTAATTTTTAATTTATATGCAGCATGATATTTTACTCGGTACACGCTTTTTCAATTCAGTAGCTTGATATTTTATTCAATACGATATTCTTAATAAGCGAAAAAACGAAGCGACGTTACGGTGTCATCTTGACACCATTGTCTACCAACGGTCAACAGGAAAAAAAATAATTTATACTGAAAATTGAAGACATGTAAAGAAGAATAAATTGAGACTAAAATAACTGTTCAGTGTCCATTGCGGAGAAGTGTTATCGAAGATAATGAGGAATTACGTGAGTTCACCGGCTGAACAAATAATTTCGTGCGAATAGAGTTTTCAAGTCAGGTGGTTGATGTTACAATATGGTGATGTTTTCCGATGGCCAAGAACAGGTGCTCATCAATGTGCTGATGTAGATGACGGCTGGTGAGGCCGACGCATTCTTCATCGCACAGATCACACATAAATTTATACACAACGCATTGTTTATTGTACAAGACTGGTTTCGGTTCTTGCTCATTTAGGTCATCACCAATTTGCGGCTTAGGCTGAAAACTGGTTGTTAAACGTGTGGTCAATTTCTTTGATTAAGTCACCTTACTGCCTTGTTTTCGGGATCATCGCGGGTAAGTGATGCCTTAGCCTAATCCTATCTATTTGAACTCTTTCAACCAACCAAATAGGATTCCCTCGTTGTACTTCCGTGTTGAGAAATATGTCTTCTAATGAGTGCAACCAGTTCATCATCTGAAATATCTCAATATTTACTTAAGTTCTCCAGGTTGAACTCTCTTACACTACTGTACAAGGTCCAGCGCGAAATTCGTAGAATCTTGGCAATATCTGTCCAGGTGTAAGAATCACAACTTCGGAGATCTTCGAGAAACTCCTTTTCGATGACAAAGGGTGGTCTTCCCTGGGATTGCGGAATGGTTTGTCTCTCTTGCTCCAAACCTGGTAAACTTACAGTCCTGCGTCTCATTCGGATTCCTATTTCATCCCAGTACTGGTATATTTCTTTAAGCAAACTACACAGCTGAGACAGGGCTCAAAAACGGCTGATTGGCTAAAAGTTATTACGTAAAAAGCGTCATAGAATTGCTACTGAGCATGCGCTTGGTTTTCACGCTTGAAAAATTCAATATGGCGGACGGGCTGTTGTTGTTTATATGCATTATTTCACTTTCAACGGATGATCGAAGTTACCTTAGATAGTTTTTAAATCAGAAATGCTGTTTGAATCTATCATTGACTCCAGTGGCTTTCAAAGAAGCCATTTTGGCCGCTGTACACTGCAGAACGAAACTGCATCTGCTGGTGGAGTTTGTAAGGATATCGATTGATCTCGTTGTTTGGTTCAAATTTCATCTTCCGTCAATACCTTTTCGTAAACAAGACATTCAGAAGGCAGGTGATCACATTGCTGCAGGTCAGTAATTTATATTTATTGATGTACTATTTCATAATCAATCAATCAATCAATCAATCCTTTATTAACGTGGTCAGCACGCTTAGCTAAAAAGCTAGTTTACAGGTACGCCACGAAATAAAAATACAAAATAGAAAAACAAAAACTTCTTGGAAGTGTATAAATTAAGTTAAGCTATAATTAAGAATGACTACGTGTTATAATATTTTGTCTAACTAAGAATAAAATATAGAAATATAATAATATTATTGAAAACAGTAAAATAGTAAAAATTGTATTTGAAAAAATAAATAAATAAATAAATAAAGAAATAAATAGATAACTGATCATGAAACGTACTGAATGCACTCAGTGGTTGTAGCCCTTTGCTGATCATGTTTTGCACATTTAATGTACGAGTCTGTTTATGTGAAGTGCTGCTTTTTATAAACTGACAAGTACTTTAATAGCTGGAAGAGAGTGTTACCTGATATTGAAATAACGCTATAACAGTCTTCAAAAGTGCCCTTTTGGAGATAAAAGCCTTCTGTGCTCGGTATTTTTGCTCTTGTCGGTGCTTAAGAAAGTGATACTTTACCTTAAAACTGTGACACGTACATGTGTGATGCAGAATTTTGATAACTGACAAATACTGCCTTATGTCGTGTGTTGAATTCTGAACAAAGCAAATCAAGAAAGATGATGAATTTTAAGCTCGGAGAAGAAATAAAAGTTGGAATATTCAACATGTCACGGGCGTGGGACAAAGAAAATATCTTTGTCCCACGCTCGCGACATGTTGAATATTCCATCTTTTCTTATTTCTTCTCCGAGCTTAAAATTCACCATCTTTCTTTATTTAAACCCTGATCCTAGCAGTATGCAGGACGCGTGTCACCACGAACTCAGTAAATATGACCTTAATGTTCACCACGAGTCTCCCAGTAGCTCAGTGGTTAGAGCGTCCGACTGGTGTACGGAAGGTCATGGGTTCGATTCCCGTCGGGGACTCAGATTTTTTCTTTGTCCCACGCTCGCGACATGTTGAATATTCCATTTTTTCTTAAAGCAAATCAAGTTTTGAATGTACTCAGTTCTTTTAGGTCAACAACACTAGCCATGTTGATTTGCTTCATTCATTTGCTAACATAGATTAACACACTTGTTGATCAATACATGATGACAATTTCTGTTGAGCTTTCCTTGTGCTCACTGATTTGTGTATTGTTGGCTATGTATACCCATATACTTTGTTCTCATAGATATTTCATACCATCTTTTGTTAGCATTTTACTTATTTTGCGTATTATTTGTATACTTGAACTAGTATATCTCTACACAATTTTGAAAGTAAGACCGTAGTAATATCATTGCTAATGGTGGATAAAATAATCATTATACAACTGGTTTTTGCATTGAAGGGGTGTTCTATTTAGGAAACAACTATGTCTGCATCAGTTAAGTTTTGGGCAAATAATGGCCCGATTTATACTAGAGACGGATCATCCGTCTGGGACGAACTTGGGCAAAGAACGGTAGTTCGTCTTATAATTCGTCTGTGTATAAATACGGGCTTTCAGACGGATCATCCGTCCAGACGGATGATCCGTCTCTAGTATAAATCGGGCCAATGTTTTGCAAATAGCCAGAAGAAAGTGTTGATTGGTGTTTACAGGAAATTTGACAAATATGATCACTGAACATTTGGGCCATAAATAATTAACCAAAAAACATTGTTGCATTCAGGAAGTATTCCAGATACAAAAATAACCGGAGCAATAGACTTTCTCAAAGTCCTTCTACGCGCGGTTTAGGTATGTGGCGCACGAAGGACTTTTCCAACTTGCAGCGCGCCAATGGCCCGATTTATACTAGAGACGGATCATCCGTCCAGACGGATCATCCGTCAAGACGAATCATCTATCTAGTATAAACACGGGACGAACTATGATACGAACTATCGTTGCGTCTCGTAGTTCGTCCCGTATTTACACTAGGCGGATAATTCGTCTAAGCGTGACGAAAAGGCATGGGTACAATTATTTCACTGCAAGACGACCGCTGGCTTTAGGTAACGAGGTCCTGATTTTTGAGGTAGTTCGTCTTCTGCCCGTATTTATACAGACAGACGGATCATCCGTCCAGACGAATTATCCACGGTAGTTCGTCTGTCAAGACGAACTACCGTGATAGTTCGTCTGGACGGATGATCCGTCTGAAAGCCCGTATTTATACACAGACGAATTATAAGACGAACTACCGTTCTTTGCCCAAGTTCGTCCCAGACGGATGATCCGTCTCTAGTATAAATCGGGCCAATTTTACCGACCCAAAAACGGGTCGGTGAATAAATTATAAGCGCGGCCAATCAGAGTCGAGATCTCAAAGAAAGTGTCACTCAAATGTAAATCGATGCTTCTTCACGCGTCATTTCTTGTCACGTCGAGGTCACAGCATGCGAACAGCGAAGGAAGCGTTGAAAATTGCTCAGCAGGTCACGGGTTACGATAACTTGAAAGAATATCAACAACAGGCCATAGAAACGTATCTCTGCGGAAAAGATGTTTTCGTTTCTGCGCCTACGGGAGCGGGCAAAAGCCTTACTTTTGAATTGGCACCGTTTGCAATCGATTATATGCGAGATGGAGGCGACACCACGATAGTCCTTGTTGTTGTTCCTTTAGTATCCCTCATGAAAGACCAAGTGAATTCTTTACAAAACCGTGGGATTGCGGCCTCGTATGTTGGAGACGACTGCAGCGACGAACAGTTGAAGGACATTATTGATTTAAAGTACAGAATTGTTTTTGGAAGTCCAGAAGCGCTTCTCAACAATTACCGACCTGTATTTCGCCGATTAAAACCTCACCTGAAAGCTATATTCGTCGACGAAAGTCACTGCATAGCGAAGTGGTAAGTCTTTGCAATCTGTTTAAGGAAGCGATTTATTATGTTTCCAATTAATGTTCTCCCGTGTTCTTGTTTCTGAATATTTCGCTTGCACGAGGAAAACTCTGGGCTTTTGAAATTTGTGTTCGAGCTGTCACAACAAGCGAAAATATTTGCATATTATTAAAACAAAATGAAAACATACTCTGGTATATAATATAAATGTGCCGCAATCCCACTCCCCACTCACAACCCAAATGAACGTTGTTCTTGTGGCTTCTAAAACAGTTCCAGAAAATAATTGGCTTTATAGATGAGGCGAAATTATAAATTAAACAAAAACATAGCCGAACAAAACAAAGTAAAACCGAAATGCACCTATATATATATATGCATCTGTATATAATTTGCACTTGCATGAAGTTTATATAAAATTGGTTGTGCCTTCATTACATCAACTTCTTAAAAGCACAAGGATATGATAAAATTTTATAAAAATTATTAACTACTGTAAATTTAAATCCTTGCTCAGTTGCTTTGTAGCAAAAACAGGACTTGCTAGTATTTTTTGCACTTCATGGTTTAAAAAATAAACTCATACCTACTCTGAGAAAGGTCACTGGTATTTTCCAGGGGGAGGGGATTTAAGAGGCAAAATTTATAGAAGTAAGGAATAAAAATAGAATTTTTCTGAAGGAGGATGGGTGCAAAGTGAAACCCCACAAGAATATTTTCTTGAACTGTGCACTTTATTTTGTCACAGTTTTGGATTTAAATAAAAAAGAAAGTCCCTTACAGCTACTTTCCTATTTGAACAGGGGTAAAGACAGCACAACAGAGGAGGCTTTCAGGAAGGATTATGGGAGGCTTTCCGAACTGCGCTCGTTGGTGCACAGAGATGTACCAGTTATTGCTTTGACAGCAACTGCAACAGAGGCCACCAGAAACATGATCATAAAAGATCTGTGCATGAAGGACTGTGTGCAGATTCTTGGTGATCCCAACAAGTCTAATATTCGATACTCCGTCATAAATGATGTTGATCATGAGGACTTGTATGGGACTTTTAAGTTCATTATTGATGATCTGGAGAAAAATCAGATCAAAGCTACAAAAGTCATTGTGTTTTGCCGTAGAAAAGGACACGTCAAAGAACTGTTCGAGTTGTTTACCCAGTGCCTTGGTCCGAAGGCATATTACAGGCCTACTGGAGAAGAGCCACAGGACGATAGATCGAGGTTATTTGCAATGTACCACAAGAGAACGCATAAACTTGTCAAGCAGACTGTAGAAACAGAGTTCTGTAAGGAAGATGGGACAGTAAGAGTAGTTTTTTGCACCATTGCCTTTGGCATGGGAATAAATGTGCAAGGCGGCAACATTGTCATCCACCTTGGACCATCAAGTGGTCTTGACGATTACTTGCAAGAGTCTGGGAGAGTTGGTCGAAAGAAAGATGTTAATGCCCATGCAGTATTGTTAAAGTACAAAGGATGCACTAGAAGCAGAAACATATCTAAGCCCATGAAGGAGTACGTGAACAATTCTACTACATGTAGACGGGTTTTGTTGCTAAAACAATTTTGCTCCACTCCTCTTCCAAACAGTGAACGTCATTCATGTTGTGATATTTGTGCTCAAAACTGTAAGTGCTTGTGTAAGTGTGCACGTGGCCAGGATAAGTGTTCTTGCAAAAAGACCTGTAATGCAGCTGAATACAGGTCAGACATTGAAAATGAACTTCTTGAAATGAGGACATCCAAAGTGGAAGCAGCAACAAAGAGCAATGGCTACGCACTGAAGGGCAAAAAGGCTGCTCAGTTAAGGGAGGACTTGTTGGACTACAGACTAGAGCTTGCAGGCAATCTAAATCCCGAACAGGTACTGACAGGCGTAGATCTCGCAACAGGCTTTTCGAGGTCTTTGGTGGACAGTGTTGTTGCCTGTGCTGCCACTGTTGACAGCTTGGAAGTGCTTATGGCAAAGTTTGACTTCTTTGATAAGAAGCATGCTGAATTTGTATGGCAATGTCTTTGCGATCTTAGTTTTGACAGTGACAGTGACTTTGGCCAGACAAATGAATCAGAGGACAGTGCATCTGACGACAGTGACATTGAAATGTTCCTTAGAAAACGTAGGGCTTTTCTCCTCTCTAGCTCTGGGGAGGAGCGTTCAGATTAGGAGTTTTGGGTTCATTTTCCTTACGACATGCCAAGTAAAGGGGGTATTTTACTAAAAATGCATCTGTTCATTTTGTATTATTTTTGTTATCACGAAACCGTTTGGAGACTTGACCAATTTTTTAAATTTGTTCCTCCTTTGTTTGGCAAGTTTGTGGAGCTTACAGTGTATTTGTATAAAAAGTAATTTTCAGTCTGCTGCACACTCTCAGAGTTTGTTTTTGTTTTGAATTCGTTCATTGATGGCATACATGTATTAAATCCACCATTACAAGCTGTTCTGTTCAGGAAAGCTTGATGGGCAGATACGTCAGCTTGCAATAACATTGCGTTTCTTCAGTTTGCTAATAGTTTTGCAAAAATATACTTTGGTTAGTATTAAAACATTTTTAATGAGAGACTCACATAAACTTTGCAGGCAAGATTGTGCAGTTAAGACTGGAAATCCTACTTAAGGAATCAATATTGCTGTAGAAGTGATTCAAGAAACATTTATTGGATTAAGAAGTTGTACATGTACATATCTTAGTTATGTTGGGTTTAAAAAATAATACATGAACATGTTTGTACAAACCAAGTTTCAAATAACATTTCATAGGGCAATTTTACTCAAATTTCATGCCTCTCAAAGTCTGGTTTCTGTTATGTAGAGACCACATGTTTGTATTTACAATGCTTATATTTGTTCAAATGCTACGTTTAGATTTATATGTGAACTTGGGGATCAAATCTCAGAGTCAAGGACTTTGATCCCCTCTTAGTTTGCGTCCCATGTGCCCTTCGCAAAATTCATGGCTCTCGTAGTCTTGTTTCTATTCTGTATAGACCACATGTTTATATTGATAATGCTTATTTTTGTTAGATTATTAAGTTAATATTGATATGTGAACTCTGGGATCAAATCTCAGTTTCGAGGACTTTGACTACATCTAAATTTGGTTCCCATGTGCTCTTTGCAAAGTTCATGGTTCTCGTAGTCTTGTTTCTGATCTGTAAAGACCACATGTTTATATTTAGAAAGTTCATATTTATTCAGTTGTTTACATTTAAATAGATTTGATATGTCAAAAAGACTTTGCCCCCCTTTTTTTTCCTGTTCATAGTGTCCTCCACAATGTTGATTTAGTCGCTGGAAGAAATGTTTTGCTAAAATGTGTGTTTCCAGAAAATACCCATACTCCTCACACAGAAGGGACTGGAAAGTCCTGGGGATCGGAGTGGTCTCAAAGGCCAAACTTTTTAAGGAAATGTATGAAGCTCAGTTTGAATTTCTTGAGGGTTGGGGGTTGGGGGGGGGGGGTCCTTAAGTAAAATCTCTTCTGTGGGGGAGACATAATTTATGGAACTACACAATTTCTTTATCTTTGCCATGAGCTTTCACAATAAAGTGATTAAAACACAACAAAATGACTGCTGTGAAATTAAATCACAACCAGACTTCTGCCTGGAATAGTTTTTTGAGAATGCATGAAGTAATCGTTTTGCCTGGGGGGTGGGGGGATTCGCTTTTGAAAGTGAAAGGGATGCTTGTCGTCTCGCTTAGGGTTGTAAATTTCCAATTTTTGGTATCGCTTAAGATGTTCCAGGCAAACAACAATATTTTTAGCCAAAATGGTTTTGTTTAGGGTTACGAAGAAATTTACAAATATAAATTCTCTTTTTAGAATTTTGGTATCTTGTAGGGGTCTAAAATAGCTTGAGCCATTTCCAACAAGCATCCCCATTCCTTTACTATGGGAGTCCCCCCCAGTCGTTTTGCAAGTTTGGCCAATTAGATTTGACAGTGAGTCTGTGAATTACTGACCTCAAGTGTTTTTATGCATGCTCAAAAAATTTGGTCTGACCAGAGGTCTAGATCCTTGGTACAGTCCAAAAGAATGCAGTCTCTGGAGAGTAAAATGTCAGTCCACAGTTTAAATTCTGTAATAGTGCTTTTTACCAAACTTCTTCAAAGATTGACTAATCCAGTCCTTAAGCTTGCCACAGTCAAGTCTTTCGAGTATATTCTGTGGCATATCAGGGAAACATGAATGTGCCCTTCCTGGTACCATTCTAAACACCTCATTCGGTAGCAGGTGATCTACTAACAGAAGCACATCCTCTGTAGTTGACATCATGGTGTGCTGGCCAGAGGGTTTGACAACTTGAGTTATCTTGTCAAAGTTGTTGACTACCCTGTCTGACGTTTCTGTACTCCGTCCAACACGTTGCATACTCTTGTCAGTTATTTCCCCTCTGTAGCTGTGACAGTCATTCTTGAACGACTTGTTGTCATGCTCTATCTCAAGATCCATTGGATGGTTTGTGTCTGGCTTTCCCCGGTGGTTTACATACCTGTTCCATGTCAGTGAATGTGCCAACCTGGGACTGAGAAGACAATGCACTTGAGCCTGGAGATGAAGCATAGCTAGAGCATACTTTGGACATTCAGAGACTTTGAAGTACAAGCAAAAGTACTTGTAAAGTCGGATCACCCTTTCTCCATCTCCATACTTTATGGCATCATTATGGTCAGCTCTCAGGAGTAACAAGATAAGAAGTTGACGAGTGTAATTCTTGATTCTGTCTTCTTTCTCGGCAGCAGTATGTACCGTTTCTTCTCTGATGTTGTGCTTTTCAAGCTCATGTTTGGCCAGTGCTTTGGGACGTTTGTATGGCTTACTGCACACTCTGCACTTGAGGTCATTACTAATAGGAGCAGTCATTGACAATTCCGGTGTGTTGGTAATTACATGCTCTTCAAGAAAATCTGAGATGACCTTCACTACATATTTCTTCTTGGCATCACTGTCAAGTGCAGAACCCTCAAATAGATTGGTTGTGGGCTCATCATCAACTGAAGACATCCCAAAATGATGTAGGGCACCAGCAATGAGATATGAATCTGTGACCTTATCAAGGAACTCACTTGATGCATAGTAGCGGTTATGGGGCTCGCTTGACACATTTCTGGCATCGATATAATTTCTCATTGCATACAGTGTTCCAGAATCTCTGGCTGAACTGGTGTCGTATAAATGATGCCAAACCACCTAATAATTAATACAAACAAAAGAAAGTTAGTACACTTTGATTCCCAGGAAATATTCATACACCCAACATTCAATGAAAGGAAGTGGAAATTCCTGGGGATCCATTTGCCCCTTTTTACCATATAAATCACACCTGGCATACATGCAGTCATATACTTTTGATCCTTGCCCCGGGACACCCCTTTCTGGGGACAATTGACTTTTTGTGACACCTCCATTCTGGGGACATAAATCTGTCCTCAAATTTTAAACATTTCTATAATGTTTGTAATAATTTATTACCCCTAATAAAGGGAAACCTCCACTGCTGACACTTTTGTTTGTCAGAGGTACTACTGCGAAATGGAGGCTCCATTGTGTTTTACATTTAAGTATCCCAGTGGGGGATAGGGTTGTATACTTAATCTTGAAATTAGAACCTCCCCCTTGAAAAATTTTTTTTTGGTGTGTTTATCAAAAATTACAAATTATTTTTTAAATTATTGGTAACACTTCTAAAAAAAAAATAAAAATAATTGAATGAAAATATTATAACTTTCAGCGAAATCATGGGTAAAACAATAACTGTATGAAAGTTAATCTCAAGTATTTTATTTGCAAGTTAGAGCTGGGAACATTAAATTGAAAAGCTGGCCTCTAGGAGAATAAGGCCTGCATGTATTTTATGAAAATGCAGATAAAAAACAACTTTGAAAACAGTTAATTCAGTGCTGTCAATTAAGACTGTAACCAGAAGCATTTGTTACAATAGAGCTTTATTGATTTGACAGCTCTGGGGGAAAAGGCAAATAATGAATTATAACCAACAATATTTAAAATCTGAGAAAAACATGTTCCCCTGATAAAGCTGACAACATAATATCCCCAAGTTAATGCAATTGAAGTGACATTACCTCACACCATTCCATCTGGGCATGGAAATCCTCAATTTTAGGAATCAGTCCTTCCATTCGTGCAGAGGGGGTTCTTGCGTCCTGCATAGCTGATTGTGCTTCTTTATGTCTTTCGAATGTCAGATAGTCCCCACCACTCAACACTTTCACAGGTTTCTCTTCTGATTCCTCATCATGACCAGGAACATAACTGTGCATAAACTGTGCAAGGTCAATCATGTCCTCCTCATATTGCTCATTCTTGAGTAGGACTCCAAGATTGACCTACAGTGTACCAATTTGTGAAAAATTAGTGAAAGTGAACCTATAGTCTTTTTTTATAACAGCATTCTTTGCACAAAAATGTTGAAATGTCCAAAGTTTTAAGGGCATATTTACTGATAAGATACAGTAAACACCCCCAGATTAGTCGCAACCGCAGATAATCCACACCCGGAATTTAGAAACTCAAATTTTGGAAAAAGACTTTTTATAAAGTAAATCAAGAGATTTGGGAGCCATCCTTTGGAGGTAAACTTGTTGCATCAAGAGAGTTATAAAGTTATAAAGGGTCTGGTGAATGGTGGTCATGTGAGGAAAAAAAATTACACATATACCGGTATTACCTTTTCAGTTTTGAGGCGTGTTTTTTCCATGTACTGGTGACTAATCTTGTCGGGTAGGAACTCCTTCATCCACGTCAGTGCAGGGATGTACTTAATCCATACATTTCCAACAAGTACAAGTAGCTCCTCTTTAAGCTTGGACTGATCATCAACACTTGGCAGGAATGTAGAGAATGGTACAACACCAATGTCACCCTTCTGATGGTCAACAGGCAAGTGATTTGAGGGTATCCTATTCTTGAACGAGACAATCTGAAACATGTGGTGATCCTTGTTCCTATTCTTCACAGTCATCTGCCTTGTTTTACAGTTTATGTCCACGTTGTCGCCTGTGAAGGAGTATCCAGGGTGCATGGAATCCCTGTGGATCTGGAGCGTAGCTTCTAGCTCTTCAACTCTGCTTGGTTCTTCCAGGTGTGCCTTCTCTATCTCTGACAGTATGCGTTGTTCTTCCTTGTGGTCTTCCTCTACTTTTTCCTTCCATTCTTTCAACTTGCTGTCAAACCCTTCTCCAAACTTCTCGGTCATTGTGCAGGTAGCATTGTAGCTGAGGCAGTTGTATACTGAAGAGAGGCGTTTGAAGCCAACTTTCTTTAGGCCACCTTTCTTGAGAATGACAGACTTGACACGCCTGACGGCATCAAGGTCAGAATTGAAGACTGAAATCAACTGGCACCCAGCATCAATCATTGGAGCCAGTAATGCAGAGCCTTTCTTATGCACATTTCTAGCTTGAGATGGATTTGCCACAGCAGAACAAAGGAATGCATGAAAGAGGGGACACCTTTCCTTCAACTCGTCATCAATCAGTTTCCAGTTTAGAGCTTTCAGCTGTTCCTTCTCCTTCTGACGAAGCAGTGAAGGTTGTCCTAATGTGCACAGTCCAGTGAGCTCCTTTGTTATCTGTTTGCACATTACCTCTGTGATCTCTTCCTTGTATTCGACATCTTTTATGAGAGAAGCTATAGTGGTTTTTGGTGTTCCTGTGGCAAGCTGACGGGCAATTACTGCTTTCTGGCCGTACAAGAACACTCTTCTTGAGGGGCTATTTGGATATGCAATTATTATCTGAAAATAAACAAAATTATTATATCAAATTTTTTCAAAATCGCAGTTCACTGATCAGTTATTGCTAAACAAGGTACAAACTATTTGCTGGTCAAAATCACAATAAATATCCCATTCAAGATATTAGTTTTTGACGATACCGATTGCATCAAAATAAAAAAATGAAAACCATAGCCTCCCTATTTTAAGACCTTTTAAAGAGTCTTTAAAGGTCCAGTAGTTTATTGACAAAACATTATTTCTGTTCATCCATTCGAGCAATTATATCTACCATTTAAATACCAAAATACGTTCAATAATGCTAAGTTAAGTGGTTTTGAACTATATTCTCGTTGGGTGCCCCTGAATTATTGACAAATATTTTTCGCTTCCGAGCTAATAAAACCCTTTAATAATAAACCCAGGGCTTATGATAAGAATTTTACGATGTAAAAACATTTAGAAATTGTAATTCAAACTCTAGTTGATTTGGCGCGTAGTTCCAACTCTAGTTGATTTGGCGCGAAAGGAAATTGCAGAGCAATTACATTTTGACTTTGAATTTTTTCACAATGTTGTTTCACGTTTCTTGCGACAAGTCTAAACGAGATTCAATTTTTTGATTTTATACGGTGAAAAAATCGAAGTTATAGGAAAATGTAAAATACAGAGAATACACAGAAATCTCGTTATTTCTTTATTTACGTATTAAATCTCGCGGAATGATCAACATGAGAGAACTTACAATTTTTGTCGATCGAGTTATATTCCGCGAAACCGAAAAGCATTCACTTCACAAAGATAAGTTACCCGAATTACTTATTTAGCCGTTTCTCGGGTGACTTTATAAAACATATATAGTAAGTTATTAATTGCAAAGAGACAGAAAATCACTCGAATCTAACGCTCAGCGAGAAAATTAATATCACACTTCGAGAATTTCAACCATCGCAAGCTTAATTGAACTTACATGTCGTATCCTTACCTCGACAAAACTCTCCTCTTCTGATAAATCAGATAAGTCAGCTTGAGTGGATGCGTCTCTTGTAAGCAGCAAAAAATCTTGTTCGCTAGCAGCTAGTTTATCTGGGGCATCCTGCAGGCGAAGCGATCTTTTCACGGTTGCACTACCAGAGGCATCTGAAGATAGTCTCTTCGTGCTAGTCGTGCTGCCTTTCTGTGCAGCTATCGCATCATGACCAGCCTTCAACGCATCCCTCACAAGGTTTACTTTCTTCACGATCGTATCGTTTTTATCGGCACAGTTTCTACAAATAATATTTGTAGTCAGTTCAGGTTCTGAGAATTGCCGTCCGGCGAGGATTTCCAGGTCTAAGCAAGCCTTGGTTTTTTTGCTACCTGGGCCGATCAACCTTCGTCTGTAATCGTTTTTTACGACTTCCTTGGCGCAAATAAGACAAATCTGTTCTTTTGAGCAAGGAGAAACCGAAATTCGCGTGATCGTCTTGGTCGGAGTTGACCCCGCGCTACTTTCCGCCATCACAAACAAGAATTCTTGAAATTGACTCCTGCTTAAAAAGTCACGCGCTTGCAGAAGCACCGCCCCCTGATAATTGATACTTCTTGGTTTTGGCGGGAACCTTGAGTCAAATTCCTGCAAGCGGGACAAGTCGCCCTCTCGCGACTTCGTCGCTCGCGGTCGCCGCTTCGCGACTCCCTGCGCGTCGCTTCGCGACGCTTGGCTCGCTTCGCTCGCCAATAGAGGGCGACTTGGTGCAAGTCTACCGGATCAATGAACTTCTGGGCTAAAAGAAGTGTTGTAAAATGTTCTCATGTAACAGCATGGTTATTTTACTATTAATGGGGTCGTGGTAAGACAGGGTTTCACTTGTACATTGACTTTCACAACCTGCTCAACCAAAGCTGTTTAAGTGGGTAAGAGATATTTTACTACCATTTTCGTTCAACCCTGAAGCGTGACGATTTTTTCGCGTATGTTTACGTTTTAAACTTAACGGTTTTGTCTGGTTACGTGTCACTTTAGGCAATGAAACCTTGTCGGTTATGTCGCGAAACTGACAAGGTTCTTGGCGCCATTCGACCATGTTTTATTCACGTGCTCTAAAACTTTTCAGGTTTTCCGTGCACAGGAGCATGTTTTGTTCACGTGCTTTGAAACTTTATGGTCCGCGAAACGGCCAACATTGAAATTTGTTGGGGTGTCTGTAAAACCCGGAACACACCCGGAACATCCCGGAACACCCCGGAACACCCCGGAACACCACCGGAACAGCCCGGAACAGCCCGGAACAACCCCGGAACACCCCTGGAACATCCCATAATACCCCGTAACATCCAATAATACCCCGGAATACCCTCAATACAGCCAGGAACACTCTTGAACACCAAAAATAGTGGTCAGCAGTCAGACCGCTCCCGCAAAGACTAACCCAAGGACCTCCGAATATTAACGAAGATTTCCGAATTTTTCCGAAGACCTTTGCGGATCACCCGAAGACAAAATGACAAAAATGAAATAAAAAATAACATTATAGATCGACAAAGATTTGATTTTGAATATTTCAATTCAATTATTGAAGTTGTTGTAACTCATGCGAGATTTGCATTATTACTCTCGACAAACCGATGTGACGTCTATAAGTAAAATTCTGGGGGTGGGCATCCCGAATAATAATTCAATTCAACATATAACACGTCACGGTCGCGATAACTTACTCTTGGGCATTGCGTGACAGATTTTGCACGCAAACAAAACAGATTTTGCAGGCTGCTAAACGTCTATAGGATTTATTTTGTTTCCGTAAAGGCTGTTCCTTTTCAATTTATGTAGCTAGTACTACCGCATTTTCTCAATAAGTGCCCCACGTGCTGTTACTGTACGAACTGGGCAAAGAAACACCGCCGTTCCTTCTAAAGACCAATTAGAAAAATGCTTGAATAGTTTTGAGAAGTAAGTTGTAACTCAAGGTTTATCGCAACGTATAAAGTTGGCTTATTGATGGAGCACACGAACTTTGCAAAGTTCAAGGAAATGTGATATGTACTCTCATTGTTGATATTTTCCTTTTTTCGTTTACTGAATTTTTTCTCTTAAAGTCTAACTAGATCTTGTGAAAGTAAATAAAATACTTCTTCCTTTTCTCGCTATAAGAGTGTAAACTCGTTCGATCCATTTACTCCCGGGTTACGTTGTGACATCCTACATTATAAGCCCTCGGATACCTCTACAAAATTATAGTGAGTACTTTTTTGCAGGCGCACATTTCTCCTACTCATTTATCTTCCGAGCTACGCTCTTTTGTTAACCAAAAATATATGCAGGCCTAACTGCAAAAACGTTGTCATTCAAATATGACAAGAGAAAGTTGCAAGATGGGAATTTATTAGACATGGAAAAACGTTCTCGGATTTTAATATTCCTGAAGCACTCATGGCTACGGTATGATACTTCAAATTAATATAAACTGAGGTTTTTTTAAATGAGGTGTATATATTAGCGTAACGAACCGGCAGCCAAACATTTCCATGCGCCTGTGGAAATAAAACGATGACGATCGTGTGACCTCGGAATAATGACCTGATAGCATTGCGTGACACTGTATCATTTGGCTTTGTTATGTCCTTGAGGTCACACCTGTTTTTTGAACGTGATAATGCAAACCTCGCACGAGAAAAATCAATGCAGAATTAACAGTTCAACTGTCACATTTTCATATCGCTGAAAATCGTAAGTTATTGATGTGAAGGTCACGTGCATGATGTATTTTTCCCATTAATTAATGGTTTTTTCGCTGTTCTTAAAAGCTTCGAAAATATTCCAAAGATTCTTGAAATGCTTGGAAATCTCAGGGTGATCAGCAAAAGTCCTTTGAAGAATTGGGAATCTTCGGAGGTCTTCGGCTTAGTCAATTCGTGAGCAGTCTGACCGCTGACCACTATTTTTGGTGTTGCGGGGGTGTTCCTTGCTGTTTCGAGGGTGTTCGGGGGTATTATGGGATGTTCCAGGGGTGTTCCGGGGTTGTTCCGGGGTGTTCCGGGCTGTTCCGGGGGTGTTCCGGGGATGTTCAGGGGTGTTCCGGGATGTTCCGGGGGTGTTCCGGGGTGTTCCGGGGTGTTCCGGGTTTTACAGACACCCAATTTGTTGTGCCCCAAACTGCACTAACTCCTCGGTGATCTGGGAAAGGGAGATAGATCAGTAGTGGATTTTCAATACTTCGATGAGTTCAAGGTCATCTTCCCGTAATTTTTCAGATGTCAGGCCTCTTTAGGCTTTGCTAATTTTTGCATTTTGTCGCAGTATCTGTGCCATACAGATTTTGCGGTGTTTACGGTCACGCAACTCGTTCGCAAATTGTCTAAAACTCCGCGGAATTTTACCCGTAACTTGTTCACCCCCTTCACTCAGACCCTCACTGATATTAAAAAGAAATTCTGTCAATGATGGAGCATTTTAAATCTTGATCTAAAGCGACTCCTGGACGGTATCTCCTTCCAAACTTGTTAACTTGTTAACTTTTCTCATCTCCTTCACTGCAAAAAATTAAAGACTTTCATTCGGCAAAACCTGAAAAGTCTCAGAGCATGCCGCACGTGAACAAAACATGTTCGAATGGCGCCAAGAACCTTGGCAGTTTCGCGACATAACCGACAAGGTTTCATTGGTCTAAAGTGACGCGTAACCAGACAAAACCGTTAAGTTTAAAAAGTAAACATACGCAAAAAAATCGTCACGCTTCAGGAGTTGAACGAAAATGGTAGTATCTAATTACCAAATGATTTTAAAATGTTGTGTTTAAATGTATTTAGTGCTAGTGATACATTTCTTGCCAAGAAGTATTTAATCAATTACACATGAAGTAAATTTTTGTTTTGCATTTTTTTTTTCTCCAGGTTTTCACAGCTTTTGACTGCGATGACATGTTCTCATCCAGCCTGTTACATTTTCTTGGTAGAAAGCAGAGAGTGGCAGCTATAAAAGTCACCACTGTTCAATTCAAATATTTATTATTCTAATTGATTTTTCGAATGTCAAATTGCCCTGCACTCTTTGACTGTATAACATTCTTCATTGATACTAAAACAGTCCAGTAGAGTTTGCTGATGTTTTTGGGTCTGATCTCTATGAGAGTTCTGCCTTGAGACAAATTATAATGCTCCTGAAAAAAAGATAACATGAAAACAAGCATGTATAAAGTTTTGAGAAATAAAGCTCAGCACTTTTGTGCCTTTCTTCCATCTTGCTAGTCATCTTATGTTAATTTTGTAATCAACCTTTTTTTTAGAAGGAACTGATAGTCTTCGGACGGGGGACATTGCGTGACTTCGGCCGGCTGCGAAGGAGACTATAGAAACAGTGGTGTGGAAGAGGCACAATTATAAAATGCACACTCTGATTGGCTGAAAGGCGGGTTTGAATGAGAGTATGTAAACACAGTTGTGATGTCAAAGTTGTGCATAGTATGTTAGTTATTTTATGAAAGCAATAAAAAACTTTTTACTGTGTTTGCATAGCCTGATATAAACACTCGAGGGGTTGGAAGAATGATCGAAAGTTATGCAAACCTGGGACGAAGTCGAGGGTTTGCTTGCCTGTCTTGAATTTTTCCAGCCCCTCTTGTGTTTATATCAGGCTATGCAAACACAGAAGAAGCTTTCTATTGTTTAAATGATGATTATGGCCCTTTCTTAAGTCTTTACTTTGCTCTATCTGCACTTTTCAGATACTACCTGTTGGGAACATTTAACATTGATGCCATGTTTGCTCCTAAATTAGTGCACTCAATTTTGAAGCACCTTACCCCAGTGTTATGTGCTTCTATAAAATTCTGTATTTTTTGTTTTTGGAAAGTTGAAAGTTGAATTCTGTGTTATCATTTAGATTATTTGTTTAATGTACTGTTCAACAATTTGATTCATCTGACAACTGTCAGCCTAGTGCTGAAGGGTTCAGCATTCCTAAATGTGTGCTTTCCATTAATAATAACTATAACAAAATTCTCGAATCTGATTGGCTGTCACCAGCCATGATTTGAGCATTAATAGGACAGTTGGACAGTGTAATTGGACAGTGTACGCGTCATGCCGAAGTAATTGGACAGTACGCGACAGAGCGCGCGCTTTTTTTAAAACGTATTTCGCAAATAAAACTGTTGTCTATTCTTTCTCCGGTAGGTTTTCTCCTTTTTCTTTCTCGAATTTTGTTATAGATATAGTTAATTGGTAACAGGACCTCGTGTCATCCAATTTGGTCTGTAATACTCGTGATTAAACAAATCGGACTCCCGCTATGCGGTCGTCCGATTTTGTTAATCACTCGTATGATTACAGACCGAACTGGAGTCCACTCAGTCATATTACCATTATTAATTTTCAACAAATGAGAGTTCGTCAGGACCCACTTATAATGTAACAACCTGAAAAAGGTAGCTGCGAAAACAATGATTACATTTGTATTGGCAAGGAGATGCACTTTGCTTTGCTATGATAAGTATGCATGAAGTTATGCAGTACTGAAAAGTTTGTTGCTAAGCAATGGGGATACCTTTTGTTTGAAAGATACTCTGTTTTCCTGTTCGAGATCTGTTAATATCATGGCATTTTCCATGATTTTTTTTTTTGCCATAGTTTCTTGATGATTAAGTTAAGAATTCATTCAGGTGTTTTTATCACTCGTTGTGTTTTAAGTAGCTCAGTTTTGATATATTTTGTTCATGCTCTATCACGGTTCCCAAATTGACTGCAAAATAGCAAAACATTTCACCATCATTTCAATGATGTTTTTGTTTGGTTGATTTCTGACTAAGGATGGAATGGTTCCAACATAGCATTCCCTGCTAAAATATTCATTAGAACACTACTTCAGGTGAAAAACTATTTCAAGCTCTTTCACCTAAAAAGCCAATCAACTCCAATATGTGGTCGTTCTTTTACTGTTCAAGGGTTTACATTAAACAGTGCAGAATTTAAAGCTCACCTCAGTTTTCTTCAACCTTTTCACTCCCAGAGTTAAAACCTTGAGATAGGTGTGACCATTGAATTAGAAGCTGGTTTCATCTGCTGATCCTATGGTGCTGTTTAAGCTTTACAGCACATGCATTTTGGAAAATGAATATTGGGATTCTTGTACTCTGTCATTAATTTTGAACAGATACGTTCAGTCTAGAAAGCACTTTAAGAAACGAGAAAGTAAACATTGACCATACCTTTTAAAATCGAGTTAAAACAAAACGCTTACCAGTTGCCAAAGTAGCACGAGCAGCACACTGGCACTACTTTTCTTCCAACATAACAAATGGTCATCTTTCAACGATTGAAGTCATCAACAGGAAAAAATTGTCTCTTTATAGTACCTTATCAAGTTATCAAACTTGTAAAGGAACCGAATAGAAAGTATTCGGCCATTTCGAACCTTCGGTTTCTTTTCGAGAAACCAATACTGAAGTCCATGAAGAATATGCTATCAAGAATACTTGATAGCAGAGCTCTGTATTTGCAAGCTGTATTGAAACCTTTAGCGAGCATAAAGGGAGGACGTACGCAGAAAACAGGTTAGATCAAGAAAATTATTTTACAACAAGGTATAAAAGAAACAGGCAATTTATTTAACCTTCAAGATGCATTTAAGCTTATACAATGTCAATAAAAACCTTTATAGATCTAGAAGTCCTGCATGCGACTCACAAGCGAGTAAAGTGGCATCAAGAGACAGATGAATCGGTACAAAAGCTCAACAACGCGAGCAGACACTATTATGCTCTACTAGCGAATTATTTCTCTACTTTGTCTTCTTTAGGTGGCGTTAATGCAGTCCATAAACAAGTAGCATTGAAAAATTTTCATCGGAACGAATCAAAAGTCATTTTTCATATGCTAAATAGGAATAAACAAGCTACCAAAATTTGCTTCTCAAAACCTCAAAAACTGTACTTTGGGGAAGAGGTATCGTCATCGCCCAATAAAACTAAAAATACCGTTTCGATCTTTCTTTTGAGGCTAAATTAAACGTCCAAGGCTAAAAAAAAAGTAAAAAGAGTAGGACAAGAACTACATTTCGGTCACCTGTGATTCTACTCGCGAACTCCAAATTTAACTCAGTAGTTTACTTGTAGAAGAGTTCTTTAGTTCTCCCCGTTGAACCACTTCATCTGTAGTCCATGAAGAAGAAGCATTAGCTTTTTTTTTCGCAAAAACGAATACAGAGTCGCCTTTTAAATGTTGTTCAGATATGCAATAGCTGCAGAATTTTGCCCGTGTGAACCTTAGATCTCTCAAGACGACCTTAACATTCAGCAAAATAGCGCTTGAGGTAAATTCGGAAGACATACAGACTTCCATTTCATGCGTAACGCTCAGTCCCTGATTAAAAAGAAACCAGTGCGCCTGATGCCTTCTCCTACAATGCAAAGTGAACGTACGAAGGCTGTGTACTTCAGAACTTGATGACTTGTCCGTCTCAGAGCGAGCACGGCGTTGCAAGGTAACAAATTTGTGACGTGGAAAGTTTTGATTCGTTGTCCTCCATTTTGAAAATCGAACGGCGGGAAGGCGAGGTCACGTAGCTAGGTTTACAATGCGCATGATCATCCGTTTTAAAGCCCTGTCCACAGCTGATCTAAACCTTGATTAGTATTCCTCTCTAAGTCCAATTCCATACTGAGCAGCGAACGCAGAAAATATAATGCTATTTCGAGTCTGTCTGGCGACAACCGAAAACTTTTCTAAATGTGAAAAAGAACTTTGGACAAGAAATAAGACTTTTTTGTGAGTACTGGGATTGACTTTATACTTAAAATATGAAATTTATCAGTCTTAATTATCGCGATGGACATCCAACGGAGCAGGCATCCAAAGGAGAGGCATCGCCGTTCGCTGCATCACCTATATTTAACAGCTTATCTTTGAGCCCCCTTCCTGTGAAGTCGAAGAATATCTGAGTTATTTACTTTAATTTGCCCCTTTTCTTTTGTTGCCAGTTCTTCTGTTGGAGTTGGGATACGTTTTCATTTAGAGATAAGCTCGTGTATTTGATCCTTGACTGTAACCATTTATAATAAACTATTTCGGACAGCATTTGCTTTTGCGCTTAGCTTAGAGGCAACCGTTTTAGTTATAATCTTACTGCTTCAACTTTTTTAAGGTTATTTGTTTCTTGACACTTGCGCACTGTTTAATTTCTTGTACGATTGTAGCAGCTTCTTCACCCAAATATCGTCAAAGTTGGTTAAAAAAAATTGAAAAAGACCCAGTGAAAGAAATATCCGTAATGTCTGCTTTAAATGAAAGCTCGCTGTAGTTATTATCATTTCCATTCACTAGTGTACAGAACGTAATAAACAGTTAATTATAAACAAGCGATATTGCCGGCTAGTGCAACATCATTTCTCCTGCATGCAATTCCACGTTAATAGCCTCGATTCGTCAGCCAATCAGAATGCGAGTTTTCTTTGACTTATGCGATTCTATAGCAAATCGTGATATACACCTTATTCTAAAGTATTATTGATAATACTCGCTGACATTTTACGAGTGGTATAATAGAGTCTAAGAGTATTTATTATCTGTAAAACCACAGAATAAGGCATTTGTTATTCCACATCCTTTACCGCCTTTTAGCTCCAACGCTTAGCTTTATGGGATCCTACAGTGTAATAACGTGGCATATTTTGAGCGTTCCTGACATATGGTAAAATGTCATAATGGTGGAATAATAATGGTCGAGTGCACCCTTCTTTGAATTTTTGAATTACCATACTGGCTTACACTTTCTCGTGTATTTATTTCTGAAGAAGACCGCAGAAGATGGTCGAGAATTTAGTTGTTTTTTTACATTTTAGATCTGTTTTAAACGTTTTTATATTTAGCTATTTCTGTCTTGTTGATAACCATTTCATCAATTCATTTTAATTTTACTGTCTTAGACACATCTATGTTCGTTTTGTGACATAAATTAGTAAATCAACGTTTTCACGCTTTTATGTTCTTGTGATAACTCCTCAGCCTCCATGGGGCGAATGTATAAGTGACGTTTACACAGGGGTTAAGAAAAACGTGGTCTACTCTAATTTTAAGCAAGGCCAGGAAAATAACCATAGGTTGTTATACTCCGTACAGATGTGGCCGTTGTGACCTAGTCAATTTTCGTAACATAGGGTATCATAAAGTCACACTAACGTTTATAAATAATTTAAGTGAGAAGTTTACACTTTTGGCCGCCATTTTGGAAAAAAGAAAAACTATTACTAGACGAGAGATTGTCAAAGTCAGTCTGAAGATTCCTCCCTAACCCAACACTCTGTGCCAATATCTCGTTGTCCTGTTCCTCTTTTATGGCATCAACTCTTAATGAAGCTGAACTTGAACCACAGTATATCATTAGCCTCCTAGTCTTCTCCCTGAATTGTTGGCAAAACAGAGCATATGCAAACGAATTGACGGCGGAATTGAACAAAAGCATTGTGTGAGCGATGGGAATCACAACGGGGTTGAGCTTGTAGGAGCTAAACTGTTCTACGAGGTGAAGTATACTGTCAGTGCCCCAGCAGATGACAAAGATGTTGTTGACCGTTACAATCATAAAGGTGACCCTCTGCCGTACCAGTTCAACACACCCTGTTCACAGAGAGATGAAATTACAATGGTTGTATTTGCCATTGTACTAAGTGTATTGTGAAATAATTCTTTTTTCCTCCTGATAAGATTAAAACATTCCGCTGTCTACAATTCAGGGCAAAATTCAAAAGCTGATTACACCCACAGCAACAACCTGTTAGTTCGTTAGTTCGTAATAGTGGTAGTTCCTAAGTAAAGCATGATGTAGATGTGTCCGCAAGGCGAGAGTTGTGCTTACCAAATGTTTTGTAGTAGACTGTGTGAAACAAACCTTTATGAATTAACAACCTGTGTGAAACAAATGAATGCTCATTTCTCCATCAAACTTACAACCTGACCAATACTAAGGAATACTCCGTTTAATTATACCTGTTGTTGATATGTGCGCTCATTTGTCGTCATTACGTTTAAACCACAAGGTGTACACGACTCTGGAGTATAGTCCAATCATCAGCGTAGAGGAAATAACAACGGGAGAATACCACGTGATAAAGTAAGCCTTGAGTATCGCATCAGACCACACGTAGATACAGGGGTGGTGATCGATTTCCTTGCGAAATTCCGGGAAATTGAGCACCAGTGAGACAATCCAAGAACCAGCAATAATCACCTGAAAAAATGTGTAAGACTCCTAAAGTCGAATCACTCAAGCACCGTGACTTTTAATTCAAGCAAGCTTAATGCTGTGCAAATTTCAAGCATACTTTTATGTCTGCAAAATAATTATACTTAAAATGGAAAGGTGGTATTAATGAAGTGGGCTCCGGAAAGTGAAAATGAGCCACGCGATTCTCACCCTGAGTTCCTTGACGGAACCTTGAACAGAGAGGTCGGCGGGTGGATAATGCGTATACGTTTTCGATACAAAGTACATAAAAACACTACAGCTTATAGATACGAAAGCGAAACTAAATTATCACGCCGGTTGCCAGAAAAGCACCGCGTGATTTCCCGCAAAGAGAAGATGGCATTCTCCACCCCCCCCCCCCTCCTTCGGGTTGCCTTGGGGCTCTCCTCCCCATCCCCCAGAGTCTGTGCGGCCGGGCGGACGTACGCTGACGTCAGAACCAAACGTTCTCGCATCGATAGGTAATCAGATTTGTTTAACCATGGTCCTCTCCGAGCTCTGCCATTTATTAAATGGTGTGAATGGTGTGGTAAATCAAGATTCATGCTTCCGCTCATGTTCCACCTGCAATCCCCCCAAGACGCTTTCGTCGACTACGGATCCGCTCTCATCGAACCCCATGCCGGTTGTTATTGACCCTCAGTACTACTCTCATTAACTCTCAGGTGCGAAAATCCACTCTTCTGCCATCTCTCATTGCCGTCCCGTGCGATCTAATTGACTACCACACACTTCCATGGACTTGCATGCGCGTTCATAGACTCTCGTGCACTCTTAGCAAATTCTCATTACTTACCATGCGACCTCATCGAATCTAATCCACTCTCGCCATGTCACATGCGCTGATTTCTCATGTCCACATGTTGCGAGTTATCATTCACTTTCTTGTGTTTGTCTAACTTTTGTGGATTCTAACACACTTTTAAAGTTTGATCTCCCCTCAGCTGTATTCGATTTTCATTCTTGTTTGTTCTCTCAGGGATTAAAATTCTTTGAGCTTTTTTTAAAATTCTTTTCTACAATTCTGTTTGTTTCTCGACATTTACATCAATAGGGGTGAATTAGTGTTAGACTATCCATTCCAAATGAACTAAACCTGTTAGCCTTCCTAACAAACCTGAAAACGATAAAGCTTTTAAATAATGAATTAAAGGCAAAAAAGTCACTTCTTTTAAGAACAAAGACGGCTCTTTGGTTACCTTACAAATAAGTTGATAAAAGTCTGATCCACAGCTGCTTTCCCTGAAATGAGCAGACAATGACTCAAGATACAGGAGTTGTGAGTACTTCCTCAGGTGCGCAGGTGCTTATTTTAATTTATTAAGCACAGGGTGTAAGCATCATGTTAGAGATATTTAGTCAGGTTAACGTAACATTAAATGTTCCAAAAACTAATATTTTAAATGTTAGTTTATCTTTCAAGCTAAAAGTGCGAGTCTAGAGAAACATTTCTCTGAATTTACGGTGGTCTGATTAATTTTCTTCTCCTTATTATATTAGCCGTAGACTTTTGGAAACCTTATTTACGTCAGTCATAATAAATATTATTTATCGAAACCAATGAAGAATTTATTCAAACCTGTCACATTAACAACCCTTTAGCTTTGCCTTAAAAGGTTGTAGAGATAAAAATTATGCAAATACTTAAATCAATTTGCATGAATTATATATAACATAATGTCTATCACTTGTAGAGCCAGCTTTAGGAAACACTATAGGTTTAAAAGTTTAATATCCTTTCATTTCAACAATGACGGGAACAGTTTGATGCCTTTGTTAAATGGAAGCTGCAAATTCAACGTGTTCCTCTTTAATTATTGCTTATGAGAAGGTATATTATGCAAATTTATTCTCGAACAAATTCTGACAATTCTGAAAGGCAATGGCAGTTAACATTTAATTTCTCGGTTTTGTTTCTGTTAGATTAAAATTATTCTGAGTCACAACCTACCCTAGGTAGCAACTGACTTGTTGGTTTTTTTTAGAATCTAATTTTTATCCATGTAAGTATTTTACGTGAACACAAGGGCACCCACCTTTACACGGAAGTTATTCTGTGTAACTGTATCACAAAATTTACGTTTCTCACATATTGCCATGACTCATTATTTTAACTCTGTCCCTCTTATTTTCAGCAAGAAGACCAGAATACATTGTAAATATCCTAAATGGAAAATGCTGGTTCTCCTACGCTAAGCCAACCCGCTATGAAATTTTATGAATAAAATATCTTGCACGGAGAAGTACGTGCAAGGCTGATAGGATGGTTGTTTGTGGAATAAATAAGCAAGGGAGAGAAATCGTCGCTTTGGTTCACACAAACTTTCACTTTGTAAAATGATTGAACCAGGCCGTTAGTCTAGTCAGAGCCATTTTATGACCATCAAATGATTTATTTGTCGGCTGAACGTGTCCTTAGTAACCGAAGCTGACTGCAGCGAGAGAGGAAACAAGATGGAGGACAGGGGTTGAAAGATTGCTACAAAACCTCTGGAAGGCCTAGATGCCTTAGGCATATAGAACTTATCCATAACGTGCGGACACGGCAAATGCACCAAAAGCAGTTAAACAATCGTGGGAAGATTGGGTGTTTTGGTTTAAATTAAAGGCTTCAAAGGTACGATCATACAAGTTTAACATATTTGTCTGTGAAAAGCATCAAAGCGCACCAAACTGTTTGTCACAAAAGTTAGTCTATTTTCCGGAGTTAATAAATTCTGTTTGCAGGTTATTTTCTAGTTGATGAAAATCAATGGCAGAAAGTTTGAATAAGGCCTAAAATCAGCTTCCGTGTGATAAGAAAACTTCTCTTTCCGGGAAAGTTTAAGTGTTTTGGTTCAAAAGGTTTAAAAGGGTACGGATCGTACAAATTATGGAGATTTGTTTAGAAAAGTGTAACCTGCGTTATAAACAACTTGCGTTTGATAAGAAAAGAAAGTTTGGCTATTTTGGTGTAAAAGGCTGAAAGGTTAAGGATTGTACAGAATAAACAGATCTGTATGTGAAAAGTATCATAAGCCCTCCTAACCGTTTCCAAAAAAATAAGACTTTTCTCCTTACTCAATTAGTTTCTGTCTGCAAGATATTTTTCTGGGTAGTAAAGAATGACCAACAGTTTAAATAAACTAACGTTTGATGGGAAAATTTACCAGCGTGGTAAATTTCTATGCAATTGCCATGGCAGAGAACTATGGTGGTGGATTCAATTTACACAACTCCTAGAGAAATCATCAGCCCCTGGGGTCGGCAGTATAGCTACACTAGCCTACTGGTGACCAAAATTAATGTCAACAGTGCAAGGAAAAGTCTAGCGAATTGCTTGTGTAAACTTAAACACAGCTTGAACTGTTCCGAGTTTTTAGCTGAAAATATAGGCCGCAGAAAGCTTTTGGAAGGAGAATCTTATCTGCCGAATTTCCGAGCTGCTGATAGCTCTCCAAAAATACTAGCTGGTCTTATTATACACCCTAAAGACATGTCTGTCTTCGCGAAAACAATACGAATCAATCAGTTCCCTTGTTGGAAAAATCTGGGGTGATGTTTCGCCAGAGATAAATCCGAATTACTGAGGCGATTTTATTAAGGTCTTCCGAACAGATATTTCCTGAAACGAACTGTTGGGTGTTCCTGACGGTGGAAATAGAGCCTAATTTGTTCGATCTAACAAATTACCATAAAGGTTTAAAATAGCGACCCAAATTAAAGAGAATAACTGGAGTTCTTCAATGGGAAAATCGTCTTCAATTGGTCAATTTTAACCTTAAGTTTACCTTTAACGACCTATTCTTATTCTTATTCATTCCCCTTAATTTCAATATAGTAAAATGTTGTAATTTTTAAATGTATATTGTAAATTTTAATTTATTCTAAGTAGTAGAGTGTCCCCAATTAGCTGTCACAAGCTAAATACCCACCCTGACACTTTAATAAAGTTATTCATTCATTATTCATTCTTTCATAAAGGAAAAAGGGATACTATGTTTTTTTTTAGTAGGATCGTTAAGGTTCTGTCTAGACGATCGCAATTGTGGCGTTAAGTGTGATCGCTTATAAGATCGCTGCGTGCTTCGTTTTGTTGTGTTCACTACGATCTTCAAACATATTTTTTACATTCAACGACGGAAATGTTTGTATAGTGCCATAAAGTTTAATAGAATTTGTTCTGTCTGACTTGAAAGTTCACCTGTTCAATTTATTTTCTAGAGAACTTACACGGTTGTCCGGGACTAAGATAAAAAATTACCATATTGAATTATTTCGCAGCGTGATTGAAATATTGAGTGTTCAACTAATTTAACACAAATACAATGTAATGCTCGCAAGGAAATTTTGCTATGCCGTTATTAACCACTGTGAGTGGCATAACACAAAGACTGTTTATTTCATCGTTTCTATTTGCATTAACCCCTATCGCTTGTCATCTACACTACTAAATTTAGACAACAAGAGTATTCCAATCCAGACGAACGATAGCATATGCCCAGGTTGGGAGGTCTTCTGAAAGACAAGGTAATAGTTGCAACAAGCTATATACGGAAATGTCAAAGTGGGATAAGGTTTGAAAAACACACATCAACAGTTCAAAACAAGTGCAGAATTGAATTCTTTTTTGCTTTTCTAGACAGTATGAGCTCCTCCTATGTACTTGATAATTTTTATTTCTTGGGATTGTCAATTGAGCGGATATTTTGGCAGATTAAAAAACTCCAGTTCGGTTCTACTCTTCGTACAGCGGTTAACAAAAACACTAAACTTTAGATATCAAATCAACTGCCATACTAACTCAAAATGCAACGATTTTCATTATTATCTTTGCAAATAATCTCTTCTTTGTCGCTGACAATAAGGAACATTTGTATTCAGAAAACAAAATATTTATTTTCCCTCAAAGAGCCAATTTTCGAAAGAGTAAATTTTGGTATGTTTTCGGAAATGTTTTCCTTTTCGTAACAAATAAGCTAATTCTTTTTCAGATTGATATTATTTAAATACCTCTTTCATAAACTGAATTGGGGGTGAATAGTAAGTTCTCAATCGAAATACAGGTTATGGCTTAATTGTAAGATCTCAATCGAAATACAGATATCTTCTATGTTACATAACGTCACATTAAGTACGCTCTAAAACGTTGTCGTTCATTTTGGTTGAAACATGTCCGAAATAGGCCGTAAATTTCTAGTCGGTACGTTCTAATATATAGATTTAGCCAAGCCTAAAAGCGGAGCTGCGAAGGAATAAACTGGTGTTCGTTTCTCAAAAATAGTCCTGAAACTTTTCGGTCTGAAATACATTTCGGGGCTTTTTTTGGCTCGTTCGCTTTCGAAAAGTGTTTCTCAAAAAGCCTGAAAGTGTTCCGAATTGTCCTTCAATATTTTGGGGATCTGTGCTGTAAAACCAAGCTCGAAAGGTCGTTCTAGAGGCTGAGTACAGCTTGATTATTTTACTCACGAGACGTCTAGCTTGGTGTTTGCAATGTTTCCATATCCTGTCATTAACTGTGAAGGCTTGTCAAATCTCCTTGGTTTATTGGCTGTTCGGTTGAATGAACTTGAAACGGCGCATATTTACAAAAACAAAATAAAAATTATTCGACTGTTTAAATGGGTTATCTTCATCGCGTTCGGATGTTAACAAATAGCATGAACTGCCACTAAATAAAAATATTAGTCTGGTCAAAAATTTATACTGACATTTCACCGGCATTTTACTGGGATTACCCGAAATAAAGGATCTGGGGAGCTTCGAAGCACTTGTAATAAACTTATCGAAGAAATGCCGCGTAGGTTTTAGCAGCCGCGAAAAAATTCAAGCACTTTGAGGAACACACGTTACTTACGGGATAAAATAGCTTTAAACTCAAAACTGCTTCGCTTATATTTCGTTCTCTAACTTGAGACCATCGAGATTGAAAACAAACGAACAAACACCGTCCAAACATTCTTAACTCTAAATGTAAAGAAGATCCTCGCAGTTATTAACGCAACTTATGCAGTTGCGAAAAGAAAGCCTGAAAAAAAACCAGCTCCCAGTTGGCTTATTAGCTCAATTGGTTAGAGCGCTGCACCGGTATCGCAGAGGTCAGGGTTCGAATCCCGGCAAGCCTGATTTTTTTCAGGCTTTCTTTTCGCAACTGCATAAGTTGCGTTAATAACTGCGAGGATCTTCTTTACATTTATTTCTTCATTCCGCATTTCAAATATATGAATTTCATATATTCATAATTTCATCTTCATCTTTCCCGGGTATATTACGAACCAATTTAATGACCAGCTCCCAGTTGGCTTGTTAGCTCAATTGGTTAGAGCGCTGCACCGGTATCGCAGAGGTCAGGGTTCGAAACCCGGCAAGCCTGATTTTTTTCAGGCTTTCTTTTCGCAACTGCATAAGTTGCGTTAATAACTGCGAGGATCTTCTTTACATTTATTTCTTCATTCCGCATTTCAAATATATGAATTTCATATATTCATAATTTCATCTTCATCTTTCCCGGGTATATTACGAACCAATTTAATGACCAGCTCCCAGTTGGCTTGTTAGCTCAATTGGTTAGAGCGCTGCACCGGTATCGCAGAGGTCAGGGTTCGAATCCCGGCAAGCCTGATTTTTTTCAGGCTTTCTTTTCGCAACTGCATAAGTTGCGTTAATAACTGCGAGGATCTTCTTTACATGTATTTCTTCATTCCGCATTTCAAATATATGAATTTCATATATTCATAATTTCATTCTTAACTCTGTTGCATAAGTTTTGCGGCTGCAAATTGTCTGAAATTCGAGCGCTTTAAAAAATGCACCGAACTGTTTTTGGAAGCTTTTCGGGCATAATAGGTTTAAACCGACAACTGCTTCGCTTATAGTTTTTCAAATAACTGTTATATTTCGTTCTCTAACTAGAGGCAATCAAGATTCAAAACAAAGAAACGCCAAACACGCTTTAATTAAATTGTTATTATGCCGGCATAAGTTTTGCGGATGCGAAGTAAGCCTATATAAAGTTAGGCGCTTTGAGGAACGCACAAAACTGTTTTCGGAAGCTTTTCGGATAAAATAGCTTTAAACCGACAACTGCTTCGCTTAAAAGATTATTACTATTGAAAACTTCTAGGACAAGAAAATCGACAGTTGCACAAAGAGATGGACCGGACGGTGAAAATTGAAAGCAAAGCTTGTGCAGTTGTCTTGCGGCTGTGCTTAGACCTACTGTTATGAATAAGCAAACACAAAATAATGGACAGAGAAATCATTTTTGAAAAACATTTATTCGAAAACCTCTAAGTTTATACTTAAATGCAATTCGCGTTACACTTCCAAAATCGTAGGTCGGTCCACGCGAGTGAAATCGGCTCAGCATGGCAAAATATTCAAGAATCTGTCACAAATCTGAGCGCGTTTTCTAATAATTTTTTAAAATCAAAAGTAAATAACACATTTCTAAAGGCATAAATCAAATTTACATTTCAAAACGTAATTTCTTTCATCGTAATGCTCGAAATCATGTACCTTAGACCTTTTAAAAACTTCACTTACTCGGTTGTGTTTCAGAACAGGGCAAACTCTCCGCCGTGAAGAAAACAAAGCGATGAAGTCCTTTGAATGCAGCTTTCGTAACTGAACTTTTCGCCTTCTACCAGTGTTCTTTTGAACTTTTTCTTTCCATTTATATATATTAGATGTTTTTTTGTCAAGTATAAAACTTCAGTACTCTCGAGCACTCGTTAAATGTTAAAGAAGCTTAAGCTTTTAAAGAAACCTCTTTTTCAAAAGCGACCAAAAGTTTCCCGCCAAGAAAAATGCCGGTTGCCCTAAAGCACCGTGCGATTTCCCGCCAAGATGGCATTCTCTGCCCCCGTCGGGTTGTCTTGGGACTCCCCTCCCCCTCCCACAGAGTGTGCGGACGGACGGACGTACGGATGTACGGACGTACAGATGTACGGACGTACGGACGGACGGTCACGTGACTAATACGTCACAACCAAAATTTATCGCATTGATAGGTTACCGAAGGTTACCATATTTCCTTAGCAATGGAGCTCCGCTGGCGGGCTTTGCCCGCAGGCTCCGCTAAAAGAAAAAGCAGCCCTTACTTTTAAGAAGTTATGTTCATTTTTTGTGCCACGTAACTGCAAAGTCAACCGAGAGTACTGTCATTATCATTATTTTATTTATTTGTTTATTTATTTATTTATTTATTTTTTGGTAAATGGTAAACAGCCATTAAATGTCTTTGCTCTGCCAAGTTAGAACGCTGTTGAAGTCACTCTCAATTACCGCTGTTTATAACTAATAAAAAGCAAACAAAAAACATCCAAGTGGTTGTCAGAACCACATGCTAATTTCACAGAAAATCGGTGAGAAATCGCGATCGTGGCACGTTTCTGGGACTAGCATGGCAATTCCAATTTTTTTTTTTCAATTCCCGTAAGAGGTGTCTCATTTTGTTTAGTGTAAATTCAAGTAGACCGTTTATTTCCTCAATCGGATTAAACTCTACTCTTAGGGGTTTAGTGTAGAGATAGAAAGAGGCCTTAGCTGGTTTTTACCCTTCTATTCCGAACAAGACATACAGCTACCGATTTCGTAGTATGCACTTTTTGACTGAGTGGGAAGGCTGGGCGGGGAATTACTTGGCTCGAGGTCATGGCGTATGGAGCGAGCGAGCTAAGACCTCCTTCTATTTCAAAACTTCAAAGAAAACAATGGTGATTTTAATCTGATTGAGGAAGAGTACAGTAGATTTGAATTTATATTAAAAAATTGAGATGCTCTTACAGGTTTAAAATTTGGAATTGTCATACTAGTCCCAGAAAACAATATTTCTCACCAATTTTCTAGGAAATTACCATGTGGTTCTAAAGACCACATGGGTGTTCCTTTCAGGCCCGACCCAACTCAGTCAATAAGCATTCTTTCATACCAGCATGTCATTGCAAAATTCGAACAGACGCTTATGAATTGTTGATGACGTTTGAGTGCGCACTCCAAAGGACTATGTGTGCATGGTCGGGCGGCTTTTTCTGGAAATCCCGCGTCCACCCGTCCGGCTTTACACATAACGACTCGCCAATGTGTCTTCTACATAGAGTTGCAGCAGTGGGACCGTATGGTGGTATATAACTGAATACGTTTACTTGACTTCTTTTCACGATTATTCCTCAGATGGAGGTATTACGACGACAAAAATATTTTAAGCCTGTTGCAACCATAGTAGTCAAGCTAAATCGTTGACAGGATTTAAAACACTGTTCGAATTTTTTGTCTTCCTAAATAAGCCACTTTTTTTTCTGAAGCATCTCAGCGGGCCAGAATCCTAGATCCTTAAATTTGATTGGCTACGCGCGCGTGACCGGTATCCAGCTTTCTCCTATAATCCGCGGGGAACCTTGAAATGAAATCATTTTACTCCGGCGCAACGAAACGTTAGAATGGACCTTTTCGCTTAAAAACCATTGCAAAGTGAAAGGAAAAATAAGCAATGGCATAATAGTCCTGGTTGTGCTCCAAAAAGGCGAGTATTTATGTGATTTTATTGACAATCCTTTGGTTTTTTTTTTTCGATTTTTAGTTTTTCTTGTTGACAAGGGTTAACTGCAAATCAGTCTTTTGACTTCCGTTTCGCGGTTGAAATGTCGTTATTTTCCTTGGAGTTCTCTTTCCCAATCTTGTCCCATTAGCTTCATTTAAAAAACAAAAACCTCGCGTCACTGTGTCTTCGACAAGAGCTAATGTCAACAAGTTTTTCTAGTGCAGTTTTCTCAAAGCATCGATTTGCGAAAATCTTGACCGCGAACAATCAAAAGTGATTAAAATAACAAGATGTGAAGGCAGAGACTAAGGAATGTGACTACTTTTCATTGAAAGTCTTACTTATATTCAAGAACTTTCGGTAAAAACGAATTTAGATTTAAATTTAACATTGGCTTCATTTTAAACAAGACAAAGCTTTCGCAGAACACCTGTTCACCTGGCCTGTTAGCGTGAGTTTTCAGAGATCATTATTTAGTGTGTATGCTTGCTATGTGATGTCGGGATTTGTTCTTTACGCTTATTGCTCCATGTTAGATTTTAAATCCTGTTTTATCGTTAGTCTATTCTTTTTCTGTGCGGTTTGCCAACGGCTCTTTCTTGTATAAACTTATTTTAGCCGATCGTGGGAAGTAACTCGCGTAGAAAGGCATTTACAAAGTAGTTTTCAAATGAATTCGTCTCTTTTCGCCATTAAAAAAGTAGAAGAAAATTAGCATTTTATTCCCTGCCCTAGGTCCGTCCGTATAGGAAAAAACTGTCCCCTCCGGCTTGAGTACGGCGCGAGGCCGCGTACGCAAGACCTCGGGCACAGTTTATTTTCTATACGGACCTCCCGGCCGGTGAATAACAAATTTGTACTGAGGATTAAGGTGGGCCGGAAGGTTACCTTCTAACTATTTAGTTTAACTTTTTAGTGTTTTGAGCGATGTCTTTTCCTCATATTGCCGTCTAAAAACTTGATAGATTGTGAACCAAGCAGTAAATAAAACATTTTGTTATGAATTAAAGTAAATCGCTTGAGTAAGGCTCTGTTTACTAAACAACACTTCAAAATTCTTTTGGGTAAAAGCTTTGTATTAAATGATGCATATGGTGCTCTTCATTTAAACAAAATTAAACGCTCGGAAATAAATAGCATATGCTACCCAAGTTTGAATACCAATCAGAGCGCACGCAAAAAACAATAATCGTTGCTTAGGCTTCATGTTATTAACAAGAGTAAAAAATGCCCTCATTATCTTCAAGAAGCCTGATGTGAACATTCGATAGATTTTTAAAAGAATTGAAAAGTAATTATTCGAAAACTTGCCTAAGGGCTGGGTATTAACTTTCTGATTCTCCGGCTCGTGTTTCCTCAGTTACAACTTTTTTCCAAGAGCATTAAATAAATCTAGGCCGGTAGAGTAAAACTACTTTTACTATAAGATTACTATATTATTATAATCTATTAATTATATAAAGTTAACGGTAAAGTTAAATTTTTACTCAGTTACGTACACGCGCGCAACATTTTCTATTCGTTAAATATACACACCAGTTACGTTATGAAAGAGAATCTAGTCGTGTGAATTGTATCACTAGTGCCAATTGTAGACATTTAATTGCATAAAGGGAGGAAAAGACATAATTACTAGAAGAATGATGATGCAGGTCGATCCTACTGCTGAGATCAGATTCTCACCATCTACATATTTATGAAAGATAAAATAAAAACGTGGATTATTTTTTCTATTTATTTATTCACTCATTCATTCGTTTATTCATTTATTTATTTCTTTTTTGTTCAGGTATAGTGAATAACATCGACGCTCTTCATTTATGTCTGATTCACATCCTGCAATAGCAACATTATTGTCCATACTTCTCATCACGAGCATTGTTGGAAACTCTCTGGTTTGTGTCGTCATAATGCGAAATCGAGACATGAGGTGCATACATAGCTACAACCACTATAGTAAAGCTTAAATATTTCTCGATAGCTGAGATTAAATGATTTTAAGTGTACGCTGGGGATGATGATTTAAGATCCTCGTAGCGATTCAAAAAAGTTTGAAAGGGAAACAAGCCACGAACTTGGGATAACAGCACAATACTCTTCACCAGCTGAGAAATGATGCCAACTCAGAAATAAAAGTAAACCCATAAAATGATCATATACGTGAACTGCAGGAAAACACTGGAAAATTTAAGTATATGTTCTTCGCTGTGATGTGAAAATGGAATTTGGCGGATATAGGCCTTTCAGAGATACTTCGATTCTGCACTAATATGTTTGAATCCAAAGTTACAGGGATTAGCTAAGCGCATTAGTTAAAGGAGAAGTTAGATTATGAAATGAGGAAAGGCGGGTAAATCGCTCTGAATTAGCATAAGGTATGAAAATACCATCATTTGCAATTGAAGGTGGTTTTAGATAAACCGAAATATGTTTCGCACTTAACACTGATTCGTGTTTTCACATCCTATTTTGTTATCTTGTACTTTTTCGGAATATTAGCATAAGGATGAAGCAAAAGCCACTTCTGTCAAAAGCCACTTCTGTCAATTCCGAAAACGTATTTTACCTAATTGGAAACAAGTCTTAAATTCCATATGCCTAACCAATAACAGTTTCTTATATGTGTTTGAGCTAAACTCGATCTTTAATCCCACAGAATTCCCATAAATTATCTTCTTGTAAACCTGGCCATATCGGACATCATGTTCGCGGCATTTTACATACCACAGATAGTTTTTGGCCAAATCGCCTTCACCCAGCCAGAGGGGGTGACCGGAAGGATTTTGTGCACATTGGTGACAAACGGCTCCTTGGCGTGGGTAGGAGCAGCTTCTACAGTTTTCACCTTGCTTTCCATCGCCACGGAGCGCTACTATACCGTGATATATCCCCATGCCAACAACAGAAAACTTACTACGCGCAAACTTAAGGTGTGCCAATGGTTTTTCTTTACTTCTAGACAGTTAATACTAACTTAAAGTACAAAACGAGAAACTACTTGAAAAGGCTGTAGACGAAGAAGGTACATAAGGAAGGTACACGAGAGGTAATTCCACCACCGCACTTATCCCTGGTCATTCACTGATTCGTTAATACAAACTTTCCGGAGTATCAAAGAAAAGGTTAAGGGTACTTTCAAAGGCTGTAGACGAAGAATGCATATTGGCAGTCTATACATAAGAGTTACTTTATCTCAATGAAGCATACCATCATTTTTGGGGCAGTAAGGTCGCACCTTGAGGTTATGCAACCCAAGCGTGCGACACGCAGACGAAGGAACTTCATTTGTTTGGTGAAGTTTGTAGCTGCGCGCAATGATAGTATCCACTATCCACGGGTGTCTTATAAAAAACGTTCTCTTCAGCACTCTTTTCAGCAATGCAAAAAGGCAAGGCTTGCCATATCTTATAGCAATCCAAGTTTTATTCGGTTCAGCAGTCCTAAACGCAAGACGTCACCTCTTCGTCAACTTTTCGATGAATTTGCTAAAATTTCCATCATGAAATATTGCCTTCTACAGAACAATACTTTTGGATTATAGTTTTGCAGCTCTTTCAAATGACACATATGGCCCTAAAAACCATTGATCCTGTAAAACAATCTGAATCAACTGTGACTATTTAAGTTCCATCACGTTATGTTTTAGTTCTCTATTACTGTAGTTCTGTTACTGTATTTCTACTCTTGTCACTGTAAAGTTTTTCTCACTGACAACTTCATACATCTAAGGCCCGCGGTAACTATAGTTCATACTGTTTGCGAATACCCTGCTATATCAGTTATCACGCTCCATTTGATACGGCGAAGCTAATAACATAACATAGGATGAGTATCTGTCGAAGTTCATACATGAATAAGTCTTCTCCCCTTCCTTTAGAAACTAGGTGGACATATCATTCATGCTTTACATATTCTAGTTCAGATAGTTTCGAAATATGTTGTACACAATCTGTACAGATGCGACTTATGCTCATCACATTCACATTTCGTTTCATTAGGTGATTATACCTGGTGTTTGGATCCTCTCAGTGATTCTCCATATTCGGGAATTCGGGAAAAAGTCCGATGGCAAGCGCTGCATTTACGTTTGGTCTGATGAGGTGGTCAATGCTGTTAGTCTGATGTGGCATGCCTTTGTTTTTATTTCCTCTATGCTTTTGGCTGCGTTGTACTCCAGAGTCGTGTACACGTTGTGGTTTACGCGTAATGTGAATGATGGAACCACTTTTCAGCATCAGGTATGATTTTACAGAGAAGTTCTCAGTTTTGGTCGCATCATTAACACAACACAGCCCCCAAAACAGTCCCTACCCGCGCTCCCCTACGGCCAGTCATCAGTACGTCTTCCCCATTATCTCATCTTTATTCTTGCCCAAACAGAGCTTAGTAATTTTCTTATGCAAGAACACGCCTTAAAGGTCGATCCGTTAGTAAGTTACAACCAATCACCTCTTAAGAGTAAGCACAAGATTCACAAGGTTTCTTTTAGCCTCCTTTTAGGTGTTTTTGATGAGTAAAATAAATACTAGTCTGGCTACTTATTTTGGCTCCTGTATTTGCAGTCAAAATAACGTTACGTTAGCCTCATTCATTGACACAACCAAGTCAATAAATGGCCCTTCAAAGAAAAGCAGTTTATTATGACAGAATTTCCTTCCACAGTGAGAACCTCCTACGAGCTAAGATGACCAGCCAATGTATCTCAACGTTTCTTGCAAACTGATACACTCAGTCTACTGCGTTTTTCGATTAAACCAAGATAGTCTCCATAAGACCGCAAAAGGTCCTTGCCATACTTCAGGGCTCGTATACTTTACCTCTCACAAGACGGATAGCACAATGTGCATGGTCTCAAGCACCACGCCGTTTTAGAGAGAGATGACCGATAATTACAAGATAAAACGGTAGCAACTGCAAAGTAAAATATAACTTGACCTTTTTCTTTTCACTTCCATACTATTTGATGGCTTTTCTCTGTACACAGGGGGTCCACAAGGTGCGAAGGAGAGTCACATTGATGGTTGTCACCATCAGCGTCATCTTTGTTCTCTGCTGGGCCACACACTCAATACTTCACACCTTAGCAGATGTTGGATCCTATAAGCTCAATCCTTTTGCAATTCCCATTTCTCACACGATGCTCATGTTCAATTCCGCCGTCAATCCGTTTGCTTATGCTCTGATAAGCCAACGATTCAGGAAGAAGATCAATGGAATGCTTTGCTGCTGTCCAGGTTTTCGTGCAACAAGGATTCACCCATAAAGGGCACCGCAGTACATCGAGATGGCCAACAACACCACCAAGCATACAGCAGACCACTGTTCCAGGCAATAATGTCATGGAGTCCAAATTCCCCTTTTACTATGGCCACGGCCTGCGTGGTTATAGACTCTCGTCCAGAATTGGAGAAGAGCACCAAATCACCAATAATACCAGCTTTTATTCTCTGAGGAATTTTTAATCTTTCGAAGATTCATTACGTCAGGTGTGGTTTTAGAAGGAGTTTGTTTGTTTGTTTATTTGTTTGCTAACAACACCGGAGTACCTCAACTTACAGATCATTTTCTTTACCTGGGATTTACGTGAAGTTTATAAAGAATCCTCTAAGAAATCGAATTGAATTTATTCTTGAAAGTTTTAGCTATTCCCTTCAACAATGTGCGCTTTATTTACATGATTGATTGATTGATTGATTGATTGATTGATTGATTGATTGATTGAAGTTGTTACATGTGCAATATTCAATTAAAAATCACTTGTTGTTATTCGTTAGTTAGTTATTCAGTCAGTCAGTCAGTCAGTCAGCCAGTCAGTGAGTTGTTTATTTTGTTTGTTTGTTTGTTTGTATTTTTTGTTTGTTTGCTTTCGTTTGTTTCTAAGTGTTCTACAATAACGTTGCTTATTTAACCAAAAAGTGTAGCTTTGCAATTAATGGCAAACCACCTTAACAAATCGTCGATATATTGTATTAATTTATTGCATTTGCTATGCTAGGATTGACTTAGGCATACTTGAAAATTGTAATTATTTATTACGATTATAAATATCAAAATATCATTGTAAATCAGTTCTAGAGGGCCGTGAGGTCATGTACCTTATAAAGGATTTATCCGTCTATCTAACTGTCTGTCTGTCTTTAGTCTGTCTGTCTCGGTGTCTGTTTACATATCAGATTTCTGATTGTAATAAATTGTTGCTTTTGGCAAGGCTTTTCAATTTTTGGTGGAAAATCCGATTTAGGTTGTAAAACACGCCTTTTTTAATCAAAATGTGCAAGGCTTCACAACACGAATCCTACCATATCTCAGAGTGCTATTTTTTGATATGGAAAAGTCTGTCCCAATTTTCCACCAAATGAAACAGTAACAACAGGAGTATTTGTCTGTAAATGATTTGAACCCAAGAGCCATATCATAATTCGGTAAATTGTGATCGACCGGGTGAGTGTAGTCCTGAGAAGGACTGTTTGAGGTGACACTGACTGGATGGTGCTAATGGGGGTACCCAATTATCAGTTAACTACTAATTTTTCGGCCAAATGTCAGTTAACTACTATTTTTTGGGCCAATTGTCAGTTAACTACTAATGGTAGTTAGCTATTAACTTTCCTTTTCTTACATCGAAAATTATTGCGTCATAACCCGAATTTTTCCTCACTTCAGTACGTCAATCATCCTCGGTGGTGGACTTTACTCAAATCAATAGATAAATTACAACTTCAGACATGAAAACAATTATTTAAAAAAAAATAATCAAATCAGAAATCTTACTCGTAATGACAGAGAAAGACAGTCCGAACTTTTAAGAAAGATGAGAAAGTTGTTTTTGTTTTTGTTTAGTTGCTTAGTCTGCTCAGAGGGTGGAGGGTGTGTCATTCTGCCCCGTGATCAATTATTGACGTGATCTCCGAGGTCAACCCACGTTTGCGTGTTGGACAATCAATTATCTAATCGGAACAGCTTCAAGTCAAATGCACCGAGTCCACACTTTACCACTTGTTGTTTAATTCCTATAAAATCTGTCTAATGTTCAAATGTCCATTGAATTGTGTTTTGCCAAGTCAAAAGGCAGGCGACCTCTATGTCGTTCGAATGCTGACCCTTGTCATCATCTCGATAAAAACTTAGAATAACTTATTCTAAGTTTTTTATCGAGATGACCATAGCATGCGTGGCAGGCGCGGAATGGGGAGGAAGGGTTGAAATTATTCGCGAACGCGAGAGGAATGGAGAGGGCGCGCCTACTAGAAGGCCATTGTTTCAGCCGTATTTTACTTTCGCCAAAATCATGATTGCTCAGAATTACTTACATGACAATCAAGGGCCCAATCGAACGCCCTGAATGGACACAAATTCGTGTTTCTCAATTTACATTCAACATAGTTATAAAATGGGGTGGGAAGGCCTGCATGACTCCCTTCCTCTCTCTTCCTCCCGCTCCCTCCGCCCTCGCGAATAATTTCTCCCTTCTCCCCCCCAACCTTTCCGCGCCTGCCACGCAGGCTACTTTGACCACGCCACTCGAAGCAATCACGGAAATCAAGGTCCAAGTTACGCTCCCTCGTGGCTGGCACTTTTGCTTCGGAAGTGAATCAAATAACAGTGAATACCGTTACCAGGTCATGCAGCGTGACAGGTAAATGTCACGAAATAGCCTCGCTGTTAAGAAAATCTTTGTTGCCTTTAAAACATCAACAATCGTATTCAATATAATTAATAAAATGTCAATTAACTGTAGACTTTTCATTTATCAGTTAACTACTAATTTTTTGGCCAAATATCAGTTAACTACTATTTTTTTGGCCAATTGTCAGTTAACTACTAACCCCATTAGCACCCTCTGACTGGTGTTTCGACAACCTGAGCGGAAGTCACCATTCGAGTCAAGTGAACTGTGAATCGTCAGGAGATGTTATAAGTCTCTGGTCGTTGTCCTGATTGGTCGACGATCTCGTGTCTCGATGTTATTGTTCGTCTGTCAGTTAAGCTGTGATGTTATTGGCCGTGAAGACTGTTAAACGTGATTGGTGCGTTTCCATCCGTCTTTTGTTAGTAAATGTCCGTTGGTCTATTGTTAGTCAAATAGGTCGGTTTGTCTATTGTTTGTCTGTCTTGTTATTGTAGGCAATCAGTCGTTTGTAAGCTGTAGGTAGCTGTTAGCAACGGTTCAGTGGTGTTTGTTCTAAGTTAGTAAACCAGCTTTCCAGAGTGATTCGTTGATAGTAGTCCGTACTGTAGGTAACGCATTCAGCAGAGTCCCATTCGATTCTGTGGTTTGTTTTTAAATGGTGCTCAGCAATGTGATTGTTGATGTAATTTATGTACATGTTTTGTAATGTGATTGTTGATATCACCATTTCTAGTCCCTCGTTTGTGTTCAGTCAGTCGGACGTTCAAATTTCTGCCGGTCTCACCAATACAAGTGGCCTGGCAGTCGCAGCATTTGATCTTATAAACTGCTCCCCGTCTGTCAGTCGGTTCGTTTTTGTCTTTAACGTTCGTGAGTAGCCGTCGTAAAGTAGTGATAGGTTTGTGACCAACGTGGATGTTGTAGGGTTGTAGAATTCGTGCGATAGTTTAAGAATTCCCTTTGATGTAAGGTGTGGTTGCAGCAGTGACAGGTGTTGCGTTAGTGTTCGTAGCGTTCTGTTCGGAGTAACTGTAAGTGTTGTGTCTAATAAAGTCCCGGTTGTAATTGTTCTTGTTGAAAACAAGTCTAAGTACTTGATTTCGTCCGTTAAGCTGTCGGGTGAGTCACAAACTAGTTGCGCGCGTCTTGTCAGGGTCCGTATAGTCTTAGCTTTGTGAGAAGTAGGGTTGTAAGATGATTGGTCAAGTTGTCTGTCGGTATGTGTCGGTTTTCTGTAAATTGTTCTCCGTAGTTCGTTATTGTTGCAGGTACCTAAGCAGTCTAGAAAAGGTATTTATCATTTCCCTCGATCTCCTGTATGTCAGCGTTTTGTCCGTTGAGGTGTTCGTCAAAATCGTCGATTTCGTCTTTGTGTAGGGCTGTAAATGTATCGTCAACGTAACGTAGCCAGAGTGGTAGTGTTCGTTTGTAAGTTGCGAGGGCTAGTTCCTCGATGTTTTGCAGACGAACAATAACATCACGAGATCGTCGACCAATCAGGACAACGACCAGAGACTTATAACATCTACTGACGATTCAAAATTCACTTGACTCTGACGATGACTTCCGCTCAGGTTGTCGAAACGTCAATGTCACCTTAAACAGTCCTTCTCAGGACTACACTCACCCGGACGATCACAATTAGGAGTGTTTGTATTGTATTTCACCATTATTTTTTAGTAGTTAACACTTGTTGCTTTTTGAATGAACTTGTGCTTTTCAATTTCTGATCTCTGGAAGACACACGAGGAAATGAAGAGGAGGCCACTGATTCCAGCGCTCTTATATGCAATTTTGTTAAGAATTGTTGTTTTCAGAATGACTCTGACAAAAAGCAAGGAATACAGTCTTCACGGAATACAAATGACGTTTTCCTTGAAAACACTTGTTCAATCCCTAAGTTAACTGATTCATTTCGTGACACTTGTGGGAAAGGTCCAGTTAACATACCGTTGCGCTATAAAGAGTATTCTGTAATCAAAACGTGAAATTCATAAACTGGCTCCACAAAAGGTGAAAAAAACCGGTTATTTAGAAAATATCAAGCTTTTGTTTGCCTTTGTATTCATTTCTGAAATTTGAATCTTACTAACAGGCCTGTCAGATTATTCTATATTGGAGTTTGCTGGTCGTTAATTGGATTCAGTATTTTGCATTTTGTTTCTTTACCTATTTGAGTGATAGTTTTCCTTTCTTGTCAAAAATTTTGCCTGTTGTGTGCCATCTTTTCATAAAAAGAGGCCGCAGTTTTCAAAGAGCACTGTTAAATCAAAGGACTAATTTGCATTTGTATAAATCTACTAGCTTTCTATCACGAATGCTGTTCTCCCATTGGCTACGCTACTCACTATCTATTCTATTTAAACAATAGAGTTCTTCTGTCGAAGGCACTATCGTGTGATAGGTTGCCCGAGGAAATTTGATGCTCACAGCAAATATTAACCCGAGAACGCAGTTGAAGGGCTTGTACGAAGTTTGAAAATCAAATTTCCGAGGGAACCTATCACGCATAGGGCCTGAGACAGAAGGACTCTATTGTTCTTTTTTTTTTTTTTGTACAACGCTAAATTTTGAGCGAATAAATGCTGACAATTGCAATGCGATTCAAGTCACGAAAAATGGAGAGGGAAAACCTCCAAGGTGATTGACGTGTAAAAGGAATTCCATTTTAATGCACGTTCTTCATTTCTAATATTTTACACTGGAAATGGTTAAAAAGCTAGCAATTTTTTCACCGAAATTGCCCAAAACAGGCACTATGCGCTGATAGGCGCTCGCAGAGGAGAGATACTATCGCGTCACGTGATTGATTTCGACCAATGAGAGCACGCCAAAATTTAGCGTCGTACTATAAAGATAGATAGTGAGTAGAGTAAGTAGCCTAACAGTGTGCGGTTGTCAACAAAATGGCGTCCGGGACGTTTTTGGAATTGAATAGGTCTGTTGGTAAATAATACGTCAACAGAAATCCGCTTATATTTTGGCAAAACTATCATGAACTTGAGCTTGAACATTATTTAAACGGGGTAAAAAGCATCGGTATATCTTATAAGAAACATAGAATATTTACAAATAAGAATTAATTAACTGTTTTATTTGTTTCCCGTGTGGGAGTCATGGAGAATAAGGAGTTAATCTCCACTTAAAATGTCCAGATGGAATTTATGGCGCTTATTTAGTTGGACAACTATTCCCACAGAAGGCGGCGCTATGGCCAAAACTACGCTTTAGATAATCAGTGCCTGGTTTTTCTCTAAAATGAGGCCAACACTCGATCATAATTTAAAAATATTGAGCATCTGACAGGTGTTAATTACAGCTCCCATCTCATTGTTTATAGAAATTGCTTATGCTAGTAGATAAGCAATCTCAGTTCAAGCCAAGCAGTGCGCGAAGTGGTTATCGCCTTATATCTCAGGTAATTTAGGTTTCCTTTTGTTTATTGGTGTGTGTGTGTGTGTGTGTGTGTGTGTGTGTGTATGTGTGTGTGTGTTTGTTAAGTTTTGTTAATCGCGATCAACCGTTTTCGTTTGGTTTAGGGCTGTTTATGTCGGTTAGTAGAAAAACTGCTTAACTTTGTACCCATTTTTGTACCCAAGAGGCAATAAACTGAACCAAGGGAGGATGAAGTAAGAGAGTGAAACCTCGTGCCCCATGATAATTACTTGAAATTTATTATTAGTTCGCACCCACGCTACGAAGGTTATTTTTATCTGTTGTTCCCATGTCAACAATCTAAAATTACATGACGTCATTCTAACTGACCGATGAGGTGTCGTCCTTAAAATAACCACGCAGTATGACACAGAACCAAAACTAGAGTTCAAATAATTCTCATCGGAACAGGCCCATGTACGGAGGATTCGCTATCTTCCTTCATCCTCTCTTGACTGAACTAAAATGGTGGAATATCTACCATTTGTGTTGGGCAAAATAATACTCTAAAGATGATTGGCTTCTTGAATGTAAACCGGCCTTTCAGCTGCCGTTCATAATTTAGGATTAGCTATAATTAGCACGCCTCTTGTTTAATTTGTGTCTGTTTCTTGTCATAAAAATTAAAAACCAATGGTTAAGTGCTATACCGAATCAGCTTTAAATCTTTGGGGTATTCATCGTACAAGAAACAGCATTTCCGTTTCTCTTGGCTGTAATTTGAACTGAGTCATTGAAACTGCTAGGCCGTCAAGATTTTATGTTTGTGCGTATGTATATTTGTACATTGGCTAATGCATAGATGTCAAAGAAGGAAACACCATGTTTAAGTTATCCTGCGCTCCTGTGGACCATCCATACCCATTCTAGTTTTATGCTTACAATAATAATAATAATAATGATGATGATGATGATGATGATGATGATGATGATGATGACGATGATGATGATGATGATGATGATGAAAAGAGAACAGCTTGTTAATGCTTAAAATAGCTGCCAGTGTGATGGTATAAATTACAGGATGTCAATTGCCACAGTCGTTTAAAGAGTAAGTGGTTCATGTAAGTGAGCATGTATGTACATATGAATGTTGGTAGATAAGATTGCTTCGTTCAAAAATAGCATTGAACGAAACTGTGAACAACTTAACTCTCAGGTAATTTAGCTTTTCTGTTTCTTTTGAATACTCGTATTTAAATCATTTAAAATTGTATGAGTTTAACCTGGCAATCAATTTATGCTCTTGGTACTTTCATCAATGGAAAGCAATAACCATAAAACGTTTCTTAAAATGTGAGAATTTTTTCTGTTTGGCGGATTTAGTTCCTTTGCAGTTTCACGTGTGTTTCTCAAACGCCAATTGTGTTCGTGGTAAATAACAAAACTCATAGAAATTTTGCAGAAGAAATATATGGGTTAAATTAATAAAACAGCTTATTCAGAATCTTTAAACATTTAAGGTGTTTCGATACAGTTTTTTTGGGACCATACCTAACTTTTTGAATCCGCTCGTAGACAGTCTTCTCCCTGTCAGATCAACGTGAAATTTGCAATGCTTGTTAGTTTTGGATTGAACTTTAGCGTGGTTTACATTTTGTGAGAATCGATATTTCCATGACAACGATAAACAAAAATCCTCGAAAACAGTAAAATTAAAATTTTGAGCGATCCAGATTTCACTTTGAAAAGCAAATACCAACATCTCAAACTGTGGTGTATGGCAAACAAAATATCCAAGAACAAAAGAATTCTGTATGTTTGTTTTGAAGTAAATCGCAAAACATTTTCAACCTTAGTTTTTGCAAAGTAATAGTAAATGCACCGAAAAATAATCAATGCTTTGGTGAAATGCCTAGAAAATACTGTTAAAATGTGTCTTTCACTTACTATTTTACGCCTAGAAAGTTTTGTTGAAACTGGTGTTCGCGATCTCGAAAACGAATTGTTTTTCTAAGATCATCGGCGTAATAATTTTGAGGTAATTTTTGAATTTGAGCGCTTTTGCAAAAATCTTATTTCTTTTAAAATTCTTAAAATTCTTTTAGCCTTGATAAAATGAGAAAGAGAGTCGGCGAGAATTAAAGATTCTGTCTCCAATCTCACTGAAAACGCACGGAAGTAGGCGGCTAAACGAAAGCGAGAGTTTGAACTTCCGCTGACTTATATCGCACTTTAGGCGGGTTTAAACTGCACCACGAAGTCAACGTACAATAGGTGAAATTAAAACAGAGCGAGTATTTGAAACTATCTAAGAAGCCAGTAAGAAGAACAGTTTTGGTATTTTTAAAACAAGAACTCTACATAAAATCCTCGGGGTTTATGCGGTTAGGACTTCCTGTATAGATGTGTTATTTTTGAAGGCATGGCAGGGCTGCAATACAGCATTGCAATAACAACAATACTTTAAAAATAATTCTAAAACATCATTATGATAATAAGTGTGGGAAAAAAGCCAATTCAAAAGTGATAAAAGTCATCAATACGCCACCATCTTTGACGTTATCGAATACAAAAGCAACAGGCAACATGCAACGCTTTGTTGTTCACATGCCTTTTCAGTTTGACGTTTTTCAATATTCCTGGAATATTCCTTGATCGCAATAACTAAAGCAGGAACCGGCTTTTTCAGTTATCTTGGGATTTTCAGTTCATTTGAATGCATGTCTGATAGGCGAAAACGAAGAAACGTAAGTCGCCACCTTTCAGTGAGTGCTCATAGTTAATAAAAGAATCTGGTTATGAAGCTCAGCAAAGTCCTTTATTTTATGTTTTTGTTATCGTTTTTAGCCTTGACCGTGCACAAACAACAATAGGTTTTGAATTTTACATGAGCAACTAACCAATAAAAATGTCACAGCTAAGTTATTCAGCTATAGTGTGCGAACGTAAAACAAAAGATTGTGCACGCTCGTAGTACTTTCAACATAAATTGCAGCACCTTTGTTATTGCCTTTGAAACTTGCAAGGCTTCATAACCAGTCCCTCGAGTAACTATGGTCTGCTGTTTTCACGTCCTGAAGGTATTATAAAACAATAACAAAAATCGGGTATCCCTTTCACTTTCACTTTGCACGAGGGAATGGTTATGAAACTTTGGAGAATGGAGCGGTGATAACGGTGCTGCCTCATTTTATGGTGAAACCACCAAAACTGTGCCAACCTTTACTTTTTCGGGGCTGGAAGGGGAATAATGAATAACGAGTTAAAACAGTAAATGAATAAGGAATATTTAAAGCTTAAACATTCGGAATAATGAATAACTCAGTCCCTTTAAAGGAATAATGAATATCGAAATGCTGTATGCACTTGACGCTGTAAAATCTTTGTCAGTGTTTGCGGCTATGTGTGAAGGCCAGCTAAAACAGTAGTCTGCAATCAATCATGGTTACTCTGTATGATCTGTATTCAATTAGGACTCCTGAGTGCAAGAAGTCTTTTCTGGCGACTTTTTCATAATTTGTGCGTCTTTCATCAGTATTCGATTGATTTAAGGGACAGACCACTTGCGAGCTGAAGAGAGTTGAGTGATTTTGATTTTAAAAAAATAGCAGATTTACAAGCAGATTTATAAAATGAAAATCATATGCACCAATGCCGAAAAAAAAAGCTTGCCACATACAGTAAGCAGAAAAAAAATCCTAGTGCAAGATATTCCCACGGCTGACACAAGCAACGTTATTTATACAATATAGAAGGTAGCATATATATATATATATATATATATATATATATATATATATATATATATATATATATATATATAATTCAGGTGATTTTCACCAGTGAAGCCAAGAGAGTGCTCTACCGTAAAGGAGCTGATATACCAGTAGATGGACAACTCAATGAGGGCACATGGATTTTAATACAAATCTGTTTCGTAGACCAACACGGAGTTGGTCCACTCATCAGTTAATCTCCATATACACTGAAGTATCGTTAAGGTTTACATCAGCAATATGTTCGCGTGACAAGAAACCGTTTTTTTAAAAAGCCGCAAATTTAAATTTTAAGCGCACGCGTAAGGAACCGTAGAAATTTAAAAATTATACTTGCGCGCGCGTAAATGTCCGCTCGATGTCTGACTAATTATTGTACTTAAGAATGTTTTTTCGCCGGTGTCTGCAGGTCGATATGAGCTCATTGCGCTTGTTTAAGGTTGCCACGTGTGGTTTAGATATTATAAAAAACTTCTCTGAAATGCATAAATTGCACCGCTTGGTGAGAGTGGTGTATGCTCTTGCTTTTGCAAGGATTTTCCACGTGATTGTAAAATCTTTCGTCTTTTCTTTTAACTGCCACAGGTATTTGCTGAGCTCAGTGTCATTCTTCTTGTTCTCATGCTTAAATGACATCTGGTGGTTCCTCCATCTGGTCTTGAATTCTGTGGCAGTCAGGCCTATATCAAATTAAGCTACAGCTGTATGCCGAACGTGAAGCAAATGATAGACGGGCACAACAAAAACATCTTAAAGAAAGCAGCACAACCTCAACAAGACACAACCACAAAAACGTGCAATTGCAGAAAAGCAGACGAGTGCCCATTAAAAGGTGAATGCTTGCTTAAGGACGGTGGCCTCTAATAGGAAGGCATTTTTTCTTATCTAAGGCTGTTAAAATCCAAAAACAAAATGGGGGGTTACCGTGCATTTTTCAGAGATAATTAGGCCCAAATATGGTAAAAAAAAGAACTGATTGAGCATTTTTAAAAAATTAGGAAAAATAACTTTTTCAAATAAAAGATAGCCATTATTTGACTTAAGAAGGAGATGAAGAGGTCTAAACTGATAGGTGCTTTGTAATGAATAACAAAGATACAATTCTCAACATGCTGCCGAATTCTATATGCGAATTTCCTGTTCTTGGCGGGCCATTATTTGACCCAGTAGATTGGAACGTTTTGTAAAATTACTTTTGACAGACGGTTTTTCTTCTGAAAAAAGTATTTCACAATACCGAACAGTTGTCCTGCTTTTGATTGATTACATAAAAACTAGGGGTAACCGTGCATTTTAAAAAGATAACTTCGCTTTTTCCTAACTCACGCACGACATGTTTTCCATCAGTGACGATTTTCTTGACGCTCTCCTTCCCGTTGGGGAATAAAATGTAAGTCGAAGTGATGGATGCTGGGAATCGAAGATGGCGGAGCGGACGCGTGGTGAAAGGATGCAGCAAAGCAAAATCCCCGTAAAACGTCGATTGATTTCATCTCTGCCAACTGTATGGGGATTTTACAATTGCCTTATCAAAGAACATACTATAACGGAGTGCCGCTAGACGATTTCATTGTTCAATGAATGTTGTGCAGCGAAAATCTTGATTGCTGTTTACATGCTTGGAAGTTCTAGAAGGCTACTGCAAATTGTCAGTGGGGTCAGACCAAGCCTGTTATATATATAAAGCTAGGCTAGCTAGCCAAACCCTGGAGCTCCCATAAATAAGCTGGTGTTCGTTTCTCAAAAAACCCGAAAACTCTTCGGGCCCAAAATTTTTGCGGGGCTAGTTTCGGGCGCGATGTTCTTTCGAAAGTGTTTGCACAACGCCGCAAATTTTAGCAAAATTTTCCCACGAATTGCTTCACAACAATCCGAACTCGAAAGTCACACTACTGTTGTTATTAATTTTTTTCGAGCTTCAAACTGTCTGCATGAAATATTTTCTTCTTCTTGCGCCGTGTTCCTTGGTTTTTACAATGTTTCAATATTCTGTCATTTAACTGTCAAGGCGTGTCAAATAATCTCAGACTTTTTGGCTGTTTGTTTGAATGAACTGGAAACGTCGCTTATCTACAGCAGCTAAATATAACTTATTGTTTTGGGTTTTCATCGTGTTCGGATCTTGACAAATATTAAACACGAAATGCCACTAAATCGGAATCTGTAGCTCTGAAGCGAACTAACCTAGCTGTAATCAAAAGTTAAAACTTCTCGTCAAGTTTTCGATTTGTTCCTTCTCATTCGGCTAGATCGCTCAGTGGAGTTATCAAAATCGGCTACTCGTCTACTTCAGCAGGTCAACCTGATTTCATTCCATCGGTTGCTGCAGTTTATAACAGCAATCGACATTTTTCCAGACCGAGAGGAGGTAGGTTTTCTTTTAATATTTCATAGACTATCGGGCGGGTCAGTTAGGTGCCGCTTTTGTTTTTCTTTCAAGAAGTTGCTTCACAATTTGTTTACGCTTTTGACTCTTTCTAATCTCTTACGAACAAATTACAAATGGAAAGGTTTTTCATCAGATGTAATCCTTAGATACGTTTCCTTTCCCTCTGCTAAGAAAATGCCACACGTGGAAATGACAGCATGTTAGTACCTTAAAAATAGGAGTGATTATTTCACTGCAAAAGATCTGAAATACAATACTGCTCGTAAGTGTCTGAAACTTTCGGTTTTCGCGTTAGGTGAGACACAGTTTCAATCTAGACAAGTAGTTTGCTTCAAATTTGTCCTCTAGACAGTTCTTTTTACAACTTTCATTTTGAAACACTGTTTTAAAAGCATTCTAAAAGAGAGAGAGGAAGGCCATGCCATCATAAAACTTCGTACTTTTCTACTAATTGTTCTGCGTTTTATCCTGATCACGCTAAACACTCATACACTGGAGTGCATTTGTGGCTTGTAAAGATTCTTCTCAACTCATTGGCCCCTAAAATACAGTACATTTCAGTCGTTATTCGCCAAAAGATGAAAAACGACAATGGGAAACAAGGCAAAAACAGAATGCGGACCGCTGAGGAAACAGTGAAGTTGACCTATTTTTCTTCAAAAACAAGACTTCAGCACAACTTTCACGGGCAGCTCTTCTTCCAGCATTCTTTGGAAAGCTAATTAACTTCAAGGAGAGTAGTCGTGAAACTACAGTTGCTCTAATAATGCCATTTTAACTTGCTGCCGGTAGCGACTTCATAGATTTGTCAAGGTAAAAACGAATTTCTTACTGATTCGTATGCATCCTGCTGGCTGTTAAGTTCTCTCAACCATCAAACAACTTTGCTAAAATAAATAGTATTGGTACCGGCGGCATCTGGCAGTTTACCGGCAAAAATTACCCAAAAAAGGTTTTTGAAAGCTTCCAAGCACATGTAAATTATGGAGGAAAATGGCACAAGTTTTTCGCCTGCGAAGTGTTATTCGGCAAAGTGATTTAACTCGCGATCAGTTGTTGTATTATTTTGTTCCAAAGATTTAAAAAATTACTCGGAAGCAAGTCCATTCGATCATTCGCTTTAACATCTTAAGAATATCATTTTCAACATAGGAAGTCTCTCAATTAAACAATTCTTATAATATGTAAATCCACAATCAAATTGGTAATTTTCTTTACCGTGGAAGTGGAAGAGAAGTATTTGAGAATTTAACCGAAAGGTTGACGCTCTCGTGGACTTTTCAGAAGGTCGCTTTCCAGATATCCTCTGAAAAACAAGTCTGTTCAGCTAACACGCCGAGATCCACAGTTCGTCCACCTTCTCGCCAAGTCAAATTCGTCCCTTCCGCGCTACGTTCCTTGTGTCACCTGTTGTGGGAAGCCGGTGTCGATGTTTGTTTTTTGTCGTTCAAGCGCTGGCGCTTTGACGGCCCGGATTCTTTCATTAACCTACCATTTCGTTTATGGTTTCCCGTTCCCCATTTGCGGGTCAACACTCCCACAGCGGAAGCGAAATACAAAAACAACAACTCAATACACCGAAAATTTTATTTTCGCACCACTGCACATACAGGAATCGCGCGATCGCGCGGGATGAACGCGCGATGCGCAGAAAATGTGCGCGTTAGCAATAGGGGCCACCGTCCTTAAAGAAGTCGTGTACCAAGCCAAGGTCACAACCAAGGAAAAAACCGAGACATATATAGGCCTGACTGCCACAGAATTCAAGACCAGATGGAGGAACCACCAAATGTCATTCAAGCATGAGAACAAGAAGAATGACACTGAGCTCAGCAAATACCTGTGGCAGTTAAAAGAAAAGAAGAAAGATTTTACAATCACGTGGAAAATCCTTGCAAAAGCAAGAGCATACACCACTCTCACCAAGCGGTGCAATTTATGCATTTCAGAGAAGTTTTTTTATAATGTCTAAACCACACATGGCAACCTTAAACAAGCGCAATGAGCTCATATCGACCTGCAGACACCGGCGAAAAAACATTCTTAAGTGCAATAATTAGTCAGACATCGAGCGGACATTTACGCGCGCGCAAGTATAATTTTTAAATTTCTACGGTTCCTTACGCGTGCGCTTAAAATTTAAATTTGCGGCTTTTTAAAAAAACGGTTTCTTGTCACGCGAACATATTGCTGATGTAAACCTTAACGATACTTCAGTGTATATGGAGATTAACTGATGAGTGGACCAACTCCGTGTTGGTCTACGAAACAGATTTGTATTAAAATCCATGTGCCCCCATTGAGTTGTCCATCTACTGGTATATATATATATATTTATTAAAAACTGGACTAGGTATATTGGATTTCTAGCATTTTGATTGGCTTAACGGAGCTAGGCTAACAGCTCATATACCTGCTGCGACCAAATATGGTCAATGAACACTCAACAACAAAGTGAGCTGAAAGTTTTTTCCTCGCGAGCAACCCGGCGAGAAAAATGGACGAGAAAAATCACTTGCCAGCAAATTTAAATTAAGCAGAAATTCCAACAGCGTCACCAACAAGCATCACCAACAGCGTAGTCTAACAAAAGTCATAATTGTTTGAAGAAACTGTTCAGAAATAGAAATTTAAGCATTAAGCGTTGTGTTTACAATTAATTTCTTTCATCGATCGTCACGTCGATCATTGAAATTGAACAAACGGTAGGTTTTATCAGAAAGGATTTCCACTCCATAATATCAAGACAAGACATAAAATAAAACACAGTGAAATGGGGCAGGAGCATTTAATAAAAACTATCACACATTCATGGCAAGTCGGTGCGAAAATCATGAAGCAGTCTAAACAAGTAAGCTTACTAAAAAAAATACAGCTACAAACTACCAAGAAGGAAGGAAGGGCGAGATTGTTTTTCGGCTTTAACACGCAAAATTGACACTGGTTTACCTGCACTTGTTGTAACCTCTGCGTTCCAACAGGTCCAAATGCTCAGATAGAAATCGGATGCCATGTAAACGGAGTTGAATCGCTTTTCCAGTTGTTTGAATGTTGTTTTTACCATTCCGTCCGCAACCTTTAAACCGAGAACAACTGCATTTTGCGCTTTCCGTTTAACAAAATATGATGGTGAATTCTAATGTTCCTCGCTACAGTAATCCTGCTTCTGAGCTGCATAGAAAATACCTCTTTAAGTTCAACTGTTCAAATTTGTTCTGTCTTCATTTCGATCAAACACGCACATGATGGCTCCGTTGTGCGAACAGATTACAAACTGGTTCAGTTCTACTCCAGCAGCTATATGGTGAAATTGTACAGCTTCAATCCGCTTTGATCGATGATTACAACAATGTTCAGGAAAAATCAAACATGTACGATATTTCAGAGCCAATAATTATAAGATTTTTCCCAAAACTTGTGCTACTTTGTTCACTTTCGAGCAGTTTTCATTGATTCATTCAGCTTTGCAATGAAACGCTGCAGCACTTCGCAAGGTTTTGGCGCCTTTTTCGTTCAGTCATGTGATCGATTCTTGTTCAGCTTAAATTTCTTTTCTCATTTTTCCCTTTCTTTCTTGATTTTTTTTTTTGTAATAGTGGTTAAGTTCTTAATAAAACAATTATTCTACTCGGGCTTGCTGGATATCAAATGATTATAACCAACTCGGCGCTACGCGCCTCGTTGGTTATCTATCATTCGATATCCAGCGCGCCCTCGTAGAATAATGTGACGAATATAAATAACACAAATGACTCTTTCTTTGACTGGTTTAAGTTCATTTGTGTTATTTATATTCGTCAAAAAGGCCTACAAGCCTTCCAGTCAGCTCCTGTGAAAACACTAAAAATTTGTCGGGAGGCCAGTGAGCCATAAAGCCTTAAGTTCGGCTGCGTTGTTGCGTGGTCGTCTTGATGGTGTAGTGGTTAACACATCGGCACTAGAAAGTCGAGGACGCGGGTTCAAATCCCGTTCAGGACAATTTTTAGGGTTTTCACTTTGTGTTTGTTTATTCTTTCTTTGACTGGTTTAAGTTCATATATATAATTAACGCAAAAAGTGAGTTGAATTTACAGCAACTAAAACACTTCCATGTGCTCTCAAAATGCTGGATATTGCATTTCTGAGGACTACACTTGCAAAAATTCCCGGGGGAATATACCCCCGAACCCCTCTAGATACTCCCGCCGGCGCCAGGCATCGTTTCAACCAGGGGGGGGGGGGGGGAAAGAAGCGAGGCCTGGGACCGAGAAACGATGTTCTCACAACTTGCCAAGCGGTCCAGTCAAAACGTGGACAGCGGTGTTCGTCATAATAACTATTTCCGATCGACGATCAACTTATTCGAAATAGTTTGCAAAATTTATGTGTATTTTGTCGGGGAAAAGTAAGCGGTGAGCGGCTAATCTCTCATGGAACTTACTGTCAGTTTCGTACAAGAGAATATTCGATGGAAGCGACATCGATGAAGACGCTTGTGTTTTCGGAATGTCTTGTTTGTTGCAGTGGCGAGTGGATCAGCTGCGAGCTGTACGGCAGTCACGTTTCGCTTGTTTATACTTGGAGACCAGGTTTGCGACAAACGTTTCAAAGTTGAATGCTAGAATTAGATAATTCAACGTAAATAAACTTCTCACCGAGAGAAAGCGCTTGAACTATTCAGGATTTTATTTCTTGTACTCCGCGACGTAATTTTGGTCTTTGTCTATCGCTGAACTGATGCATGTGATAAATAAAAATACTGTCAATGTTTCTTTTTACATCTCATTCTGTAACGAATTGATAGCATGAGATGAGACAGTTATGGCTGTACTCGGTTTGCATGTTTTCCTCCAGCGTGGTCTAAATAAGTTGCAACGGGAAATGTGCCATAAAACATCGATGGAAATAAGTTCAATCCAAACCGCTATAACCTAATGCATGGAAACAATACCTACGCACAAAATACGACTTTTATTATCAATAATCCAGTTATGTGTTAACAAGATCATTTCACAGTTCAGTACTTTGAACCCGATCCCAGTTTTGAACCCAGCTTCAGAGAATTCTATCTGATTCTATACAGTCGATCAGCACAGACTGGATTGATCGAAGCACTACTGTTCTACTTTGCGACTAAAAAATTCCGAGAGTAAACTTTTGTCTTTATAAGAAGCAAAATGCACGAAAACATGATAAAAGAATAAAATACGATCAATTCGTCAATTACCTAAACGAAGGGACAAAACGGAATCCGCTGCCTTTGGCCGCCATAATTTTTTTTCCTTCAGCGTCTGAGTTCCGTTGGAACATGCAACATCTGCGGACGCGTAGGAGGTATATCCGCTGACTAGAACCTCACAGATTGCTTGCAAGTTGTGAGAACATCGTTTGGTTTCATTTAAGAGAATGTATGGGAAGTTGCTTCCCCCCCCCCCCCCCTGGTTTCAACCATCGTAAGATTCATTACATGCTAGATCTGGTTGTGGGTCCTATCTCTTTCATAGGTTACATATTAAAAAAAATCGTAAGCGGGCCCTGATTCAGAGATATTTTAAAGTTCCTTGAAAAGAGACAACGTGTATTCAACACTTGCGTTTCCGTTTTTTCCTTATAACATTACGCTTTTTTGTTAATTCATGCTCATTATCCACATATGATATAGAATTAAACAATTTACAACCATCATTTCAAACTTTGTAAACGGTCTCAATATTTATCTCCTATCTCATGCACTGACTTTGCAGCGGAAGTTGTCCAACAAGATCTGAATACCAGAAGGACGCAATAATGAATAAGGTATATCCGTAAAAATGTTGAATGAATAATGAATAAGTCAGAAAAAAGCGAAAGAAATAATGAATAAGTGAGGCACAATTATTCCGCTTCCATCCCCGATACTTTTACACTCACATTCTGTGGCTTAATGAACAGAAGGAAACGTTTCCGGTAAGTCAAACACTGAACTCTTACAACGAGAAAAGTTCAGCAAAATACTTTAAAATAATGTGTTTTTCCCGTGTTCTAACTTTGTCTCAAGGCCTTTTAACGAGGTATTTGTGTGAGCTAAAACACGTTGACCTGCTCGGGTTCTTTAGCTGAAAATTCAAGTCTCCCCTGGCTGGCTTTCCAAAAATGCTAGCTGACCTTATTTCGCACTCTAAACGACATCATCCACTCCGAAAGCAAAATTAAATTCGCCATGTGTCGACATTTTACCAAAGAAAACTCTAGTGTTTTGTTGCAATCAAATCTGAATTTCTGAGACGATTATGGTTCCCTGGCCCGATAATCCACCTACACGATATAAGTTCTAAATTATATATAATTATATATATAATTATACGATCCGTTGAGTGCTCCTTTTACATACATGTTAGCAGAGAGACAACCACAAAGGTGACGAATCTTTAATAACACAATTCTCACTAGAACTCCATTCTGTAGGTAAAGCTAGTTTTTTTTTCCTAATCTCATAAACATGTGATATTATCAAATTTTTACAATCTAAGTCATTTTAATCTTGTTATGCTGAACGAAAATAAGATCATACATTAAATTTCTTATTCCCAAAATGCTTTACAACATTCTACGAAATTAGAATTTTGTAACATTTCTAAGAATCAATAGGCAACTTCCCTTTGGCTAGATCATAGCAAGCAAATGAAAGAAACGTTTTAGTCTCATTTAGGACGGATAATCACAAACTTGTCATCGAGATAGGTCGATATCAACTAATCTCTAGGGAAAATAGATTATGTCAAATATGCAAATCAAATGACTTTCCTCTTCTTCTTCAATGCCCAAAATACTCAACTTAAAGAGAAAACTTCTTCAATCAAATCTACCATCACTTACCTAATATTCAATGTACATCTACAGCAAAAAATGAGTTTAAAAAAAATTAAAGGAATCAAAGAATTGATAAACTCTTACATTTATTTTGTTATATTTTATACTACTAATGAAATTCATCTCTTCATGATTTTTATTACGAGATAACTTACTATCATCAATTCAAAATGGCCTTGCTTATTAATTGTATTAATATCTCTTTTTGTTAAACAGTAAGCTTTATTGTATCTTGTATCTTTATATAGTCATGCAAATAAATAGTCATGCAAATAAATCTGTTGTTGTTGTTGTTGAATGCTAATAAATTCATAAAATCTATTATGTAAAAATGCTATTTTTTGTACTTTAATATTTTTGTTCATCCAGGTCATGTGATTAACACAGGGACATTCCACGGTCATGTCGGAACCAGCTGACGTTGCAATAACAACAGTAATGTCTATACTCATCATTACAAGTATCGTTGGAGCTCTCTTGTTTGTGCCGTCATAAAGAAAACAGAGATATGAGGTATATACATAAGGCCCCAGACTAATTCTAGACAAGCTTGTTTTTTTCATACCGGATAATTTTAAGTTTAGGAACGTAGAAATTCAATGACCTGAAGGGCCTGTTTATATGGCTGCCGATAATGTTTTCATTCCTAGCTATATATATAGATCACGGGATGACTAAAAAAAATTGGTTCCTGGACGCGATAATCGCTCACAAACGTCTTGTACTTCTTCTGGATAAAAATTGCATCGTATTTAAATGAATTGTTTATAAGGGATGATATTCAATCCTTGTGCAAAGGACAGAGATAAACTCATCCCGAGACAAAACCACGTACTAAAACAGCAACATCGATGAGATATCGAGATGAACTTATCCCATGATGAAACCCATCGCAGGAAAAACACTCGTGTAAAGGGGCCCTTATAATTAAATTCCTGACCTTCAGCTCTGAAGACTTGTACCTTACTGATAAGTCTAACAATCACTACTAGGAGTATGTGTGTGAAAATCATGTGAAAGGCATGTGAAAAGTGTGTGAAAACATGGAACCATATGAAATTCTGAGAGATTCACATGCATGTGAAGCTTTTGAGAGTTTCACATGCATGTGAACTTTTTGACAAGCATGTGAAATTTTGGTAATGCATGTGAAATCTTTTTTTCATGCATGTGAACTTTTTGACAAGCATGTGAAATTTTGGTAATGCATGTGAAAATTTTTTTCATGCATGTGAACTTTTTTTCATGCGTGTGAAATTCATGTACTGCATGTGAATTTTATTTAACGTGCATAAAACAATTTTTTCATGCATGTGAACTTTTTCCATGCATGTGAAATTCACGTAGTACATGTGAATTTTATTTCACACACATGAAACAGTTTTGTCATGCATGTGAACTTTTTGACCTGCAGGTGAAATTTGGATAAAGGATGTGAAATAATTTTTTACATGCATGTGGACTTTTTTCCATGGAAACAATTTTTTTGTGCATGTAACAGTACATTTTAAATTTGTCATGCCCTTTAATTAAATTCAACTGCACGGAATCTAGTACATTTATTGGTCAGTTAATTACAGCTTATTACTTTATTGCAGCTTACTAATTATGGTGAATAGAGCACAGCAGAGTTCATGTATGTCCATGAATTGTCATGAACTTTATTTAAAAAAAAAATAACTGTAAATTCAATACATATATAAACATAAAATGTGACAAGTGTGCAGTTTATAATATGCAATCTTTTTTGTTCGTTCAGCGCCCAGAAATTCTTGGCTTACTTTGCGGTGGACTTAACAGGACAATTTTATCAATTTTCTACCTAAATAATGGTTCTGTACACTTGCACCTGGATTTCACAAAACTTACAGAAGTTTCACACATATTGCCCTGCATGTTTCAGATCAACTATTGTTTGTGAGTATTGTATGCAACATATGCATATTTGTACAAGTCCAAATTGTAAAATCCAAATGAACAAACTTACAGCTACAAAAAACTGGTAAAAAGAACTCTAATTATCCCTCTTGAGAAGCCACAGTACGTGGGGGATCTCATCATCTATTGCGGCGCTGCAGTTATTTAGCAGCCGATTTGGTATTTTATGCTGTCGAATGACTACAGTTTGGCTTCTCGAGGAGTTAACAAAATATTCTGCACGCTTACGTCATCTTCCTTAGTTTGCCATGTAAAAGAAAACTTGACGTTGACTACACTTTGACTGCCGATCTTTATTTTTTAAAATTCAGCGCAATCCTGGTTTAATAAACAATTCTAAATCCCAAGTGAAGCCAGAACGGATCACGGCTAATGAAGCATATACGGAATGAAGTGTTTACCGACTCACCAGACTGCTGCTTGTTTCAAGTTTTATCCATCAGGAAAATTTAAAGCCCCTACGAACAAACCTCTACATAAACAATCTTCCTCTGTGCACTTTGCAACATTAACAAACCTCGATATAATTTAAGCCCGGTAAAATTCGAAACTTCTGAATTACGAGCACTGAAAGGACCTCTTATTCACCGTGCTCTCAAGTTACCGACGTCATGGCCAACAGCATGCGATCAATCTCTATCGGACATGCAATGTTTCAAAATACTTCAAAGGTAAATCCTTTGTTTTCAAACATTCTTTCTTGTAAAGTACTTCGGTTTTCCTCAAAATATTTCTGTCCAACAGTGTTTTATACGTCTTGGAGCAAAACATATCATCAGGAGACCACACGTGATATGTAAGCTGATACTCGTGGAATCCCATTTCTGTTGACTTGACTCTATTCAATCGCATCGTTACTTTGGCGGTCAACGGTCAACGGTTGAATCGTTGAGGTTATGTTTTTGTTCGTATGTTTTTCATTTGCCTCAGAAAGTTTTCAAGAAGACATCAAGAAACGAACCTAGATGTGCTTAGAATGAAATGCAAACAACAATGCAGGATAAATGTGCTTAGAATGAACTGCAACAAACAGCAACATTTTGGAATGACAGATTTCGTGGAAAACGTTATGTTTACAGATTTTGAACGCCACCGCACTGTGAGACTTTGAACAATATCAACGTGAAATTGATTTCTGGATTTACCGGCATTTTGTGGACCGCTAAAGACGACGAATGTGCGAATGTTCACGTGTTTCAGCCAGTGATCCAGCAGGGTATATTTCAACCGGAGTGAAAAAATATATTTGCGTCTGAATTTTCTCGCCGCTCCACCCGGTAAGTCCACTGATCAATATTTCTTTTTGCAACAAATTTAAGAGAAGCTTGTGTATTGTGCTTTTGATTCCTTGCTTCCCCCAAAATGTTTGTTGGCCAAACTGTATTTTTAGAACTGAGAAATAATCATGCACTGATGGGAGCTTTCGAACAACTGATTTGTCAAAAATGTTATATGTTTGTTATGTTCCAAGTGAATTTATACATGTATGTGAGACGTATTTCTGATCTGTTATACAACGTTTTAAACTATTTAACAAAATGGCACTTTTTGTGAGAAATAGAAGTGCAACTTTGTATTCCTTATAACTTTAATAAACAATTTTACAGTGTAATTGTAAATGCAGTAAATTGTCACTTGACTGTAACTGTCTGCACGTGCTGTTTATCGACTCTATCAAGTTCCACAGCCTTGCTATTGCTTTCGTGAGATATGCCTTAATAATAGTAAGAATTTGAGCAGTTAAGGGCCACACAAAGGCTGCTTATAACTGGCTTCAGTATTAAAATTTTAAAGTCAAATTATACCCAGGTGTTCTGCATGGTTCTGAGTTAGCTAGTTAATTATGACAAAGAGCAGTTAAAAAGAGTAGTCAAAAAGCACTTATGGGCAGTCTTTTAACAGGAAATACCAGTCATTCCTGAATGTCACCCTGAAATGACCTTTGACTGTTTGACTGCTTCTTTTACTGCACTGAATTGCTGACGGCAGAATAGCTGCATTATGACTGTATTTTGAAGTCATACAACAGTCAAAATTTGAAAGAACTGCAGTCAAACTCCAACAGTCAAATAACAATCAATCTGCAGTTAAGCTACAGTGCCCACTGTGCCTAGGAGATCCCTGTACATGAACACAACACCCTAACATTAGTTAAGAGCAATCGATAAAAAATTGGCATAAAATATAATTATATATAAAGATACAAATAATTATAGGCTTTTTTATAAGAAACAATTGTCTTAAAATGTAAAATTATAATATCAGAGCTTAAGTGTTGTCATTTTATGAATTAAAATGGCTATCTAATTGTCTATTAATAATGTTATAATGCTAACAGAAACTATATGCATTAACTAGCTTATAGGCATCCTAGGAAGTATAATATTGTTTTTGCCAATTTCCTTAAAGAGAACTGAGGCGATTAAGTCACTTCAGAACAGGACCTACTGATGTTTTACTTTACTTTAAGTCACAGTATTAAAAGTAATTTGACCCATTAGGTGACTGTAACTTAAACTTTAAGTTTGTTTTTGAGACAAGCTATACATGTGAGAGTTCCACCAAGTTTCACTGTACATGTTTTAAGTATAGTCGTCTTCTGTACAGGTGCTTCCATAAATAATAATTATTAAAAGCGTAACAGAACAGTGCAGGTTTTGAAGTGATGGCAGAATTAATTTTGTTTATGGAATTCTATGGCCAAATAATGCTTACGACATTCACAATTACTGGTACATGTGAAATCGCAATGGAAAGTGCTAACATGTGAAAATGTATTTGAAATTGCAATTGAACTTAACTACCATAATTCCTGATATATGGGCTGATGCAGTGAAACGTACAGCTTGAGCTTGAGTAGGTGAAACATGTGTGTGAAGAAGCATGTGAAATTCAATTGCCATTCACTGCAAATTTACACGTGAAACCTCATTTGAAGTGCACATGAAAAAGTGTGTGAAACTGCTAGTGAACTTCTACTGCCATTCACTGTGAAGTTATATGTGAAACCTCATGTGAAGTACATGTGAAAATGTGTATGAAAGGGATTGAATTGTTTCACACTCTTTTCACATATCTCATGTGAAGTACACATGAAAAAGCATGTGAAACTGAAAGTGAACTTCTACTGCAATTGATGTGAACTTATATGTGAAACCTCATGTGAAGTATATGTGAAAATGTGTGTGAAAGGGATTACATTGTTTCACACCCTTTTCACATAATTTTCACATATATTTCACTATGCTAAATTTCACACACATATGAAATATGTGCGTGAAATACATGTGAAAAGCAGTGAAAAACATGTGAAAAGTGTGTGAAAATAACACATTTTTCACACATTTTTTCACAGGATTTTTCACATACATACTCCTAGTAGTGAATGGAGGTTATCCTCACATATAAAACAACGAACAGATTGTGTGCACCATAGTAGTCGTTATGATTATGAAGAACGTTTTCTTCATCCGCAGTTCATATACATGATTATTATATATATTCAAACTGCAGTAAACTCGGCATCAGAACGGACCTGCTTGAGACCAGATCAGACTTTCCACCTTACAGGTGTATCTGTTAAGAGGAATTTGACTGTATTTTGCTCATGGTTTTAAACTTAATTTTTAAAATTTCTTTTTTGGGGGCCACTTTTAAGGTGATCAGCTACTAGTGGCTTTTACAACCAAACAAAGCACAGGAAGTATGTAAAACTATATATGGTTTTTGAGAGGAATAATTTTCTGCTCATTGATGGCAACTTTTTGATTGACAGGTGCCCCCCTAGGGAGTCATGACGTCATTTATGCTAATTTTTTTAGTACTCTACTGAGGAAAAAACTCTATTTTGCTTTGCTACAGTCAAGACTTTTGTAGCTGGGAGCCTTTTTGGACTTGCAAAAGTATTTACAGTATGTAGTGATTAGGCTGACAGCACTTAAGATGTTACTTGTCAAACTGATTGATTGACAGTTGGGTTCAAAGTTGTCACGTTTTCCACCTTAACTTTCTCCATAATGTAGGACAGCCAAATTTCATAAGATTTTAAGATACAAATCTGCCATGAAAAGTGTAAAAATATCCTCAACAGATATGTGTTAAATTTCTAAAACATTGAAATGACAATTTGGTCAACTATTTGATGGCACTTTTGTTGAACTAGAAAGATGTCATATCACGCAACACAGAAACACACTAATAGCAAAACACAGTTATCTTATAAAATTTCAATTTAATTGTTCCAAAAATGTTTCTACATGCCAGAAAAAGTAACCTGCAATAGATCAGCTTCTTAAATTGTCAGAATACCCTGAATCCCACTTCTGAAAACAATTTTTGTGAAGCTGAACACAAAGAGGACTTTATGTCATTGTGACATGGTGTGGATGAATCCAGGAACAGGCTCAGCAACAGACAATACCAAAGCAGTTAATCTGTAATAAATCAAAACCCAATAACTTTAGAATCTGTTTACAGTTACTTGGGTACAAGAAAATGTAAATGAAAGGGTCAACAAAATGACTTATTTTAGCAAATAAAATTTTTCATATATAATAATAAAATAATGAAATGTAAAATACTATTACTACAATAATTGTAAAGTTTCAACCTATTTTTCCCCCAAAATATGTTGCAGAGGAATGCTAGAGAAAATTTATGGCAGTATTGGAGATAAACAGTTTCATTTTGATCCTCTGGTGCCCGCACAATAAGTTAGAAACAAGTAGAGGAAAAATAGTAAACAATGAAATGTGACACCACTTATTTCAATTATATCTTCTCGGACACACGCAATGTTTATTATCCCAAAAAAGCTAAATAAAAACATAGAAATAAAGAAGCATGTCTTCTAGGAGAATTAAAAACATCTAAGTAATCATTATCGAGCAATTCTGTTGATATTTTTGCGGAAAACACAGCATAATTTCTATAACATACCTTGTATCAGCTGACTCAAGCAAGTCGATCACAATCTGCACCGATCGCTTCTTCTTCCGAAGACAAAACTCCAAATTCTAATCCCAAATCGACCATAAAAACGCAGTACAACATAAAATCACAAGTTTCCTCAAACATTGTCCATGAATTGGAGACACTGAAGCGACAAAAATCCCATTCAAAGCCGCTCATTCCAAACTCGCGTCTTTGCAACCGGATACAATGGCGTCCCCACGCGGCGTTGGGGATGCGAACATGCATCCGACCTCGCTTTCACTACCTAGTCAATAACCAATCGTAAAAATCTTTATATTTTAGTTGCTATGTGAATCATCTATCAAAAATCGTGATTGGTTGGACGATTAAGCCAAGAACCTTCATGTAACGAGCACGCAAAGTCATCGTTCGCCGGCGAACGATAAATTAAGGCGCGAATTGTTAAAGGGTTTTAAAGGTTGATCATTTCACCCCGCAGGATTCCCATTAATTACTTACTTGTTAATCTGGCGGTAGCGGATATCATCTACCCGATTTTTTCTATACCCAGAAGGAATGAATGGAAAAGTTTTATGCGCATTGCTCACAGACGGAAACATCACGTGGCTCGGAGCAGGTTCATGCCTCTTCACTCTGGTTGCCATCGCCATGGAAAGCTATTATGCTGTGATATATCCTCTTGGAAACAAAGGAAAACTTAATCTGCGAAAATTGAAGGTGTGTCATTGGGCTAATACGATGAATGATAAATTACTCTTTCATTAATCTAATCTATCGTCAATGAGTCTATGAAACAGTAACCTGGTCTGCTTATACCAATCTCAAAGTTGTTCATTGTCGGTGAGCAATAACGCTGCTATTTTTAGTAAACTCAGCAACGATGCTGTTGTTTTTAGTAAACTGTCATAAAGTATATAGCGATCGACAACGAATATTCATTGTTTAATTTTGTATAGTTTTCTTAACGAAATCCACGCTTTTTCTTTTCGATCGTAATTTGGTTAGAAAAGCTGGTAGCGGAGAGAAAAAAGAAGAAACTTTTAGAATTAGGTACGTTCGCGCCCAAAATCTTCTCACCTTCAGATTTTTTCCAAACTTTTGCTGTAGCTAGATATTGACCAACTCATGTCAGAAAAGCGCAAAAGATTGGGGTCCACCGTGCTCGTTTCGCAGATAAAGCGTATTGGAAATGTTCCGTTTTTAGAAGGTTTGGTTATGTAAGACGAAATCGAGTTTCTTGCTACAAGAAATAAAATAAGTCACGTGGAGGACTCTAGATAATGCTGAATTATTTATTTCATCCCAAATACGCCTATTTAGTACATTTTTGCAGGTAATATCGTTTCTTCAGGTAAAATTAGCCTCACAGAAGAATAATTGTAAGTCATATATACCATACCTGCATTCGTAGAAAAATCCGATCGTATTTGAGTAAAAATGCAATAAATTTTGAACGAATTGTTTGTTTTTGGGCAAAACGCAGAGAAACATTAAAGGAAGTGATTTATCGAAAAAACGAATAGAGTCACCGTGCATTTAAGAGAGTTAAGCACGTTTATAGATACAAAAATACCCACCACCTCTGTATTTGTCTATATTTCTTACTTCGCGCACGCGCTCGATGCATGACGTGGCATGACATTGCGACGTGAATTAAGTGCGCAGTAAGGATGCGCACAAGCAATTAGCGCGAAGGTTCTTAAGATGACGGTTGGAAGGCGGCTTGAGTTTTAAAAGCGGATTATATATTGAAACGAATCAAAAAAGCAATTTTGCAATGACCATGTCATTAGTATATCATAATCCCGGATTGAAAAAAGAAAGGAAAGCATAGGAAATGAAATGAATCTTTTTGTACGGCGTTGTCTTTCTAATATATTTTCAGCCTTAACTAAAAAATACACCACTGAAAACGTTGGATAATGATCACTAGAAACGTTGACAAAGATAAAAAACAATGTATACACAAAAATTTTAAAAAGATCCAAGATTAGAAACTTTAAAAAAGCAACATTTATGAATAGGCTTATACACCTCTGCAACAAGCAATATTGGCCATCCATATTAGTCAGTAGCCGGACCATTTCAACACGGTTTGGAACTGGTCAAACACTGACTCCCCAACACTTACTACCTCCGTTAATGTCCTACTCAACTTAACAAGGTTTACACATTTTGTCTTTTCTAGATGATCATCCCTGCTTTTTGGATCTCCTCGTTGATTCTCAATATCCCGGGCTTTCTAAACGGGAAATTTGATAGGAAAATCTCGCCCAACTTCTGCGTTCACGCGTGGCCCGAGGAGTGGATGCCCAAGGCTTACTATATGATGTGGTTTGCTGTCTTTGGTATTTCCTTCACGATTATGGTTTGGTTGTACTCCAGAGTTGTGTACACTTTGTGGTCTAAGCGTAGTGCCAGTATTGAGCTCTCATATCAACAGCGGGTATGATTTTACCGTTAAACAATCAGTTTAACTGTTGACTTTTTGACTTTTTCTGGAAAATGGAGCACTCGTTGTTAAAGAAGAGAGCAAAAGTCAATTCTGCCTATAATACGGACACTCATGCCCTGTACATTTCGGACGTGTTATAAAGAGCTAAGTTTCACTACATTGTTTCCTAACATGGGCTTATCTTGCATTCTTATTATTGTTTAAGGCTGTTCGTACAGATTAATAAGCGAATGCCTGTTAAAGTCACCTCTTTTGACGACAACAACTAAAATAATCTACATATATTGAGAACACACCTGACAACTATTAGTTCGATCCTTCTTTCTTCCTTCTTTACCAATTTGCTTACTTATTTATAACTTGCCTTCTTACGTTCTATTAAACTCTTATCAGATTACTTATTTTCCAACCTTTACATCCATTTGCCTACTGGGTCACTTACATTTTCACTATCAAAAGCAGGAAACAGGGAAAGGATTTTTTCGCTTAAATAATATGTCCAAATATATACAGTATTTGTGACATGATGATGCGAGTCTAAAGGAATCCATTTTTACTCAGGGTGTGCTGAAAGTACGGAAGAGAGTGACCTAGATGGTGGTGGCCGTCAGTTTCATCTCTGGGATCTGTTGGGCCACAGATTCAACACTCCACATCATAAAGGAAGTCAATGGCTCCTACAAGCTTAGTCCTGCTTCTTCCCCCATTGCTCACACACTGCTCATGTTTAATGCGGCTGTCAACCCGTTTGCACATGCTCTGATAAACCACCGATTTAGAGAGAAGATTAAGGGAATGATATGCTGCAGGTCAAGGGTTCAGGATTCACCACAAAACATTGAGATGACCCCGACTCGGAACAATGGCGTAAAAACAAGACCTTAAGCCGTCTGAGAGTTAAAAGACGACGATACAAAACACGTAGCGTTAAAATAAGGACAAGGGGTTTGAGATTTAGTTGGTGAGGGCAGATAAATTTTAAATGGCTGTCCCACAACATCAAGTTATGAGTCAAACGAGGATCCCTTTTTGGTTGTCTTGATGGTGCTAAAAGCTTTGCCTGGCTTGGCATTGTTGTTAACTACCCAGTTAGTGGACGGAATTTCTTATTCAATACTCTTGGAAGTATTTGTTTGGAATTACCACACGATTCAAATTTTGTGACTAACGAATTTTCTAAGCCTTGGCGTACTATACACTCGCTAGCTCTATCGGTAGGAGTTAACGCAGAAATCCTCAGTTTTGGTCATGTCATGTGCGTGCGCAAGAAATGACGGTAAAATGGTGCATTTTCAACACACATAATTAAAGTGCATCAATGCAAAAGGGAATTATAGTCTAGATCAAGATAGATACCTGCCCTGTTTTTTAGTCCAGCGGATAGGTTTCGAAGTAGTGGGTAATCTTGCACTTTAGGATAAAAGTATAAACCATAGAGCAGTAATATACATTACTGGAAACATAAGAGGGAATGAGGAGCAATTGATCTACATATGCTGTGCAAAAGCCAGAAGCAGATAGTGGGGTTCGTGAACGCATTTTGGAAATTATTTTTCCTGTCATTACACCAACCAAAACAGTAAGTGACCCCACCCACCCCCACCTCTGTTCACCCGTCTAAGCACTCATCAAATTGCAACCAAACGCATGGGAAAGGCTAAAAAGCATGCTGTGTAACCTTTGCAACAAAAGCACTTAGATGTTTTTTGTGTGTTACGGCTGACGGCTGGACCTTGGCAGATGACAAATCACAGCAGACCGACACAGGATATAATCGAGATTGTCTCTAATCTTTTAACTGTCCTTCCAGATGTATGATATTAGTTTGCCAAGTTTCATGATTCATCATACACTATCCTACACTATCAAACACTTTTACATGATATTTGGATCAGATCACGGTCCCAAGCTTATCTCGTGGCGAGGCATAAGCTTATAAACTAAGGTAATAATGTTAGTTATGTATCAGTCAATTCCAGCGGTGCCCATCCCCCCGGGTATTAGTGGGGCATTTTTCCTCATTGTCCGTCCCGGGGGCCGGGGCATTTGACCCCGGGGCATTTGACGGTCTTGTGATTTTCACGTCACAGTGCTGTCACTTCCTTTCAGTGATAAGTTCATCGGGCAAGGACGATAAATTTGTGATTAACTTTGTCTAAAGAGGACAAAATGAGACGGTACATCCACAGAACTAATGATCACTAAAGCAATACACAGAAATAAGACTTACTTGAGACTTAGTTTGGCCTGATTTAGCTTTGATTAGAATGGAGATAAGCTCGAAAACCATCCCCCCATCCCCCCGGGGGAGGGATGGGCACTGCTGGAAATGACTGAAGTTGATGATGTAAGAAAAGGTAGTAACGTTACACTGCATTTTATTCGAGTTAAACAAAAAAGCTTATGACGTTACTCAGGTTATATTGTCCAACAAGCGCTACATTGACCCACCGACCCTCGCCCACCCCGTTAGTTCATTGTCATTAACCTAATTACGCTTAAGTGACTGATTTCAAATACTGCACTGTTTACGTTTGTTCTAAGCTGGGAAAGAAAGCAGCCTAAAGAGATATCACAATAAAAATTAAAATGGAAAAATGTATGGCCATTCTCTACTGACACTACTGACATGATACTCCACATTTTACAGGAGTTTGCCTCCTACAAGTTCAATCCCTTTGCATTTTCCATTACTAACACCATGGTCATGTTCAATTCTGCTGTCAATCCTTTGGCATATGATCTGATCAACCAACAATTCAGAGAAGATCAAGACAATGATATGCTGCCACTCACGTTCATCTCTAACGAGGATTCATGCTGCAAGGGAACCACAGGCAATCAAGCTGAACAGCGACCCAAACCATCTGACCAATACGTCAGGAAGAGGTTCCACAAAATGAAGAATGGGGACGAATTTTCGAGCGTCCTTTGTTTACCACCATCCAGCAAACTAGCGGATGAAAATCAAATCCAAACGGCATAAAGTAAACTTGGGTGGAAAATCAATGTTATTGCTTTTAAAAATAGCACCTCCTACCCCCTCCCCCCTTCCACCCCCTTCCCTTTAGCGTTTGATGTAAGTTGTTTTTGAAGTTGAGAAACAGATTGAAGTGTGGAAGATTTAAAGACGTTTGTGTTACCAGGGGCTAACGCCGTACCCCAAGGCAAGCAAATAGCTTCGATTGTCAATTTCTACACTCGGCATGCCGACATACTTTAGAGTTAAGAGTTTGTCCTTCAGAAGAAGCCTTCATTCATAAAACATCAATTTTTTTCTTTTTAGAGAAGACTTGGAAAGTAGAAAATGGTTAATGATAAGACTTCAAAGCGGAAAATAAGCTTAAGGCAGTAAATTTGTTGTGTCTTTTCTCGAGTTTTTCCCATTCGCTCAATTATTTTTCGTTTATTTCTTATTGTGTTTGGCTCCAGCTTCGTGCAAGTGATTGTAAACGTTTCCTTGTACGGCGTCATGCGATGTATTCCGTCGCGATAGCAAGCGAGTCCAAGTTCTCAAGAGTAAATGATCAACTGAATGGCTGTGACTGAATAGGAAAGCGAATCAGCAAGTGGGTTAAGCTGCTTTTCTCAGGACCTCTACCTCATTATTTGCTAAAAGAGCAATTAAGGAACATCTATTTTAGAATTCATGGTTACGAGTCGTTAGGTTTATAGAGAGGAAAAGAGAGTAAGCGACAATAAATGCTATTTTATAAAAAAAATCCCTAGTAGATTTTACCACTTCCACTAGCGAAGTTTTGTGCAAATAGTTCGGTGTCTGAGAAGAAAATGCTAGTACTAAGTGGAATTAACTTCCACTTTTGACAGTGTCATTCAAACCTTACAACAACATTACTAAGAAATGTAATTTATTTCTTTTTGAAAAATACATAATCATCAGTAAAAAGGATCTCTGCAGTCTATAAAACAAGCGAAATGAGTTGGCAAGTTCATGCCCCCACAGAAACAGATACCTCCTCAAGAACTTTGTGATAAAGTAACACCAAACTATGAATGACAATCACATTATTTAGATGATAAAATAACGCTGTTTTTATATCTCATAGCAACCGTATTTCCACTTTTTTTGCCAGTTATTGTAATTTAACGGTCAATCGTTGATATTACCTGATGACTGTGGTCACCTTTTGGCCATACGAAACAATGCTGTAGTAGTAAAACGATGCACTACCTCTGAAGTCTTGAACCAGTTTATTATAATTATGTATGTATGTATGTATCTATGTATCTATGTATGTATGTATGTATGTATGTATGTATGTATGTATGTATGTATGTATGTATGTATGTATGTATGTATGTATGGATGTATGTATGTATGGATGTATGTATGTATCTATGTATGTATGTATGTATGTATGTATGTATGTATGGATGGATGGATGGATGGATGGATGGATGGATGGATGGATGGATGGATGGATGTATGTATGGATGGATGTATGGATGGATGGATGGATGGATGGATCGATGTATGTATGTATGACATTATGGTAGCAACAAGGAAACGACATAAATATTTTATTTGCAAGCAAATAATTCATTTGCGGTTATTACTGCCTAGTTTCAACATTTATGTGGCTTAAATATTCGTGAGGAAAGCTGCACGCAGCCTGATATTGATGATAATTTTAGCTAAAGCGAATGCTTTCTCTAGAGAAATGTTTAACAGAATTACCGTTTAAAAAACTCACTGGTGAACCGAGTAAACCGAGCGAAGCGAGCTTCAATGAGGTCGCGAAGGGACCGAGGGAGCGACGAAGTCGCGAGAGGCCTTATTGCCTGAAAAAAATTAAAAGACTTGGGAAAGTCTAATCGTCTTCTTGACTGGTGAATTGTTCACGGGTACCAGCTAGTAGTTAATATTACAGTTACTGAGCTGTCAATTATTTTTCACAACTCATCGTTATTCAACAACGCAGAAAAACACCTTTTTATCCTGTTTCTTGATGCAGATGGTTTGTTCCCTCGTTTGATGAGGAGCCACTGCAAAGCTCTTGACGTCATTAAGGTAAGTTATGTAAAGGAATACAATTTTACGAACAAAAAAAGGATCGCAAAGACCCGAATAAGTGCTTTTGATCATTTTGGTCAAGTTCAGTACTATTAACTCTAGCCGATATGTACGGTGAAGGCTTTATAGGACTTGTGGCATCATATTTAATTCTGAAGTGAAAAATGTTTTTCTTCCCGAATCGAACATTTCTTCTTAACCTATTTTTGTGGCTAACTAATGTCACGTTTCCCAAGGATATTGCTTTAAAGTTATTGCAAGTTGCTTAGTTGTAAAATGTTACCAGAAATTTTACTTGTTGGGCGTCGTGACTAATGTCGTCATATTTGTGGTTATTATTGCTTAGTTTCAACATTTAGGTGGCTTAAATGTTAGTGAGGAAAGCTGCATGCAGCCTGACATTGATGATAATTTTGGCGTAAGCGAATGCTTTCTCTGGAGAAATGTTTAACAGCCAATTTTCGTTTAAAAAAATCACTGGTGAAATCATTTGCAATGTACCTTCCGTGAGATTTACTAAAGGTAAAACGAAAAATGGAATGGAATCGAAACATTAGTTGGATTGTTCATCTTCTTGGTACCATAAGACACACTTTTTCGGTAAATTATTTTAGAACGTGATGGAGTAAATAAAAAGGATCCAGTTTAGCAAAAGTACAACATGGCGCTTTTAAAGGGGAATTTGTGAGCTGCAAACGTCTAATCTAGGGCCTTTTCTAGGGGGAACTCAGAACGACAATTCCAGTGATGTCTCGCTCAGACGATATTCCCTCATCAACTATCACGCGATAGAAATCTCGAGCTCATAATCTAATTGTTAAATATAAGAAATAAGGTGATATCGGTGAATCCGTCTGAACGACCCAATTTCGCCGAGGGAAAATCAAAATACTAAAGAATAAAGACGAATGAATGGAAAATATCTGTCATTCTTTAGATGTTTTGTTGCCATGACAAAGGCCTATGCCTTGGAGGCAAAAACTGAAAAGTAAGAGTAATTATGTTGGTAACCTAACCGGTGAAATTCAGGAACAAAGATTGCAAGACAAGAGAACTAGGGTTTCGTTTGATAACTCTTGCCAGGTCGTATATTCACTTTTGTAGAAACTCTAGGGAGCCACCTTAAAGAACTTCAAAGTACTCAAAAATGATAACGAAACAGTAGAATCTTTTCACAGCCCCCAATGATTTCATTGAAACGCGACAAAACATAGGGAGCATAGTATATTTAAAACGATGAAGCACTTGTCCTTTGATTCGCATGCAATGCAAACAAAATAACAGGAAGGAGACTAGGCGACCGCCTCCACGAACACCAACGAGCACTCGAAAGAAGACAAGGGCAAACCAATTGCTCGACACTTCAATCTCCCCGGTCGTTCTAGCCAACGCAAGACGGTCTGCAGCCTTTCCTTGCATCACAGTAACACAGAAAGCTGTAAGAATTTAGAGCGAAAATTTATCTTGCAAATCGGCACTCTTACCACCCGCGGTATCAACGAACGCTCTTCATTCAACTAATTTATTCTTGTTATTTACGTTGCCATGTTTCAACCAATAGCGTAAGTTCCACTGCTCTACATATAAACCACACACAACCGACAATTCCTTGATTCGCTCTGACGAAGGGCTGACGCTCCAAACGGCAGCTGTCAATTTCTTTACGGTGGCCAGTTCACCTTATCAACTCAGCTGATATATTCAGATTTTTTTGTTTCACCTCCCCACCGACGCAGCGCCACAGTTTCTTTAGAAACTAACCGGCCCTTTTATTTACATACTGTTGATTGTAAGAAAAAGAGGTTAAAACAGTTTATGGAATTCTCGAGGCCTGGATCAGACGAGAACAACTTAACGGGTGATCGAGACTGAGAAAAAATAAATTAAGATTATCGACACTGTTCGGAAACCTACAAGTTATTGTTGTGTCTTAGCCGATCTCCCCTTCACGACATCACAGATGTAAGACCACGTCTCTTTCTTACCATCTGTAGCTAGTGGTAAGCTGCTTCCTTTGGGCATTTTCGCTTGGTAGAACTATCTTTCGCGAAATGTCCTTGCCAAACAAACCTCTTGCTAGGCATGTACTCTTTATTGGTGCTCTTTGTTCCGAGGGTTCAAAGACCGAAAACTGTTACATCTCTCTTCAGTTCATGGTAATCACTATCTAGCGGATGAAACGTATCCAACTGCGTCTGAGTTCTAATCCGGGACTCGAGTGGTGTTTATCCCATATCCTCACAAGTGAGGATATCGATGACTTCATGCGCCGCTTTTACACTGCTGTGCGTGCAAAGTTTGCCAAACGCCAGCAGAAAAAAATGGCGAGCAATAGATTCGTGAAGTTCACTGAAGCCGACATAAAACCACTCAGTGAAGAGCATGAAAATTTGAATACGAAGAAGGAAACTTCGTATGACTTAAAATTATTGAAAGAGTTCCTTGCAAATGAAGATACAAGGAAACCACTTCAAGAAATTTCTGCCACCGAACTGCAACAGTTTGCGATCGATAAAGTTTGTGCGTACACTCCTGTCGATATAATAAAAAGAAAGTTACACCGTGACTTGAAGAAATGAATTTTTTTCGTGGTAAAAAGCAATATTTGCTCAGTCCTGCTCTCTCTCCTAAAATATTGTTTTAACCACTCAAAAATAAAATTCATCAATCGCCGCGCCGCCTTGTAATATCATCTATATATCTATATTTTTTTTCACCTTCAGCCATGCCTGAATCAGCTAACGTTGCCATAACAGCAGTTACGTTCATACTCATCATTACAAGTATCGTTGGAAACTCTTTAGTTTGTGCTGTGATAAAGAAGAATCGGGATATGAGGTACATACATAGATAGCAAGACTGGCATAGTACTATTATTACTGACAAGTTAGTCAACGGCGTGGGTAAGAAACCTGGGGAAAAAAAGTCTACTACATTTGATCTGTATTACTTCATTGACTTGTGTAAAGAAAATTTAGAAAACAACAAAAAAACGAATTCAAACGGATTTTTGATCTACTTTAACTACAGATAGTGAAGTTTCGTTTAAAATACCCAATTAGCTTTTGAGAAAGTTGGCATCGTCATTAAAGATGTGTTTATTGTTCATCGTGGTGTAAGATAGGTAAGATGAACGTTTATTCGTTTGTCTCACGATGGAATCGCTTTGAGTTGTTGATCGCGACGTTTCGACTGCAATACTGCTAGTCTTCATCAGGCGATGAGGTCAATTGTTTACGTGTCGCTATTTGTAGCATGATCGTTCGCTGCTATTGGTGCATTTCGATCCTCATTATTATTCCGACTATTAGATGTTGTTCCCTCACCGGTCCGTTTTGTAGTTGGTCGGCTGTTGTGCTTTCTGATCGTAGGTATCCAAGCTTCTGGAATTTCGATTCCGCTATCTCTATTGATGTTATTAGGATGAAGTCTTATATGGATAGCCTCTTTGACCCTACGTGTGTACCAGTGAGGGTCACGATCAATAAACTTAACTTCTTTCCAAATAGGAAGATGCCCCGTTTCGTTAGCGTGTTCCGAAACTGCGGAGGTTTGTGTACGAGCAAGCCGTATATCTCTGTCGTGTTCTTTTATCCTGTCTTGCATCGCTCTCCCTGTTTCCCCGATGTATGCTTTGCCGCACTCACATGGAATTTTATAGACGACACCGTCTTGTTTAGTTGGTTCAAGGGTGTCTTTCGGTCGCACTAAGTGAGACCTAAGAGTTGTGTCTGATTTGAAGACGGTGCGTACGCCTTGTTGTTGTAGGCAACGGCGAAGAACCTCTGATACACCTTTTATGTAGGGTAGAACCGCAGTAGATTTAAATTCCTGCGTAGGTTCTTTGTTGGTTGTTGGTCTTGTTGTCTTTGTGAGCTTTCGTACAAACGAAGAAGGATATCCGTTCGAAACAAGTACCGATGATAAATGTTTCTTTTCTTTAGAGATAGCTGATGGTTTAGATGTGAGGTGTTTGGCTCGGTCGTATAGACACTTAACAATACCACGTTTCACTGACTGAGGATGGTGTGAATCATAGGCTAGGTATTGGTCAGTGTGGGTGGGCTTTCTGTAAACAGTGGTGGTGCGAAGACCGTTTGAATCCCTTGAAACTGACGTGTCGAGAAAGCGGATAGTGTTATCTTTCTCGATTTCCATGGTAAAACGAATAGTAGGCTGTTGACTGTTCAGATGTTGTAAAAAGCCGTCTACATAGTCTTTACCTAAGACTGTAAAAGTGTTATCTACATTGGTACACTGGCACACGTAGGGTCAAAGAGGCTATCCATATAAGACTTCATCCTAATAACTTCAATAGAGATAGCGGAATCGAAATTCCAGAAGCTTGGATACCTACGATCAGAAAGCACAACAGCCGACCAACTACAAAACGGACCGGTGAGGGAACAACATCTAATAGTCGGAATAATAATGAGGATCGAAATGCACCAATAGCAGCGAACCATCATGCTACAAATAGCGACACGTAAACAGTTGACCTCATCGCCTGATGAAGACTAGCAGTATTGCAGTCGAAACGTCGCGATCAACAACTCAAAGCGATTCCATCGTGAGACAAACGAATAAAAGTTCATCTTACCTAAAGTTGGCATTGTTTAGAATGAAGGGATATACTCTTTTATTGCTATTGCATAAATGAAGACCAATGCAAAAAAAAGTTCATATGTTTACAGCTTTGTGTAGTATGGAAGAAATCGAACATTGTCTTCGATAGGGTCAGAGTTGCTAAGCCTCCTTAAACTTCTCGCAGTTGTAACGAAGGGTGGATCTCTTTCAGTGTGCGATTTAAGCAAAATGAAACTGAAAGCAATAAGATCTAACGAAAAACAGGCCAAGGAAGGTGTACTCAGCGACCATGCTATGCTGTTCACGTTTCTGAGTTTCATGTTCTGGGCGTCCCTAATAGTCTGTTGTTTCTTGGGGTAGAGGGTGGATGCCATTGTGACTTCTTTTGTAAGTACAATTAATGCGTGTTAATTCGAGCTACGTAAACGTCAACAAGTTTTCATTTGCAGTATCACTGCAAACTGAAGAATGCCTTGCTTGGATAACTTCAAATGATATTGATAACTTAATCCACAGGATTCCCATAAATTACCTTCTTGTGAACCTGGCAGCAGCGGACGTCATTTACTCGATTTTTCTTGTACCAACGTTAATTCTAAAACACACGTCAGCCCACCCAGTGGGGCTGACTGGAAGGGTTTTGTGCGGATTGCTGACCGGAGGCAATTTTGCATGGATCGGAGCAGCTTCTGCAGTGGTCACGCTGGTAGCCATTGCTATGGAACGTTATTATGCCGTGATATATCCCCATGGAAACAAGGGAAAACTTACCACGCGCAGACTGAAGGTTTGTCACTCAAATAACAAACTAGCCAAAATAGTAGAATTCCAAAGAAGACCACTGGTAATGAGAAATATAATAAGCTCCCTCGGAGTCGCTGCTTTAAAGTCGATTTCAAGCGGCTTCTGTTCTCAAGTTCAGAATCGTTCGTATCAAAATGAAGCCATTTTTTGTTATACTATCAAAGCGAGTTACATGTTGTATATATCCTTTTAGTAGAATTTTAAAGCTATATATGACATTTCAAGGCGCGGCTGCTAAGCTTAGTTACCTTTTTCGTGTGTTGTTTGCCAAGTTTTCGCCCGTTTTTTTTTTCTACTTTTTGATGTCCACATCTCAAAATTATACTAAAACAATTATTCGCCTCAGGCTCAGTAATTTTGGCGAATATCTACCTCGTCTTCGGCTCGGTAAATATTCGCCAATATTTACTTCGCGAACAATTGTTAAATATTGGAACAGCCGAGAGTTATAGTTCCTAGCAAAGTAGCAGACATTTGAAGCTTATAAGTGAAAACCGTGAATATCTTTTGGATTTATGGTGAAGGGAAAGATTTATTTGAAGCACAGAAAACTCGCAGAAAGAGAAAATACGCCCCTAATGTATCTAAATAACCAACCAGAGGCCACGGATATTTTCTGTTTCCGCTCGCTCTCGTTGTCTTCTTGTCGCCAATGTTTGAAACACTGTAGGATTATAGATTTTCTTCTTCCAAATCAGCTCGGATCTCTACTGCCCAACCCTTGTTTCCCAGCCATGCTTTAAATGCAGTATCATTATTGCAAAGATTAAGCGTTTAAGAGCAAGTCTACGAGAGGTTCAAAGATTTTTGGAATGGTCAGAAACAACCCTACCTACCAACTTTACCTGCTGAAAGCCAGTCATGAGCAAGTAATAAAATAGACATTATTTTGTCTTCTAATAGCAATGAAGTATTACCAGGAATATGTGAAATTGTTTGGTTGCCATTTTCCCCATGTAAAATAGTCAATCTGCTGTCGAGAAGTTATCCTGCACTAAAGTCGCTTCTCTGTGTCACGCACAGTAACGCAACCTCTCGATTTGAGTCTGCGTTTATGGCCTATAACTATATTTTAGACTCTAAATTATTGAAAACAACACCGTAAATCCAAACGAATCTCTTTGAATAGCTTGAAAGAACGACGTGCTGGAAATTAAATAATGCACACCAGACTCACCAGAAATCTGTCAGGGGAGGGGTGGGTAAGGATCGACTTCCATAGCCGCAAAACGTTTATGTGCAAAATCTGTGGCAGTGAAATAATTCAAACGATAACCGTGTACTTTGTTAGCCTGTAATTTTACCTTTTTACAGGTTTCATGTATTTGTAAAGTGTTAAAAACTGATTTAACGTGACTCGTTTGTCCCTCAGCAGATACGTCAATTTTTGGAAAATGTCAATTTCGCATAACCTGTACTGAACCTCAAAAGTGAATTGCCCGCACAGATTTTTCCATAATGTTTAAGTACAATCTTTTGGCTCTTTTTGGGAAATGCACATGAACCATAGATTTGTCTAGTACATAGAAAAAAAATCCTTTGAAATTTGGCAAGATTGGCACTTTTTTAAATCTGACAAACCACCCTCTCTGTTAAAAATTATTACTCAGCTGAGAAGAAGAGCCTGAAAGAAATATTGGTAGGTTTATACAGATGAAGGACAGTTTAATAAAGAAAAATCCTTTGATTTACGATTGGCTGACACTGTTTTGACACGAGGCGTGCAAAGTTGGTAAATTTCAAAACCTTACTTTTGAGTCAAAATTGGTCCCAGGGGGGACAAATTTAAATTGACGACATTGGTATTAGAAGACAGAATAATGTCGATTTAATTATTTGCTCATGACTGGCTTTCAGCAGGCAAAGTTTGAGGTAGGGTTGTTTCAGACCATTTCCAAAAATCTTTAAACCTCTCGTAGACTGGCTCTTAAATAGTCGTATAACTACTGAATGATCCATGCAATTATTGTGGTAATAAATGGCCAGTGGAAAAGGACTATTAAAATGTATTGTACTGTGAATCCCATACTACCTGGTGTAGTATGGGATTTGAGCTTCAGACGTAGCTCATCTTGAAAGTATGTGTGTGTGACTCGTCTTTAAGTGGTTTACGCATTTTCTTTTTCCTAGCTGATTATTCCTGGTTCTTGGATCTTCGCATTTATTATGCGAAGCCCAGTACTCATAGTTATGGATTCTGATAAGGAACGTTCCTGCAAGGTAGCGTGGCCCGAAAAGTGGATGTCCAAGGCTTATACTGTAATGGTGCATGCTTTTATTGTTATTTCTTGTACGTTGATTTCTGGGTTATACTCCAGGGTCGTCTACACTTTGTGGTACAAGCGTAATGACGTTAACGAAATCACACATCATCAAAAGGTATGGGTGAATGACAGTTTTGGTGTCTTCGTATAGGTAGTATAAAAACTTAGAAAACCTCTGATGGAAAGTTATGTATTCAGTGTGACAGAAAGTTATGGCTCTTGGAGAAATGAGGCCTCCTTCTCCCAGGCTCAGGAACCAAGAAAAGCTTAGGCTAATTAGGGTTAGAGGTCATGACATTGGCATGCTCGTTCATTAGCCGCGCGCGACACCATCTGAAACATTAAACCAAGGACTTCTCGTCATTAATTGGGTTACTTGTAAGACAAACTAGCTGGGAAGCAGATTAGCGGTCTATTATGTATTTTAAAGGCCATACTTAGAGTCTATTGTTTGTATGTTTTATATATTTATTCTATTAAAATCTGTCCCTGTACGCAGGGTGTGTTGAAGGTACGGAAGCGAGTCACCTTGATGGTTGTGACTGTCAGCGCCATCTTTGTAATCTGCTGGGGCACTGACCAAATACTCCACATCTTGGAGGCTTTCACATCCCACAAGTTCAGTACTCTTGCGATTCCCATCGCTCATACAATGCTCATGTTGAATTCTGCTGTGAATCCGTTTGCATATGCTCTGATAAACCAAAAGTTCAGAGAGAAGATGAAGGGAATGATATGCTGCAGCCTACGTTCATCAATGGTTAATGTTGCAAGGAAACCACAAGACTTCAACACAAATAACATCACCACCCAGCCAACCGATACAGCTGAACCAAGCGGCACAGAGTGACGTTTTACTTGCGAATTCTCTGCGATCGGACTTTACCCCATGCCTGGCATTATAATATAGAACTCCTTATAAGCACAGGCGTTCTTGAAACACAGACGGCAACCGAAAGGTTAAATTTGTTGTCGTTGTTGCTGTTTTTTTTTTTTTACCCAATGTGATACCAACAGGTCCATAACGGACGGCAACCAAAAGGTTAAAGTTGTTGTCGTTGTTGCTGTTTTTTTTTTAACCCAATGTGATACCAACAGGCCATAACGGCAAGCCACTAGATGCCAAAACGAGAGTTTTCCAGGCTTAAGTGAGGAGCTAAAACGAGGAAACATTAAACTTCCGGTTGCCGTCCGTGGCTCAAGAACGTCTGTGGTTAAGTTCCCACTTCCACATAATCTGCTACAAATGGTGATCAAACTTCAACTGAGCACGCGATCAAGTTCAAGGTTTAGTTGCGTGAAACAACAGAAGACAAGTGGAGGCTTTATACAACTGTTTCCTGCGAACGCGAGGTTTTTTTCGTTTGTTTTCCTGATGCACTCGATTGGAGGACAATAAACGAGCCAAACAACTCAACAACAGCGGTGGGAAATGCTTCTGCGCATAGGGAACAGTTGGGAACACTTATCTTACAGTTTCTTTGTGCAACCAGGGCAGTCCAAGAAAAAACGCCTTTTCTTTGCAACCAAAATTCAGGTGTTACTCTTCTCGCGGGAAGAAAACCTATGATAGGCTGAGAAATCTTAGAGAAATTGTGGCAATTGCCTGGTAACTGTTAGGCATTGTTAATTATTGTATTGTATAAAGATGCTTGTTGCACTTTTTAGGGATTAAAATGCTGTTTGGATACCAATTAGGATGCTTGCATACAAAGATGTCCACTATAAGCAGTACCTTGCACATTTGTTCTGAACATTGCAGACTTATTTCGGTTTTCCTTATAACTAGAAGTATCTAGTTACATTTATTGCAGAGAGCTAAATTAAAAAAACTTTAGAAAGTTTAAAGTCTATCTCAATCAAACGATGTCGTAACAAACATGTATACGCAGGCGTACACTGCACAAACTACCTTAATAAGAGATCTATAGGCCTAGGGGGAGCACTTTGTGCCCTCCCCCCCCCCCCCCGCAGGCTCAGGAACTCAAAAAAAAGCAATAATTAATAAGCAATTGACCTAGAACTGAGAAAACGGCCTCAACTGCCAAGGTTCGCTAAACGAGTAATTTTATTCGGAGCGAAAAGTTTACCTTAGATGAAAAACCGAAAACACGTTTAGCCAAGTCTTACTAATTGTATAAACCGGTCTCACGCAAATTAAGTATGTTTCCTGGACCGCAAACAGAAAAGATGGCTCTACTTAAAGAGTTACTGGCCAGTGAATTATATTTGTCTATCGGCATCCAGTCTTGAAAATAATTGAAGGAAGGTACATTTTTACTCAAGTAAAGAAAAAGGAACTCATCTCAAGCAACTAATTTTATCTCATTTCTACATAACAGAGTTATTTGTTTTGCCGTGAGACTTGTGTAATGCAATTAGGCATTCAATTTTGAGATAAATACGAGCTATTTTGTAACCTGAAGACACTTGTGTCTTGAGAGCAATCTTGGGAACATTAAAGATCACTGGAACGACTACCTCTTGCTATAGAGTACCTTTGCCTTAAACATATTGTCTTGTGACATGTGCCACGTATGCCCTCAGTTGGCTAACTACGCATTTGTTTCATCAGCATCTAATTTCTCCATAAAATGTCAATACATAAGCAAACGCCCGGTTCATGAGAATAAAGGGGAATGATCACCAAAGAAAGGATTGTCTGGGCCTTCGAAGAACGTCTCCCAACTGCTGATAGCTGTGAGAAACATATTGAGACCATTAAGGAGGAAGTTCATGTTAATAATGGAGTTTAGAAAAGAAAAACCAATAACGCGACATCAAAGTAGGCAAAGTCTAGTGAATGAAACTGTATACAATTAAAAGAGAGCTGGTTTCTTTGATCGTTTTTTAAGGCATTTTTGTGTAAGAACTAAAGTACAGGTAAAAGGGGACGACGTTTCGACTGCGCTTCGGTCTTTATCAACAATGAAAAATGAATAATTTCAATAATGATGACCGAAGCGCGGTCAAGACGTCGTTCACTGTATTTTTTATTCTTAATTGTCTTGCGAAACCCTTATTGATAGGGATTTGTATGTAGTTGACCCGTATACAGTTCATTTAACTTAGACAAAATTATTGTATTAAAAATTGGCTCAAAACAAGAAACAAACAAGTGGGTTATGTACTGGGTAGTGTTCAGTCGAACTCACTTGTGCGTGGGCTTTGTGTTAGACATGTACCAGGCGTGTCCATGAACCGTTACAAGTACGCTACCACAAGGTTAACAGTGGGTTTAATTTGTGAGTGTCATGTGAGTATGGAACGTTGACATACTAATAGTAGCGTTATTAGTGTGATGTGACATGCTTTAGTTTTGTTTTTCCTTGCGTGTTTTAATCCTGACGTCATGACTGCATGTCGTCATAACCAGAACCGGACGTTTAAGGCAACTGTCAAGAGAAAACCAGAAGTTTAACTGAGGAGACTGCGTTGGCCGAGACAAAACCGGATGAATGAGGCAGTTAATCGATTATTAAATTACTAGAAAAAATTAATAAAATTTTGTCTTTTTATCAACAAAAAAATCTTTTTCTGTGAATAGTTGCCTGGGAATTTGTTTTCACTAAACTGAAATTAATTATATTTTGAGACAGACTCTTCCAAATGCCTTCACCATACAATTGAAGGGCTGATAGCATAGCCGTCTTATGTCAGACTTAAAGTGTTTTTTTTTCTTACCAGACTGCTTCATTTTTTTAATGTGACCTTCAGTTCATTCAATAAACACTGCCCAACATTTTTTCCTCTGATTTGTGCTTAGTAGAGTGAGAGGGAATGGAGCACATCCATTAGTCCCACCACGCGTTGCAAGAGTTCCCTGTATGAATAATGCGCAAAGAACCTTGTTTGCAAGCACAGTGGCCTAACGACAGTAATTGTTCGTGATTTCCTTAGCGGAATACAAGTAACCTGCATGTCGTATTTTTTTTAAATCTTCATTAAATAAACTTTCCAACGATATAAAGCTTGCTGTGTTTTCACTCAGAATGGCGCGCGTACGAATTTCCCCGCAAAGGTCTGGGGTAAGTGTCTCATTCGATAGACTGTCTGAATTTAATTATTTCTACTTAAGTAAAACGCTTTTATCGTCAATAACTACAACCATTTTACATGAATAAACACTGGGATATTCATAACTAGATCTCAGCGAAGCCAGCTCTACCGATTGCATAAATTAAATTCATGGCACATCATGCAAATGAGATCTTTGCGAAGACAGAATTGTCCAACAAGTGCCTAGCATCCAGTTTCAATGCCTTGTTCCAGTTTCAAGATATGCAGATTTAGTTGTGTGATACAATATTTACTTCTGTTACAGCTGGTACCTCGGCCAACGCTATTGTTATTTAACAAATACAGTCAGGTTAATATACCCTAACCACGTACATATTTCAGAGTGAAACATTGTGGTGTTCGATTTGGAGAAGAAATCTAACGTTAAATGTGGTTAATTTTACATACATACATACATACATACATACATACATACATACACATATTTAAAGTTAAAATAATAACAATACTGTTTTACAAGATCGCCGTGTGGGAGCCTGATCTACAATTGTTGTAAAATCGGCCATTTTTAATGAAAAAACCTCGATCTTCCTTGAAGGGGACTTTACACCAAAGAATATGGTTTTCGAGGAGTTCTGATTTCGTTTAATTTGGGCGTGGGTATTTCCCTTTTTATGTTGATACTTCGTAATTTCGCTGAGCAATTTTCTTGTGAGCTTGTATCAACAGCTTGAACGTTAAGTGGCAGTGCAGGTTTCTTCACAATGGTATAGAAATTACTAACGCCGTCCTCAACACTTTCGAAATTCCCGACCAATATCTTTCCTTCTAGGCATGATGCAACGCTCAAATTTACAGGTTTTGCACAGGTTTTTTTCAGGTTTCGCCAAATTTAAAATGCCCTTTTCCAGTGCTGGTATGGATGGTTCTTTTGTCCGAGCCGAAAAACAAAATTCGCAAAACTATTCGTTGTCAAAATCGTTCCCATGAGTGTCTGGTTCCAACAAGGAGCAAAAACAATAAAATCTCATCCCGCTTAATATCTATAACCATGCAACTAAAAAGGGTAGTGCAGGATTTTTGAAACACTGTATTACAGCGCAAGCACGACCACACGCACCAGAGTGAACAAAAACACTGAGAAACGCGGGTGCAAACACATGTTTTGATCCTTGTGCTTTGTGCTTGAGTTTCTCGATCAGGCCTTATAAATTGTTCTTGTTTATGTAATGGAAAATGTTTCCTTTTTAATTTTAATCGGTCAAGAGACTGATGTATATTTTTACTATTGCGCCAATAAGGAGAAAACTGCGTTAACCTGAAGGTTTATTGGTAGAACGAACATCGAGCGAACACATGGAGCGGGCGAACAGGCGCAACGCGCATGCGTATATCAACGAGCCGCTGAACAATACATAATGTCAACAACGGAGTGGCGTGGTCGCCTCTCTTCTCTACCTATTGTCCTCTAACAAGGAATAAAGCTATAAGTAAATAAAAATAGAAGTACATGGTAGACAAAACAGCGGCGACGATACAACTAAAAGTAAAAAACGAGTAAAGGTACAATGTCAATGTCCTTGGCTTGTCCCTCAAAATTAAACTTATGAAACTTATCAAACTATGGTCAAAAAATGAGCAAAGGTGCGATGTCAATGTCCTTGGCTTGTCCCTCAGAATCAGGCTTATGAAACGTCTATAAACAATGTTTAAGTCTCTATTCAAGGATCCAGTCTTCACTATGCCAAAATGGGGCTTTACATTGGCGACCGGATCTTCTTGGAGGTTCCACAACAGCAGGCAGCAGAGGTGCGCTGGGTGGTTGAAAGCAATCAGCAACAGGATCATGAGGGAGTGGAACAATATCTGCTGGGACTGGGAGAGGATCCCCAACAGGTGGAAGGACAGGTACAGCATGATAAACAGGATCAGGGCGAGGTGCACAAACTGGAGACTGGAAGTCCACATGTGGGGAAGTGGGGGCAGTAGAAGGCCCTGAAGCGGGATCGCTGGGGTCAGGTTCATCATCAGAGTCATCTTGGGAGGGCTCATGGTGACCACGAATGGGACCGAGAGGAGATTCGACTAGAACCGTAGGGCACACACGGTAACATTCCGATGTAGGCACGGTGTAAACTTTGCTGCGGAACTGTGATGTAGTAAACTTCCGGAGCTGACAAGTGAGGTTTTCATTAATAGCTATAACGAGGTACTTGTCACGAGCTTTCAGCTTGTCCTTGTCGCCTTTGAGAAAGACCAAGTCGCCAACAGAAATGGCAGCAGTGGAGGGGGTGCTGCGCCCGCGGGCTTTGGACTTGGCACTGGGCAAGTGATTCAGCTTGCGGGAGAAATTCTGGCTGAGTATAAGTTGACGGTCGACAATTGGTAACTTTTTACCGGTCAACTGGTCACGCTGTGTCCACACTTCATGAGCGGAAAGGTCATCACACCGGATGCGAGAGTTCATATTGGCAGTAGCTAATGCAAGAGAGACTGCAGAGGTAGGACCTCCCTCGGGAGATAAGTGGAGTAGTTCCATACCAAGCTCCTCTACGGCACGTTCAGCAACAGGATTTTTGTTAGGATTTTTGACTCGGCCAACTTCCAAAGTGATCCCATGAGAGAGGAGGGACTTGTCGTTCACAAGGGCGCAGAAACCGGGCGCAGGATCCACACGGATTGTCACACCACCATGGTGAAGAGAACGGAGCTGGGAACAAAGCACCAGCAGGACGTTACGTAGGTCATCACGTTTTTCGCTTTGGACAATGGAGGTCAGCGTGTAAGAAGATACGGTCTCTCTCAAAACAAGGATGAGCTGGCAGTAGCGTCGGAAAACATCTGCAGCAAATGAAACGCCAATGGCTGGGGGAGGATCTGTAGACGACTGGGGCTGGAGGTGGCCGGGGATAGCCTTTAAAGACTGGCAGGTGTGACAAGCAGATGAGACTGAGTCAATAGCCTTGTCAACGTCCAAAGCGAAGAGGTACCTACTGAATAGGCGCTTGCTTTGGTACTTGGAGGGATGACTAAATCGGATGTGGAGGGCGAGAACAGAGCAGGGCACAACTATACGTTCACGTGGAGTCTGGAATGGTGGGTGGTCTCTCACAACGAGGAGGCCATCGGTGGCGACAACAACATCCTTAAGATAGCGTTTGACATCAATAATTTTTAGTAGCCTTCTTTGTGGGTCTGGTGCCTTGGCTTAGGTGCGAGTGTGTCCTCCAGAGGGCATTCCAGTTGGGTGGTTTGCCAGGCTGCTCGGCTAGTGAAGGGCATCCTGGTTGACCCTTCGAGGACTTCAGCAACAGAGATGCTGCGCACGACTGACTCTTCGAACTCAACGATGAACTTGCAGATCTGACAGCTGGAGTCAAGGCATTCATTCGGGTTTCTGCTAGCAAAGTCAGAAGGTAGATTCTCAACACCAGCAATGTGGCGCCCATGAACAGAATAGCGGCTGACTGTAGACACGAAGGTGGTAACCCTGGAGCTGGCTGAAAACTCCCCTCTCTTAAGCTTCTCATACGCCTGGACACAAGACTTACTGTCTGTGAGAACCTGGGTTTGATGTGGCGATTGTATTATGTAGGGGGCGAAATGTCTGATCGCGGCACCTATGCTTAGCGCCTCAACCTCGCAAGGTAGCCAGGATACTTGATGCTTGCCCAGTTTAGCGCTAAAGAAACCGGCCAGGAGCAGCTTAGCATTCCGGTGAATGTAAAGGGTGGCAGCAATGCCTCTGTTTTTCACAGAGCCATCGGTCACTAACCACAAGGCGTCGCTAGGCTGTGGGATTGTGATGGTCTTGTGGTTTCCTAAGGCACGCTGAGCACTCTTAAAGGCTAACAGTAAATCATCAGACCACACGATCCGTCCTCTAGATTCCTTTCCTGCTGTAGCTTGATCAAGAGGGTCAAGCAGCTCGGCGAATCTTGGCAAGACGCGGCTGAGCACCTTGTGTGCACCGTCCAACTATCGTAAGCCTTGCACTGTTGACGGAGGCACAACTGTGGACAGGGCAGCTAGCTTGTGGGGGCTGGCTTGCAGGGTGCCATTTGACTAGACCCATCCCAGAACAGTCGCCTTCTTAGGGCAGATAAAGGTCTTGGAAGCTGACAAACGCAGATTGTTTTGCTGGAGCAGGGAGAGAACGCGACGCCAGTTGTGAAGGACTTCCTCAGGACTGTTGCCGCCAACATACAGGTCGTCAGCAATTTTGGCGACACACCCTTCCTGAATGAGGTCGCCCAGGATACGAGACATTAGCTCTTCGAGGCAGGTCTCAGAGCCGGGCATCCCCATAGCAGAGCGAGTGTACACACGGATGCCTTTAAATGGTGTGACAACATCACAGTACTTCATGGATGAATGTGATAAGGGAATCTGATAAAAGGACTTCAACAGGTCTGTGATGACCACGAACTGCCACTTCCCCATGTCTCGCAGGACACCATCAACATTGGGCATCAAGGAAGGCTGTGGTTTGCTGTATTGGGCAACTTCGCCAAAGGATGTCACGAGCCTGCTACCACCATTGGGCTTCTTAACAAGAAAGGAGGTATTAAGATATTCTACGTGGACGTTGACCTGTTCAGGTTTAGCAAACACGCCAGCAGCCTCGAGTTCATCAAACTTGGCTTGTAGCTCCTCCAGGGTAGCCCTGTTGTATTGCGGGAGCCTGCCCTTACGCTGAGGAGGGAGTGTTGGGCCAATGTTGACGACAGCTTCGACTTGGCCACTGGCACCATTGTACTTTGAGATTGATGGATTAAAGACATCGTCGAACTCCAAGTTAACAGCGCGGAACGCGTTGCGAGTATCCTCGTCCAAGCACCCATCAGGGTCGAGGAACACACTGGCGGAGTAAGGCTTGACGGTGGAGGGGGTGGACGTGCAACACTGGGTGTACAAGGAGACAGTGTGGTTGATTCAGGGCTGTTGACTGGCGTGACATGTCTAACTTGGCACAGCTGTTCGCCGCTCTTTAGGATGATGGGACAGTCCGTCGTGTTAGTGATGCGTACTGCGTGGTCAACGGAGATAACCTGCTGTGGGCGGGGCCAAGCGTCTTCGGGTTTTAGCGAAGAGTTTGAGGGGCAATCTAGCCTGGACTCAAGGGCCCATAAGGTGTCGGGAGCTGACTCAGGAGGCGTACTGAATTGGATGAACTCTCCGGGCAGAACAACCGTGCGGTGGGGGTTACGGAGCAGAAAGGACTGAGTGCGACGTGCGGTAGGTGGAAGGGTATGATTTGATGGTTTTCCGTAGTGTACTACCTCTGAACCTCCGATCACGATTTGACGCTTAGCGGGACGTACACCAATGTCGTTGTGGACCATAAAAGGGTTGCCTGCCAAAATGTCGACATCAAGCTGGCGAACGACCAGGGCATCAAGCTCAAAGGTGGACTGACCACGAGTGAGAGAGCAATGGACCTCACCGATCACGTCCATAGGGTTGATCCCACCAGCCTGACGAGCCATTTGCGAAGCGGGGGTGATGGGGAACCCATACATTTTATCGGATGAAGCGCGAACCATGTTCGAAGTTGCACCAGTGTCAAGGGTCAACTGCACAGGATGTTCATGGTAGAAGGTATTCAGAACGGGTGACTGAACAATGCTGACTCGCAAGGCAGAAGGCTCATCAGCCCGGATAGCTTGAACAATGACGTCATCAATCGCCTCGACGGGTTCAGCTGCTTCGTCAATAGGGATATCAGGATGATCGGTCACAAGACGGAAGCGGGCCCCAGGTCTCTTATCCCGCTCAGGTAGGAAACGCAATCAATAAGGTCATGGGTGTTGTGGGGGCGTCCAGCGGTTTTGCACAGAATACACGATAAATAGGGACGGCGACGGGCCTGACCCTGACCATTGCTGGGATTACGCCTAGGGTTAAAGCTTCCGATGCGCATGGCCTTAGTGTCCTCAATAGAGCGGAGCTCCTCCAAGAGGGATGCAAGAGCTTGAGAAATCTCTGGCTTGAGTGAGGCTAGCGACTTGTTGCGCAATTCGGAGCCATACTTCTGTTTGACGAGTAAGGGTAGGCCTGGGTGGATTAACTTAAGCCAGAGAAATACGATGGTGTTTTCCAGTGTAGGCGAGAGATCTTCATCAACGGTTACTTGCTCTCCGTGGTGGGTCAAGCCACAATTAACAGATAGTAAGTTATCCTCAAAAAAGGCCATGAGGCGTTGGAAAAGATCTTCGGGCTTCTCATCAGGTTGAAGGTTAATACTTGCAAGGTCGAGAAAATGCGCGCCGGTGGACTGGAAACCATAGTGCTGGCGAATTTTTTGCCGTATGACGTTCAGAGAAGTTGAATGTTTCACTATTGAGTTCCGGGAAATCACGGGACAAAAGTTAGCGATCTGGCCGAGCATAAGGTCTAGGTGGGCATTGTTCTGGGCGGCGGTGAGTCGCTTACTTTCAGGAACAGAGGAGCCATCGTCGGTAAGGCCTCTACGAGGGTTGGCGGCAGTTTGTTTCTGCCAAGTTGCGTCCAAGAAAGGAACAAAATTGTTGTCGAGGGAAAGGATATACATCAAGTTCTGACGCCAGCTTTCATAGGAGGTGATAGTTTCATTCTTGGTCAACTGCCACTGTTTCGGGGCTCTAGGAGAGGCAGCCATGTCAGAAATGTCACTGTTGTCGCTCGCTCAAAGCTACGGTAAGTTGAGGCACTTTGTCCGCTTCCTCACTTCGTATCGTGGTAAATGTCGCAGATTCCGGAAGACTGCACTTGTGTTAGAGTCTTTCGAGCGTGGGTTGACGATCGTAGAACGCTGCCACGAAGCCAATAAGGAGAAAACTGCGTTAACCTGAAGGTTTATTGGTAGAACGAACATCGAGCGAACACATGGAGCGGGCGAACAGGCGCAACGCGCATGCGTATATCAAAGAGCCGCTGAACAATACATAATGTCAACAACGAAGTGACGTTGTCTCTCCTAAACTAAAAAAAAATGTATTTTTAAGAATTAATTTCGTTCGAAACAATTTATTACTCACTGAGTAGCTTTGGTCGAAACCTGCCAATATCTCCGATGACTGACTGAAGTTCATCAACTGCCCGTGTTGATGATTAGAAAGGTGACGTTCTGCTTATGGGCCAATTTGCATAATTGTCGAGACGCATGTATTAACTCCAACCTGGCTCACAAACGGAATTATAAATAATACAGTAGACGGCAGCTAAGTTGTACGCCTATAAATAACGCATCTTATAACTTTGCTGTCACAAAAATGTCCATGAAACATGCCATCTTTAACTACAGATATCCTTTTGTGATGCTATAAAATTAACATTTAATCTTGCCATTGCAAAAATTGTAAACAGGTTTAAACGTTGCAGCGGACACGCTATACGTTTTCGTTCGTCAATACTTTGTTATCAAAAGTGTTTTTCAGTAAATCCATTTCTTGAATGTTACCAGCATTTTTTTTTAATTAAGCTGTATGTGGACTGTAACCTTTTGAGCTACTATCCGGCTAATCTTCAACATTTTCATTTTGCACATGAATCAAATATAAATAACGAAAAAATAAAAATTAAACCTCTAAAACTGGGAGTTAAACTTTTTAGTAACCTCGGAACCTCTTGAAAATTCCACAACTAATGCAGCAAGTTACGTACCAGGGCGAAACCTAGTTTCTCTTAGGCATGATTATGTTTAAGGTAGATTTTGATTTCTCAATAAAGACCGAGTGTCAATGTTTTTGTTATTGTTAATATTGCAGTTATCAGCTGTCATTTATGTTCCACAACTCATCATTATTGAACAATGTAGAAAGGCCACTTTGGTTTAAGCAAAAGCGTTTTCCGAAGAAATTTGCTGCAGACTATTGCAATTATTGTGAAATCATTGTCATGTAGCTACCGTAAGAACAACTAAAGGTAACATGAGAATCCTCATAGAGTATTTTTTTGGCTCGCTGTTGGAAGCCATAATTGTTAAGGACGCTAACATTGACCTAATTAAATGCTCGAGGATCTTTCAATGGTCGCGTTCCCTGTGTGAAGACACTACGACTTTTCTCGAGTGCAGACGCGATGATGATAAATCCGCGTCGGATGTGGCTGTGCAAGAAACAAACTTGAAATGATTGGTGAGGCCACCAGTGTTTTTTTTTTTAAAGATAAAGGTTTAAATCGTCGAAAACAATGGTGTCACCCCTTAAGTTATCACTGTGATGCATTTTGGTAACTTGGGCCACAGAGATCAATTTGCTTATAATTTCTTTTACAAATTCCTTTTTTGTACTTTCTCCGTAGTTATCAATTTTTGCTATTGTTTTGCGATAAGCCGCTGCCCATTCGAATTTGGAATATCGGACTATGGAATTACGGGCACACACGCAAGCCAGAGGCAACATAGCCGGCGATCGCGTTACAAATTTTGAAAGCGGAAATTAAGGGGAAAGCGCGCGCTTTCGAAAAAACAATCATGCCACGACGCTCTCGTGAAAATTCAATCGATGAGAAACGCAGGCTGTGAAACGAAAGAAACAAAAGAAAACGAATAATGGAAAGAGAGCTCAAGAAAATTTCAAAATAGAAAGAAAGAGACGTATTTGCGTGCTAAATAACTGGTGCGTGTTTACTATGCCAAATGGAAGGAACTAGCCGAACAGAATAAAAGAGGAACGCTGGACAGAACCAAGGTATGACCTAAATTTTATAAACAGTGCAAATCATAGTATTTAAGATTGCACTAAATATTTTTGTCCATCTCAACTGGCGGGTGTTGCGCCTCATACAGTTCGATGTAACATGATCTGAACTAGCGGGTGTTGCGCCTCATACGGTTCGATGTAACATAAAATTTACCAATCAGAATTTAGGATCGCACTTAATATTTTTATCCATCTGAACTGGCGGGTGTTGCGCCTCATACGGTTCGATGCAACATAAAAAGCATTAATCAGAATTTAGGATCGCACTTAACATTTTTATCCATCTGAACTGGCGGGTGTTGCGCCTCATAACTGTTCGATGTAACATAAACAGTACTGATCACAAAATTTAAAATCGCACTTAATATTTTTATCCATATGAGCTGGCGGGTGTTGTGCCTCATACAGTTCGATGTAACATAAGCAGTACCAATCATATAAATTTAAGATCGCACCTAATATTTTTATCCATCTGAACTGGCGGGTGTTGCGCCTCATACAGTTCGATGTAACATAAACAGTACTAATCATATAAATTTAAGATCGCACTTAATATTTTTATCCATCGGAACTGGCGGGTGTTGCGCCTCATACAGTTCGATGTAACATAAACAGTACTGATCACAAAATTTCAGATCGCACTTAATATTTTTATTCCTCTGAACTGGCGGGTGTTGCGCCTCATACAGTTCGAGGTAAAATAAAAAGTACTAATCAGAATTTAGGATCGCACTTAACATTTTTATCCATCTAAACTTGTGGGGCTGCGCCTCATACAGTTCAGTGTAACACAAACAGAGTACTAATCATAGACGTTAAAAACACTTGATCCACTGAGAAGAATTCTTTCAAAAAAACGGAAGTGAACAACAATTCTTCCCGAGTATCTTGCTTCCTGGCAATACAAAATTTCACCTCACCCTACCCTTGCTAATTTCTAATGATAAACAAAAGTGAATGAAGCATAAAGTATAATAGGTATGAGAATATATCTTTTCCAATTCAACCAACTGCATTACTAGAACATTGCAGTAAATGACCGAAAACGTCAAGTCCTTGCCTGTACAACAATTTTAAATTAATATACCCTCCCACCTAGCCCCATCTCCCCACCCCCCCCCCCAAATCTCGCACTAAAAAATAAAACGTAGGAGTTTTTATTTTGCAGACTGACTGCGCGTTGTATTGTCTGTCACGTTGACTCGCCTCGCCTGCCTATTAATTATTCGGCTCAGTACGGCATGTCTGAAGAAGCGGAGGCGAACTGAACGAAGCCACGTGATTCCTTCGCTCGGATGTTGTCCTGCCTCAAGACGAAGAGAATGCGCTCATCATCTAGCTGGCTTTTAACGTTTGCGCGAGCCATTTAAAACTACCGTCAATTTTTTTTTTCACGCACGTAAATAATATTGAAAGCTAAAATCCACTCGCCTCTAGAGTAAATCCTTCAGCGATATTTCGCAAGCACCGTGAAAAGTTGACGTGTGACTGATGGTTAACTTTCGTTTTACCAGAGAACACGCGAGAGTCCAACTGTGTGCTCTGTCAAGTGTTGACGCGTGACTGACGATTAACATTGGTTTACTAGAGGCCAGAAGAGCACCCGACTGTGTGCTCTGTCAACGGCTCCTATTGTCTTCTAGCTGGTAGGGATCAAAGTTCGGTCATTTCTGATGACCGACCATTCCGTTTCTAAGGTCTGAGGGTTCTCATGTGGAAAATGGAACTGGATCCAAAAATTGGCTGAAGATTTTAGATGTTTTTTACACCAAATTTTCGATCAATTACTTTTAAAACGTGAAACAAGACTGGGAAAAACTAGTGCTTGACATGCCAGTTTCTAAATAAGGATAAACGGCACTCAATTTTGCAAAAGCGCGACTTATGGCGTATATAAGCTATGAGTGGCAAAGTTTTAAGCTGCAATTTCTTTTGCAGGGGAACTCAAAACAAAAATTCGAGTGTCGTTTTGTTCAGACAATTTTAATTTATTGGTATCTCTAATTATGAAGTCAAAAATGCGCAGTTGTCATGGAAGGGCATTACAGTCGATGTATGAGGAAAACAGATAGCTCATGTTGATACAAATTTCACCATGCTTAATTACCAAATGCACCTGTGAACAAATTTCACGATGAACGATATCCTGAAAACTGAGTCGTTTTTCATTACGGGTTTACTTTTCTTTTGGCAGAAATAACTGACCTTTCAGTGTCGACCGGTTTTACGTTATATACTGAAACCAGTTTAACTTGGTATGAAACTGGAATATGTCGCAATACAAGTAGTTTTGAAAGAGGCTGATTCTTACAAACACTAAACCACACTAAAGCAAAATTTACCGGATTCGTGGGGAATTTGGTAACTATGGGTACTGGATTTGTTTTCTAGTTTACATACAACAGGACGAATCTCAGTGGGGTCAAAACTATCCAGGTTGCGTCACGAATCCCAGTATTTTAAATCCGAGAACTGAAACTGAACACTTTGTATCCGAATACCTCTAAATCCGAAATATTTTATTGCACATGTATAACCGGTTTCTTCAGTAAATTCAAATACTTTCTACGCTAACCGAAAGCGGACCGAAAACTCTTACATTTCTCTTAAGTTCATGTAAATCATTATCTAGCGGATAAAACGTATCCAGCTGCGTAAGAGTTCTAGTTCCACATCCAGAGCTCGAGTGATGTATTTTCCATATCCTCACAAGTGAGGATATCGATGACGTCATTCGCTGCTTTTACACTGCTGTATGTGCAAAGTTTCCCAGCCGCCAGCAGAGAAAAATGGCGATCAAAAGATTCGTGAGGTTCACTGAAGCCGACGAAACTTCGTATGACTTAAAATTATTCAAAGAGTTCCTTGCAAGTGAAGATGAAAGGAAACAATTACTAGAAATCCCTGCCGCTAAACTGGCAACATTTTGCGATAAAGTTTGTGTTTACAATACCGTCGATATAATAAAAAAGAAAATAACACGGCAGCTTGAAGAAATGAACTTTATTTAATCGTAGTAAAAAGCAATTTCTACTCATTCGCTGCGCTCTCTCGTAAAATATTGTTTTTACCACTCAAAAATAAACTTCATCAATCTTCGCGCCGCCTTGTAATCTCATCTATATATCTACCCTATTTAATCTTCAGCCATGCCTGAATCAGCTGACATTGCCATAACAACAGTAACGTGTCATTCGCCTCTTTTGCACTGTTACTTGTGCAAAGTTTGCCAAACGCCAGCAGATAATAGAGTAAGCGAGTAATAGATTCGTGAAGTTCACTGAAGCCGTTATGAGACCACTTCAAAAATTCCTGCCGCCGAACTGCTGCAGTTTGCGATAAAGTTTGTGCTTACAATACTGTCGATTTAATAAAAGAAAATTACACGGCGGCTTTAAGGAATGAATTTTATTCTATCGTGGTAAAAAGCAATATTTTACTCACTCGCTGCGCTCTTTCGTAAAACATGTTTTTACCAATCTACAATAAAATTCACCAATCTTCGAGCTGCCTTGTAATATCCTTTATATGTCTACATTTTTTCATCTTCAGCCATGCCTGAATCAGCTGACGCTGCCATAACAACAGTAACGTTCATATTCATCATTACAAGTGTCGTTGGAAACTCATTAGTTTGCAATTGTGCTGTGATAAAGAGAAATCGGGATATGAGGCACATACGTAGATAGCAAGACTGGCATAGTGCTATTATTACTGACAAGTTAATTGTAGGTGTACATCAACGGCGTTAGTACGAAACCTAGGGAAAAATAGCTTACTACATTTGATTTGTTTCACTTCATTTTGATTCATGATTGACGTGAAAAAAATATCCCCGTAAAACGAATTCTTGATTTACTTTCCCTACAGAAAGTGAGGTTTCGTATTAAGAGGCTGTCTCCCTAAGAGTGTTCCACTCGATCTCGGACTCAAAAATAGATTTCCTTCAAATTTCTACCACAAATACTACTATCTATCCCTATTACTAAAGTGCAATTGAAATGATCCAAAAGTATATTTTGCTCCGGTTTGAGGATTTGATTGTTACTATACCAGAGGTGAATGAAATTTGCCTATTTTGAGCACTGTGGTACGGGCTTTTTAATTATCGTTTAAAAAAGACTTATTACTTCTTTTTTACTGCTCCTGTGACATTTGGACATTCTTCCGATCGAAATCGCATGAAACTGAAAATGATAAATGAACTAACTTAATAAGTCACTCGAACGGGATACAATAGTGCGTTTGAAACATGCCAAAATTCTCAATTGAGGCACTTAGGCCAGACGTAAAAACCCGTTCTAGGCATAGACTAAGCACTGTTTCCTAGAATTGTGCAATAAAACTTGCGGCAGAATGCGATTCTGAGAAATTGTGTCGAAGTTTAGTTAGCCATTTTTGCCAATGGTGTCTTGCGTGACTTAGATTCCCATAATGATTCCAGTCGGAAGACTTGTCGTCTTATTATGGTTGCTTAATTTAATAACAATTCTACCCAAATGGAGGGAAATCTGAATAAATTTCTCCATACAATGGCCTGTTCTTTCTCATATTGCTATATCAACATCTGCTCGTACGCTCCTTGACCTGTGAAATCACCTCATTTGACGCCTACCTTGTTATTTCAAACTCCTTCCGTCGAACGCTTTGGCGGGTCATAAAATGTGCAACGTACAGTCGTTTTGTTCATCACAAGACACCAAGACGACACAGTAGAGATTAATAAGGAAGGTACCGAGATCCAGTCGCTATATTTCTCGAGAACAACCGATGAATTAACTGTTTCACGACTTGTGTTGCAAAATATAAACAGGCCAGTGAAAAGTGCATTTCAGGACTGCGGACAAGGGACTTCGGATTATGGAATACAAACTTGGAGCATGGGACTGAGTGTCTAGCGGACTAGCGTAAATATTATTCTGTTACAATCGATTTCACTCAACGTTTAAATCTGTGAACTTAGCAACGTCATTCCGCGAGTTTGGAATTGATATGAGAATGGAAAAAAAGTGTGAGCTCTGGTCTTCAAAACTTTTCTGGAAAATCGAATGATTTCGCAGATCAGTGGTCTCGAGCGTTATGCTTTTCGAGTCAATTCGTCCGGCAGTATGAGTGCAAATCATTTAAGCTAGCGAGAATTTTATATTGTGGAACCGACTGAGTATATAAAAAGTACATTCGAACTCGAAGTCCATATTGCGTGGTCCGCACGCGAAGACTTCGTCCGCCTCGAGGAATGCAGTAAGCTGATGCAAAAAGCACAGACGCAAAACGTATCCCATATGACCGAAACTGCACGTGATTTCTTGCGAGCTGGTAGGGCGAAACGGACAAACTGGCAAACTAGGGAATAAGCTTGAAAATTAGGGAGGTTGGCGCACAAGCAAAGAGCCTTTTTCGCTTGTCAGGCAACGAGATTACACGACAACATCTCGAAGAAAAAAGGAAAGCTTTGATGAGTACTGACCTAAATCATTGCCACTTGTGGATAAATTATTAATATCATTTGGATATTGCGTCGCATCTGCGTCTGCTAAGACATACCCCCCCACCCCCCTTTCAGGGCCACTCCCTTGTAGATTTTAAAAGAAACGAGTCGCTAAATAAGTGATTCAGCCGTCATGACCTCTGTCTTCATTCGGTTCCTTTTACTGGAGCTGGTTTCAGTTAGTCAAGCAAAATTATTTCCTTTCCACTACGTACTGGGCTTAGAGTGTGGCAGGGTAGAACAGCTCAGGTGGTTTCTGGGACCTAGTGGCTCCTCCCTGTGCGAGCTTCAGTCTACCCCAACCCTCCTAAACTAAGTACAGTTTGCGCGTCTAAAATGTGACTTTAGCCCTTTTGTCGTACTACAACTTGAAGTGCTGTAATGTTCGTTTGTGCGATCAACATGAACACTTTAGAACATACATTCTTAAGGATGAAGGAGGGTGAAAAAGGACAAAATTTAAACAAAATTTAAACTATAAATTAATTTTGAATCCTGACCACAAGACCACGACAGTTTGACATGGGAGAAAGGCTGACCCAGATCACGTTCAAGCAAATAGCATGCGTAATGCACGAAATGAAAACCAAAGGCTGTTTCAAAGAGAAGAACGGCTTACGAAGACCCAGATTACCAGCTTCTTCTCACGTTTAACTTCACGACAAAAGTCCCGCGCCCAGGATGCTAGCACTGAGAAAGTGAAAGGTGAGAAAGTGTAAGATATCGACAAACAGCATATCTCATACTTTACGCGTCTAGCATGAAAAAGGTTCAATTTCGACCGTTTTTATATGATAATATCTACTCTCTTCCTCATCTCGTCGAGAAAATTAAGGCTATCTTCAAAAGGCGAATTTTTTTCGAAATATTGTAACAAAACGAAGTCCATCAACCCAATCCCTTGTATCACGGTGGGGGAATGAGACTGTTTATACGTATAGGGGTTAACGCCGATAGACAGAAATAGCCTTAAGGAATGCAGCAAGCTGACGCTAAAAGCACAGACCCAAAACATATCCCGTATTATAGAAACAACACAAGCGAAAACAGCCTGCTATTTCTTGCTGGTTGGGCGAAACGGAAAGGCACAAATGGAATGAGCTTGAAATTTCCAAGTAAGGATAAGGGAGGCTCGCGCACAAGCAAAGAGCCTCTTTCGTGTGTCAGGCAGGCATCGATATTTCATAAAAAATCTCGAAGAAAAAAAAAGAAAAAGGTTTGGTGAATACTGACCTTAATCATTGACGCACGTGGATAAATTATTAACGCCATTTGGATATTGCGTCGCATCTGAGCCTACCAGGACATAACTTTACTCCGCTCCCCCCCCCCCCCCTCCCCTTTCATGGCCATTCCCTTATTGACTTTGAAAGGGGAAAGCCGCTGGATGAGGAATTCAGCCGTTATGACCTCTGTCTTCTCCAGGGTTCCTTTATTTAGAGCTGGTTTCAGTTAGTCAAGCAAAGTTATTTCCTTTCTACTACGAATGGGGCTTTGAGTGTCGCAGGGTAGACCAGCAGAGATGGTTTCCGGGACCTAATGGCTCCTCCCTGCTCGAGCTTCAGTCTACCCCACCCTTCCAAAAATAAGAACAGTTTGCGCGTCTAAAGATGTGTCTTAAGACCTTTTGTTGTACTATAACTTGAACTGTTGTAACCTTTGTTCGTGCAATCAGCTGGGGAAGGTGGAAAAGGACAAAATTTAAAATATAAATTAATTTTGTATCCTGACCGCGAGAAATGACAACCCTCTGTGATGTTAGCCTCTCCTTAGACAGTGCTTTTATATATAGCTCGTAAAGCTCTTGCCGTATTAGCTGTTTGCTGTCATTGTTATTTTTAAGTTAAAAATAAAATGTTGTTGACGAACATTTGTATATTGCGTTACCTTTCACAGTGTAACGCAACTCCCAGGTTGAGGTTGGAATCGTTTTCCTTTCTCGTTCGTTTCCCCTAAAGACTCACGGCGACTGGAACTGGTGAAATTAAAGTATAGCTGAAAGCACTATAGAGATTATAGCTTCCTCGTGTTATCTCATGACCAAAGAAAAAGGCTTTTTCATCACCTCTATAATGAAACCGCCGAATCCTTTGCAGGAGGGGAGAGTTATTTATCGAACAAGGTGAGTGGCAAAGAAAGTACCTGCAGCATCTATTTGAGGTTCTGGACCTCCAGAATCGGTTTCATAGCAAAAACAGGGAAAGTACTTTGTATAATTTTTTGAACCGCGATCGACATCTCTTTAATTAGACGGATATATAAGAACACTTGAATGGAAATTCATGTCACGCGAGACACCATTGGCGAAAATGGCTTACTAAACTTCGACACAATTTCTCAGAATCGCATTCTGCCGCAAGTTTTATTGTATAATGCTAGGAAATAGTGCTTAGTCTATGCCTCGAACGGCTTTTTACGTTTGGCCTAAGAGCCTCAATTGAGAATTTTGGCATGTTTCAAAAGCACTATTTCGTCGAGTTCAAGTGACTTATTAAATTAGTTCATTTATCACGATTTCGATCGGGAAAATGTCCGAATGACACAGGAGCGGTAAAATGAAGTAATAAGCTATCAAATGCGTGTAAAATTGAAGGTTGCGATGGTGCGAAGTCTTTTTAAACGATAATTGAAAAACCCCGTACTACGGCGCCCAAAATAGCCAAATTGTAGTCACTTACGGTATACTGACAATCAAATCCTCAAAAAGGAAGCAAAATAAACTTTTGAATCATTTCAAGTGCATTTTAGTAGTAGGGATAGATAGTAGTATTTGTGGTAGAAATTTGAAGGAAACATATTTTTAAGTCCGAGATCGAGTGGAACACTCTTAGGGAGACAGCCTCTTAAAATCTAAAATGATACGATTTTTTGGAACAACAAGAAGTCCATTTTACCAGGTTATTAGCTTGCATGGAAAAAAAAAACTGTACAAAAAGAAAATCAACGGGGTTGTTTTACAAAAAAAAGTATGGTTCCAGGGGCGACACTTAAAATGTCTTTAAATTGTCATAACTCAAGATACAGTTGTCGTAGCGAGGTACGGTTTTCAGAATTTTACTCCCGTTGCCAAGTTCTTTCAGATGACATGACATTTATTTCAAATTTGAAATTTTCAGTTAACTGGTTTTGTGACGTCATCCATTATGACGTCACAATTTGGGCTTTTTAGTCATTCTCATACTTAAAATAAATTGGTCAACAACCCAAGGTTTTCTGCCAAGTTTGGAAAAGAAATATGCAAAAGAAGCAAAATTAGTCAAAACGGCATATTTGGCGGGTGGTTTGGCTCCACTGTGATTTGTTGTAATAGACGCTCAACGGTATTTTGATAAGCAAATTCCAAACTGAAGTAAATGACTCTTGCTGTATCGAGAATCCAAGCATTCTATACTAACAGGTGAAAACGAAGAAAAGAAAGAGAGAAAATAAAGACCGACAGATCGACAGACCGACCGACAGACAGACAGACAGACAGACAGACAGACAGCTGAACTGAACTGAACTGAACTGAACTGAACTGGACAAAAATTTTAATTACCATCTAAACTAAAAAAATGGTGAAAAATTCATGAAAGCCGAGTAAAGATTACTAATATACTAAATATATGTAATAAATAACTAAATAGGTATTTGGTTAAAAACTTTTGAGCTGGACAAACTATTGAAAAGAACAAAGCAAAAAGCAATGTCTAGCAAAGAAAAAGAAAGAAAGAAAGAAAGAAAGAAAGAAAGAAAGAAAGAAAGACAAAAGCGAACTAATTTCTTCGGATCCTGAAGATTTCGTGTAACATTTCCCTGTGCTTAGCCAGCAAGATCTAAATCGAAAAAAATATTAGTAATTTAGATATGACGTTCTTCTTGTTTCCATTGTTTCTCGAAAATTTTCAGAAAAGAGCCTGTGATGCCGGTAAAAGTCTGCTACTAACCTGTGCATAAACAAAAATATCGTGCGTTTGATTTCCGAGCTTTTGGCCCCCTATTACTGACGGCGGTGAACTTCGATGTGTCGTTGATTGATGCTTCGCTAAGCAGGCGTTTGCATTCAGTCTTATCCATGACCGCTACATCCGATCCGTTGTCGGGTTTCGTGATCACGATTTTATCAAGTCCTTTAGGTTCATATCAAACGCTCTAGACGTAATATTTAAACTAAAATTGAAGTTAACGAAAGAGTGCGAGTCTAGATAAGAAAATTCGGTGGGTGATTGATTTTGGTCGCCTTCCTATAATAGCCGAAAAACTATTGCAAACTTTGTTCACGTCAATAGTTTAACTTAAGATGAAATGATGAATATATGAATATCATATATTAGAACTGCGGGATGAAGAATTAAATGTAAAGAAGACCATCTCAGTTCTAGACGCAACTTTTGCAGTTACGAAACAGTTTTGATACCGATGCAGAGCTCTAAACAATTTTGCAACTGCAAAAGTTGCAACTAAACCGTTGCCAACAGCTACCTGCACCTAACAATGGCAAACGACTGATTGCCGACAATATCAAGACAGACAAACAATAGAGAAACCGACTCATTTTACTAACAATAGACCAACGGATATTTGACTAGCAAGAGACGGATCGAAACGCACCAATCACGTTTTACAGTCTTCACAGGCAATTACATCACAGCTTAACTGGTAGGCGACCAATAACATCACGAGATCGTCGACCAATCAGGACAACGACCAGAGACTTAAAAGATCTACTGACGATTCACAGTTCACTTGTCTCTGATGATGACTTCCACTCAGGTTGTCGAAACCTCAGTCAATGCCATCACAAACAGTCCTTCTCATGACTACACTCACTCGGATGATCATAATTTACCTACCTGAAATTTTGGAACTAATCGTCTGAGGTGTTGTTTAGGCTATAATGCTTAGTCATAATTTGTTTTCGTTGAAATGCTCCCCATCTAGGTGTGACGACAGAGGTTATTTAAAAATAGGACTTCTGTACTGGGAACTGCACGCGTTAGAACACGGCAGCAGTTTAATGGTTATCTTTTAGTGTTTTTTCTTAACAGAAATTGTATAAATGAACACGATCCAACGGAAGCATCCTAGCGTACGGGCATGTAGTTTCGGTCTAAAGCAAAATTGGCCGTTGTTTGCTATGTATGAATTTGGTATAAAATATTTGGAGATCGAAGCTACTTTGCAATTTGATTGCGTTATTCTCAAAGGAAGTTGCCCAGAAGAGTTCGGAGAAACTGTGAAAGAATGCATTAATTGATATACTGCCTGAACACTAAAAAAATCTGTCTTTTGGTTCGTCATATTGCCAAGAAAAGAAGAAGAAGAAGAAGAAGAAGAAGAAGAAGAAGAAGAGGAAGAAGAAGAAACACTTTATTTCAATAGGGTGCATAATTACAGTCAGACTGTAGTCTCCCTTATGGCCCTATGAAACTTAGATACAACAATTACTAAGATACTAAAATCCTTAAATACTAAATACAAGAATACTAATATAATAAATAATTAAAATATCAAGTTATTAAAAAAAAGAGTTTTGTCAATTCTAAAGCTCTTAGCGTGAGTTTACTCGAATTACACGTGATTAAATACTAAAAATTAAGATAATAAATTATTAAAATATTAAGCTAAAAAATTCTATCGCTTCTAAAACTGTCAGGTGTGAATCTACACGATTAAATTAAAGTAATTTCATTTGAATTCTTTACATCAGAAGAGCAGACTAAATCATTGTCACTGACATCATTCCACAGTTTAAGTAGCATTTTCGCTAAAAGCGGGCCGCTCAATTTCGCGACCAAAAATAGTTTTCCTTTATTTTTTATTTGTGAAAAGGGTTTGGTACACATGTGTCAAAACCACTTTGTTTATTTCCAATTCTTTATTTTTGCTTTGCTACAATCAAAAAACCAATTTTGCCCACAACGGGGTTTCCGGCGAGAGGCGCGCTACGGCCAATTAAATGCAGCTTACGAAATTTTGCTTTGACCTAGTATCTAAGATACACCGACCAAGTTCACAGACAAAATGTGGAAAAAGTTAATAAATTTTTGAACAAGTCAGGTAAAGTCAAAGACAACCTACTCTAAGGCCTATAATGAGATCCCAAAAATGGGCCAAATACAAGAAACAATTTCGTATCGTTTGCGGCCTAAATCTGGTTAAAAAACAACATCACAGCAAAGTTCTCACCTTTTTTAATCAATTTGCAAGCTCAAACGTGCGGGTATCCCCCTGGATCGCGAGCGAAAACAGGTTAGAACTCCGCAATTGACAGTGTGTTAACGTAAATATCGCTCGTGTCAAAGGTCACTTACATCACCCTAGAACTTGGCAAAAATACTTTATTTGGGGATCCTAACCCGCTGCGGTCCACCAAAATAAATGTCTATAGCTTCCTTTAATGCTCGTACATCCAATTTTGATCCAGAACAGGATGAAAATTGCGTTAAGTTGATAAATATTCATGGCGATCGTAGTTGATCCAGATTTCTGCTCCGGTAAGGAATACAAAACATTTTCAAGATCCCTAGAAGAAGAAAAGAAGTTATGTAGTTGAACTCTAACAATCAATTTAGGCTGTTCAACACCTCCTGCAACTTGGACAAGGTCGAGGCAGAAAAATATAATTTGAAAAGTTGCAACGAAAATCGTGCTAGTTGTCCAGACTCACCTGGGAACTGGCCCGCCAGAAGGTGAAATGAAATTATTTTCGACTAAGTCACCTGAGTTTCCGTTTTAGCCTTGGGTCTAGTCGTTCGGTAATGGACTGTAGGAATCTTCTTTTCAGTATAAAGAGAAATTGTGAAGTTGCAGTAGTTGGAATCACTCATCACTGAAGACTGGGGAAGACACCGACGTTTGCTTACGTCACAATTTGTCACACAATCTTATCAATGTCTTATCAGTAGCAGGCGAAAAGAGAAATTAAAAAAAAAATCCTTTGCGATTTAGGCCCTGTGCACTTTATGATAGTTTATGGAAAGTGGTGAACAGGTTTCATCTAGAAAGTGAGAGAAAAATAGTGCGAACGTGAAGGGGTGCATTGGCCGTCATCCAAAACATATAGAGGATAATTTTACACGGCGGAAGGACGGCGGCGCGAAGATAGGAATTTTATTTTCGAATGGTAAAATATTGTCTTTTACTACGAGGAAATAAAATTCATATATTCAAGCCGCCATGTAATTTTCTTTCTATTATACAGAGAAAAGTATTTTTGCTCATGAGTGAGGGAATAGGAGAATGTAGCAGCGGAAAATGACGTCATCGATATCCTCACCAGGATATGGAAAATACGCCACTCGAGTCCCAGATGTAGTTTCGTGTGAACTTTACGAGTGGTCTACTTTTCACTTTAGTCGAAAATAATTTCATTTCACCTTCTGGCGGGCCAGTTCCCAGGTGAGTCTGGACATATCATAAAGAGAAACTGACGTCACAACCAGCACGGTAAAAAGTCGGAATAATGAATAGGAAATATCAAGTATAGTAGGAAACGTGAGTTGTTCTCAAACTGAGCAGTTAAGAGAGAAAACGTTTCTATTCTTACGAGTAGTTACGTAAAATAAATCAATCATTAAATAAATATTCATTCCAACGCCGAGGAATCACCGAACTGGGGAGCACTACCAAACTAAGATATCCTCATCGCCACTTCAAATATTGGGTGAGGTGGGGGTTGAACATTCTTCTACCATGTTTCTTGGCTTATTTAATAAAGAGGCCTTAACTTCTCTGGTTTTATAGGGAAGTTGAAAATGCGAACACATGGCCTTAAGCAGGGTGACGTGGAATTTAGATAACAGGCTGAGCCTGACTTGCTGGCACACGTCATAACCATCAAAAGTTATTAAATGACTGAGTGCCACCTGGCTTACAACCTCACCTATAGTATTCTACCTTTCCTTCTCATCTAGGTAATTTAATCCATCTTCCATGAGGTTTTCATCATCTTTATCAAATTCATGTAATATCCATAATCTTTGGCTCGATGTTAATCTTGAAAAAAACGTCAGTTACATCTGAGCCTTTGTCAGCCATTCACTTCTCTCACATCTTCTCCCTCCAACTGTTTCTCTGGCCTTACTCATGTCCCCTGACACCTGTACGGAATCAGCTATTCATAGTCTTTCCTCGTAAATATCAAGTCGCGTTCTAGAGTACTCTTCTACCCTCTCCCAAATCCTCGATCCTTTTCTCTTGGTCTCTGAAGTGGCAGCCCATGTCGCACAATTCCATTGTTACTTCATAAATACTTTCCAATCGGGGGGGGGGGGGGCACTTCCTATAGTGGAGTATATGGGAAGGCTCCGCCCAGAAAGGGTGGCTTTTTGAGCCTGCAGCATAGTGAAAGGTTGGAAAAATCGTTATCTCAGGAACCGTGCGGCCCATTTTGAAGTGGGCGGGGCTAACTCGATCGGGGTATGTGGGGGGGGGGAACAGCCTCACGCGAATTTTTTCTTTTTAGTGACTAACAATGCATCGAGGGTGGCCAAGTGTGTTAAAAGTTGTCAGTTTATACCCATCATATAGAACATGCGCAGTATAAATTGGAACATGGAAACACATGGACCATGCACGTGGACTCTGATGATGACTTCCGCTCAGGTTGTCGAAACGTCTGTCAATGTCACCTCAAGCAGTGTTTCTCAGGACTACACTCACCTGGACGATCACAATTTACCGAATTATGATATGACTCCTGGGTTCAAACCATTTACAGTGATTGAAGTGTATAGACCCATTAGTAAAGGCCAAAGCTAAACTAAGGGTATCAAACTCTTCGAACTAACCAGTGATTAATAATATTGATACTTAGGGCACGTCTTGGTGGTCTAATCCGGTTTAAAAGACTGACAATATGCAGTAAGTGTCTTTTTAGTATGGACACTATTCCCTTCCCTCAGTAATATATTAACGATAACAAAATGAACGGATTGCGGTCGGAATGTCTTGGTTTATCAGAATAGGAAAAATCGCGTTCTTTTAGTGATTCAGTGTTCTGGATATTCTGCTATTCCTAAACTGGAACAGGAAAAGCCAGGATAGTTCCAAAATAATGCGCCTGAGCCTGTTCCTTCATCTCTACACACATTTTAAGTCGTATCCGGCAAGGTGTGCAAATCTTGGCTTATCCGCATTTAAGATCTTAAACTCAAAAACATTTTTCTTAAGACTTGTACAAGCAAACCTGTCGTCGTATTACAGAATAAGGCCATCCAAGAAAGATGAACTGAGTATCATGAACTGTACATTTCACCAAAGTCAGTGTGTCGGTACGGTATGCCCTGATTGCTGCATGAATGCCTTATTTCTCATCGTTAGGAGCCACAGAGATCTTTCGGCAAAACTTTCTGCAGCTATCCTAGATGCAAAGTTTACATGTATATAGAGAAGCTTGAAGAAGTAACGTTGTTTTTCAACAAATATCAAAGCACGCTGTCGCCGATAATCCTTTTTTTTATTTTAGAATTTTTTTTAATTTCTCTTTTCGCCTGCTACTGAGTTAGTCGTGCAACATTGATAAGATTGTGTGACAAATTGAGACGTAAGCCAACGTCGGTGTCTTCCCCAGTCTTCAGTGATGAGTAATTCCAACTACTGCGAACTTCACAATTTCTCTTTATACTGAAAAGAAGATTCCTACAGTCCATTACTAAACGACTAGACCCAAGGCTAAAACGGAAACTCAGGTGACTTAGTCGAAAATAATTTCATTTCACCTTCTGGCGGGCCAGTTCCCAGGTGAGTCTGGACAACTAGCACGATTTTCGTTGCAACTTTTCAAATTATATTTTTCTGCCTACCTGGAGACAGACTGCAGCTCGTAATGCTGGGCCAGAAAAAACCGAGAGTCGACAGAAATTCATACTCTTTAAGAGCAGAAGGGAGTCAATGAGAGTTCACGAGAGTTAGAGGCCAAACGATAGCGGGAATGTCAACTTCAGCCGATTGCAATTAAAATCTAAGCAGGTTCAAACTGTTCAAGATAAAAAAGATATGAAAATGGCGTGAACTGCGGAAATACAAGTGAAACTACAACTGCGATGTCACATCTTCATTTCATTTCTTCAAGATACAGTTCCTTAGAGCGCACGTGAGTTTCAACCATACAAGCCAGATGGGAGCAAGGCGATTTGAGTTTTTGTGGCGGAGTTTTTCGTTTCTATTCCGTTGCTGTTTGGTCCATATGAAAATTAGATCTAACTGGGGAAAACCAAGTACTTGTTAACCCTGAAACTAATCACTCACTAATGAGTTTTCCAACTTTTTTATTTTTATTTATTTTATTATATTATTTTCTTGGCACCAAAAAGTGGGGGGCCTAAAGCCCCCTCAGCCCACCCCTCGCACGGTCCCTGTATCTTAGTACATTAAGTATATTAAAGGTCAGTAAAGTGCGCTGCTAAGTAAAAGAGAAAGCAGCTAAAGTTAAGTATATAAAGAGGTGCCAAATTTGGGCAAAGATGACGCGACTGGAAATGGCGACGACTGAAAGCCCAGATACAAACGTGGCGACAATAAGATATTCTACTTTTTTGGCTTATCCTTGAGATATAAACATGTGTATAAGAAAGGGCTACATTCTTACCCTAGGTTATGAAAAGGGTGCAATTTGGGTAAAAAACTGGTATATTAAAGGGTGAGGGTTTGAGCCTAGGGGGCGGAGCCTCCCCCTGCTGATAGCTTGGATGCTAGTGCCAGTAATGGAAGCGTGGATGCCCAGTCTTGCTGCCCAAAGTGGATGTGGTCTTGAGGTCCCTCTGATGTGGAGAACTCACAAAAGCATCCTGGCTCCTAGCATTCAAACAGAGCGTCTTGATTGGAACCTTCAGGATGTTTGTGACTCGGTTTTATTGCCCTGGCCAATGTGGTGAAGAACTAATGCTTGTCAACTTTCTTTGACAATGTAAAAAAATGTCTCTGCGTTTATTAGAAAACGCAGTGTGGTCAAGCGAGTCACGGAGTGATAAAGATATCAAGAAAGCGTCTATCTTTTCATATATTGTCATTATTTTCTGGATTGAATAAACGTTCAGCCACACCTCTGCTATTGTTGGCTCGCATTCGTTGATTTTGTTATATGCTCTCTTTCAACACCCCCACCTCGTCCAATATTTGAAGTGGCGATGAGGATATCTTAGTTTGGTAGTGCTCCCCAGTTCGGTGTTTCCTCGGCGTCGGAATGAATATTTATTTAATGATTGATTTATTTTACGTAACTGCTCGTAAGAATAGAAACGTTTTCTCTCTTAACTGCTCAGTTTGAGAACAACTCACGCTTCCTACTATATTTGATATTTCCTATTCATTATTCCGACTTTTTACGGTGCTGGTTGTGACGCATTTCTCTTTATGATATAAACAAGAGTGTTTTAATGGAAAGCAGACCACTCGTAAAGTTCATACGAAACTACATCTGGGACTCGAGTGGCGTATTTTCCATATCCTCACTAGTGAGGATATCGAAGTCATTTTCCGCTCTTACACTCTCTTATTCTCTCACTCATGTGCAAAAATACTCTTCTCTATATAATAGAAAGAAAATTACATGGTGACTTGAATATATGAATGTTATTTTTTCGTGGTAAAAGACAATATTTTACCACTCGAAAATAAAATTCCTATCTTCGCGCCGCCGTGTAATATCCTATATGTTTTGGGTGAACTCCAATGCGCCCCGTCACGCTCTCACTTTTTTTCTCTCACTTGCCAGATGAAACCTGTTCACCACTTTCCATAAATTATCATAAAGTGCACAGGGCCTAAATTGCAAAGGATTTTTTTTTAAATTTCTCTTTTCGCTTGCTACTGAGTTAGTCGCGCGACATTGATAAGATTGTGTGACAAATTGTGACGTTAAAGCAAACGTCGGGGTCTTCCCAAGTCTTCTGGGATGAGTAATTCCAACTACTGCGAACTTCACAATTTCTTTTTATACTGAAAAGAAGATTCCTACAGTCCATTACTAAACGACTAGACCCAAGGCTAAAACGGAAACTCAGGTGACTTAGTCGAAAATAATTTCATTTCACCTTCTGGCGGGCCAGTTCCCAGGTGAGTCTGGACAACTAGCACGATTTTCACTTGCGGAGTTCTAACCTGTTTTCACCCGCGATCCAGGAAGATACCCGCACGTTTGAGCTTGCAAATTGATTTAAAAAGGTGAGAACTTTGCTTTGATGTTGTTTTTTTTAACCCAATTTAGGCCGCAAACGATACGAAATTGTTTCTTGTATTTGGCCCATTTTTGGGATCTCATTATAGGCCTTAGAGTAGGTTGTCTTTGACTTTACCTGACTTGTTCAAAAATTTATTAACTTTTTCCACATTTTGTCTGTGAACTTCGTCGGTGTATCTTAGATACTAGGTCAAAGCAAAATTTCGTAAGCTGCATTTAATTGGCCGTAGCGCGCCTCTCGCCGGAAACCCCGTTGCGGGCAAAATTGGTTAAAAAGGTGAGAACTTTGCTTTGATGTTGTTTTTTTAACCCAATTTAGGCCGCAAACGATACGAAATTGTTTCTTGTATTTGGCCCATTTTTGGGATCTCATTATAGGCCTCAGTAGAGTAGGTTGTCTTTGACTTTACCTGACTTGTTCAAAAATTTATTAACTTTTTCCACATTTTGTCTGTGAACTTGGTCAGTGTATCTTAGATACTAGGTCAAGCAAAATTTCGTAAGCTGCATTTATTTGGCCGTAGCGCGCCTCTCAAAATCCATAAAGTTCAGCCTTTCGATCACCGCCGGAAACCCCGTTGCTGGCAAAATTGGTTTTTGGCTTGTAGCAAAGCAAAAATAAAGAATTGGAAAATAAATAAAGTGCTTTTAATACATGTGTACCAGACCCTTTTCACAAACACAAGAAAAAGGAAAACTATTTTTGGTCGCGAAATCGAGTGGACCGCTTTTAGCGAGAATGTCACTTAACTGCATTATAAAAGAACATTCACTTCATGCTATTGGTACGTGGAATAGGAAGGCCATTGGTACGTGGAATCTGGAATCTGGACCTAGTCAAGTCTGTTTCCTTCGTCTTTTAGTGCCTTTTAAACGTAAAAGGTTTTTTTCTTCTTTTTGGTTACACTTTATAGATGCCAACAAGTGGCACACCTAGCAGTCGCTTAACATACGTGTAATTCAACGAAACACTTCTTAAACAATCCTGTTGTTTGCGAAAAATCGAGTTTGTCACTTGTGTATTGACAAGTTCTTAAATGATCAAATGGATTGGCAATTCAATGCTCACACTTCTGCCGATGTTTCACCTGCAATTCAAGCGCTTTCTTCGTTTCTTTCTTTCGTGCACTTTCTTTATAACCGACTCCCACCACACACACACTCCCATCAAACTCTGATGTGCCTTCATAGACTCCAGCACAGGCAGACCACTCTCTTTTCGCGTGGTGTGTTTACTGTTGGAACTCATTGAGACCTAATTTTGAGGCGACTCGATTGGTTGGAAACAAGGGACGGTTAGCTTTAGATAAGAGAAGGGAAAGAGTATGTGTTATATTTATAGGTCCCTGGAAGGAACACCTATGAACCAGAGATTTGTGGGATACTGCAACTGCAGTCGATTGCGGAAGGGGGTGATGTAGCAGCTCTCGCAAGGTCTCACATGAATGGCTCGCTACACTTCGAGAAAACAATAGAACAAACAATATGAACAATACCCCTAGCCCCAAACACAATAGCAGCTGCTACACTAGAGGACCACTAGAATTACAAGCTTACGAGAGCTGCTACACTACTGGCGGAAGAAACTTTGTCTTTAATTTGTTCACCTCAAAGAGGGACACAGCTTGTTTGCGTGATCTACTGCATTCCAACTGTTTTTCTGGAGAAGCTGCTGAGCTAGTTCGGGACTTTTGCAGCTAAGTAGCTCAAACAAAAATAAAATCGGTGGTCATGTCACAACTAATTGAAGTTGTTGTTCAGTTAAAAACAAAAATAGCAAACAGAACATTAAGCTTTTCGATAAGTACTAATATACTTCTCGTTCGTTAAGTTTACACTTTTAAAGGTTTAAAAAACTTAACATTAAGTCATAAATTTAGTAACTATAAATTTACTTTTTGCTTTGTGATTCATATCACCGGATATTGTTAGAATTTTGTGTTGTGGTTTTTAAAAGGAAAGCTTCGATGCATTTATGCGAGTTTCATCTTAGCATCCCAGAGTGTAGATACCCACATATTATATTTGAAATATAACTTAAAGACCTCCGCTCCCCACCCCCCTCCGTGAGTGACTTATTTTAATTCAAGCACCCCCTATCCTTGCACTGATTTTCTTTATGCCCCCATCTGTTTTTTCAGCTTCCTCCTCCTGACAAGTATTGTCCCTTATAGATTCCTATCATCTTCAGTGCGAACTTACCATATCCATGTTATCTGATCGACTCCAGTCGCTCTCATGTTTCCAGTACGTGAGCCTTGAAACCGCGGCAAATTTATTTCCAGCAGCGTCAAGAATATAATTTGTTCTCAGTCATGGCCGCGGAACGCTTTCAAGTCCGAACAGAAGAAGAAATTGAACAATTGATACGGGATAAAAGCTCGAAATTCACAAACAAAGCAACATAAAATGCTTTTAAAACCTTAAAAGAGTTCTGTAAGGATCAAAACTTACAACACTGAGCTCTGAAGAACTATAGAAGACGAATCTGAACTCCTTGCTCATGTATGTGATTTGTTCCATTTTTTTTGTTAGGAGGTTGTAGCTCCCATTTCGTGCCTATGTGTAACGTCAACATCCGGGACACCTACCATGCGCTTTTGTCGAAGAAGAACAAGTCGCCATGTTAGTGTTCGTGTCAGTTGCGTTTCTAAATTGTTGATTATGGACACCTTGAATTCGAAACAGTCGGTCCGTTCTGTCGTTTTCCGTGTGTATTGTAATTTCGTTCGTTAAAAGTGTAATTCTTGTTAATAGAAAACCTGCGTTACTACCTGCCTTATTGCCTAACTAGATGTTTATCGTGATGACTGGAGCATTAAGTTTGTGGAATTGTCAGTGGATTATCTATAAATAAATGGTTGAGCTTTCGACTAAGAATCTTACACATATTTGGTCCTGCGAACTGCGTAATAGAGGTACAGCAAAACACTTTAAAATGACTGGCCCACGGGAAACAGTGAGTTTTGTTTCCCTGAGACCCTCAATGTTTCCCGAGGCAAAGCCTCGGGGGAACATTGAGGGTCGGGGAATCAAAACTCACTGTTTCCCTTGGGGCCAGTCATTTTAAAGTGTTTTGCTATATTAGCATCACGTTTACGACAAACGGCACAAGTTAACCGCTGTTTGCCGTCTACTGTTTTAAAATGGAACATTTCTTTTTAAACTCACAAAAATCTAAAAACACAAAAAGCAGGTTTCTGACTATTAACTGAAATATAAGATTCTGCTTGAGTGGGCCGGGTTTTCGCTTAGAACGTTTTGGTATAACTGCATGAATTACGCGCCTTGTTAAGGGGAGAGAACTGTAACTACAAAAAGGCAAAATAAATGATGCTATGGACAACTTCTAACCGTCATATATTGGGCTTCCTAAGTTTCCTGGGTTTGGTTTTCAGACATGTTTGTTCTAGAGAAAGTTGCTTCACATGTAAGTGTTTAGAGTCACGACCATATTAAGAAAGTCACGTGACCAGAGTACTTAAGAGCGCCTGTCTGTAAAAATCAGACAAAATCAAAATTCCGCGGCAAGGGTCGAAAATTCGATTTCTTTCATATTTTAATGTTAGATAGGTTAGAGTATAACTAAAATCACTGGATACTTTTTTTGGCAAAATATCCTTTTATTTCAAAGAAAAATGCAAATAACGAACTTCCGTTAAAATCGCCATTTGAAGCAGTAAATTATGACATCAATTTGAGGCGTTCGCGTGCAAAAACAAATCCCTCTGTCGTCTTTTAAACACTCAATTTTACTTTTGCAATCCCTCAAGAGCTTCAAAACTGAATTTGGTAGAAACAGCCTTGTTCTTTGTGTTTGGAATAATTTAATTTTGAAAGTATACATTTCTCATCAGGAAAAGTACTTCGTGAATTAAATTATTTTTCACCATGTGCTAAACCTTCAAATCGATTCAGCTTCTGGCTGTTGAATTAAGAAAAGATGTTCTCAGGATTGCTGCAAAAATTTCTTTGGGCAAATGATTGAGAGCGACGCGAGAGCTTTTCAAAGTTCGTTAAAATGCAGGTTGTTTGACCCTTCTTGGCAACATTCCATTCGCGAGTCACGCACATATTTTAATGTGTTTCGACCCACATGAGATCGAAAACATCAAACAGAAAAACAGTTCGAAATGCTCTTACCTTATTTGCTGTAGAGGACAGGTCCAGAGGCCATTTCCGAGTGATTCTCTTGCCGTTCGACGTATTTTGGTCCTGTTGATGCCATCTAATGAACACCGCCAACTGGGTCAGTGTATTGTAAACGGTCGCACAGCTCAACAACAACCTTTCTTCCAAAACGTTGGACATCTTTCTACGCTGTGACATCTTACTCAACGGTTCAGTTGCTGGTCAGTGTTGCTTAGATGGCAATACACAAAAAGGTTTTTATCACCACATGTCGCCGCTAACGTGGCCAGAGTTCTTTCTAGAGCCGCGTCACGCAATGCAAATCATCGGAATGGACATTTTACTAGCGGGTAGGGGAAGGGCAAAATCTGCTCTGATTCTTTTTAAACGGCTCAGGGTTCGAGAAATGGGAGGAACTAGTAATGGACTAAAAATACGAAACAAAATTAGTGCTACAGTTAGGCACCTCAACCTCTCGTGCCAGAATGCAGAAAAAGTAGTCACCCCTCGGCGTGAGTTGTAGGCATGCAAATAACAATGTTCGAACACGAAAATTAGCTAAAAAGGGTACGTGTACTAGCTTAAGTGAAAAACCTCTTCAAAACGTCGAGTCCAGAACATTAAAGTCGTTTTTATCAGGGAAATTGCGATGTGACTAACTAGTCTGTGCTTCTTGTTTTGGCTTAGAGGTTCCATTTTCTTGTTGTCGGAGTTTGTGGTTACAACACCAGACGAATCAAAAGCTTGAAAAAAACTGTTCCCTTACTTTCATGCACCAAGAATACCCAGGCCCGTAGAAGGGGGGGGGGGGGGGGGGGCTCGAGTCCCCAGAAGTTTTGGAAGTTGAAAAAACATTACAATAAGTGAGCCAAAAAATATATAATTAAAACAATTTAATGTGCAACGAATAGTCTTAAATGCTGATGCTAAAAGTTCTTTTTATTATTTTACAACCTTTAACAGGGTTTGACATCTGTTGAGTCACTAGCTACCGGGCAAGTGGGCTTCAAAAATCTACTAGCCCACCGCATATTTCAGTCGCCCAGGTCCCTTACCAATGTCTTTCTTCACCCATATCACCTTGACCCTGGCATTATAGCTTTACTGTGAAGGACCTTAATGCCTTTAATAGCTAAGCGACTGCTGTGTATTTGCTGCAAGCTTTAAGCTCATCATGTTGTTTTAAAACAAGTCTAAGGAACAAAACAATTTTTATCTCACCAATCGAGTGATAAAAGTTACGTTAACATTTACGAGAGTTAGGTAAAACAGGTCCGAAATTCGTAGCTTGGCTGTCGAAATGTTTCAATTTTAACAAACCTTGTAACCTTAAGGGTACTTTTTTAAAACTGATGCTATAAATTTGGTGGATGTTGCCAACAACTGTGTTGGCGAAAAAGCAAACAGGAAGCAGCTTTTTGGCAAATTGTCAACGAAGGATGTCCCCAAAAAGGTGTCGTTTTTGACGAAATCAACACAAACTGTGGCATTGTGAACAGAGTTAGTATCTATGTGCACGAGTGTGTATTTTGAAGGGGGGCGGGGGGGGGGGGGGTGAAGGTTTTGACTAGGCCAATTTGCTCGCAGCATTTATTTCAGCCTTGGTGCGGCCCTGATACCACCAAAAGAGGTGCTACACTACTGGATACCACAAGTTACAAGTCAGTTTTTACAACAACGCTTGAATACAATGACGATATGTCCCAGCCATCGTGGAAAACTTGGAATAGTGTCTAGCAGAAGCTGCAGCACAAGGGGCCGGGTCACGGTAAGGAAAAGGGGAGTGGCCAAAAAGTGAAAGAGGACTGGGGAAAAAGGGATCTGAAATTATCTTCCGCGGGACTGGTTCGCTTGTAAAAGTTGGATCAGTTGACTTTTATATTCGCTTGTGGACTATCCGAATATTAGCCAGGTTGTCGATGGAAGCCTCACTCTTCTCTTCGTCCTCATTAAGGTGTATGTAGAACGTGAAAGAGGTAACAGACGTTTAAGGGCAAGATGCTTGACGTATTTCTGTTATGATATCCTCATATTCATTATGATAAGTATGCTGGCTGCTGTGAGAGATCTCGCTCACTGCGAACCTGTCTCAGTAAGATTCGTAAACAGAAATTCAGGAACAGAAAAACCTCATTTTTTGTTACCATGAGTCTTCAAACAGCACTGGCGTGCTGTTAGAAGCCCCACTCATTAGTCAGGATACACTAATGTAGACTAAATCAAACAGCTGACAAAAGAGCATAGTTAAACACTTCGATTGCACCCATTTGTTATGAAGAGAGAACCCTTCCTGTCCAAAACTCCATCCAACCTTTAACAGCGAGCTGACTTTCACTCGTGATATAACTGTGCCTTGAACCGGTCCTGTGCCAGCTGAGAACCAGCAGACTGACACCAATGATCATAGGTAGAATACCCGCTCGTCAATTAACAAAAGGGAGCCCCATGTAGTTATAGGTTTTCCCCGTATTAAAGTTGGGTCTAGTTAATAATAGCGCCACTTCTGTTGCACCACTCACCTGTAACCATGTCTGTAAGCTTGTACAACGGTTGGAATTGCGTCTCAGACTACTAGGCTAGGGTAGCAAATACGATTTTTAATGGTTGTAACAACACTGGTAATAAGTAAGAAAGACACACAACGCCATTAAAACCACGAATAATCCCTGCAATTAACACTGTATGTTATTTTACTTCACCTCAAAGGTTTTTCCCTTCCCCTACCCCCTAAAATGCCTTTGATACGCATTACGTGACAAACCGAATACGCACGCCGCGCCATTCACGTTTGGTCCCAATTTAGCAGGCAAATCTGATAATGCTTTTGTGCACTGAAAACTGAGCAACACTCGTATTAAATCAACTGAACCGTTGAGTAAGATGTCACAGTGTAGAAAGATGTCGAACGTTTTGGAAGAAAGGTTGTTGTTGAGCTGTTCGACCGTTTACAATACACTGACCCAGTTGGCGGTGTTCATTGGATGACATCAACAGGACCAAAATACGTCGAACGGCAAGAGAATCACTCGGAAATGACCTCTGGACCTGTCCTCTACAGCAAATAAGGTAAGAGCATTTCGAACTGTTTTTCTGTTTGACGTTTTCGATCTCATATGGGTCGAAACACATTAAAATATGTGCGTGACTCGCGAATGGAATGTTGCCAAGAAGGGTCAAACAACCTGCATTTTAACGAACTTTGAAAAGCTCTCGCGTCGCTCTCAATCATTTGCGCAAAGAAATTTTTGCAGCAATCCTGAGAACATCTTTTCTTAATTCAACAGCCAGAAGCTGAATTGATTTGAAGGTTTAGCACATGGTGAAAAATAATTTAATTCACGAAGTACTTTTCCTGATGAGAAATGTATACTTTCAAAATTAAATTATTCCAAACACAAAGAACAAGGCTGTTTCTACCAAATTCAGTTTTGAAGCTCTTGAGGGATTGCAAAAGTAAAATTGAGTGTTTAAAAGACGACAGAGGGATTTGTTTTTGCACGCGAACGCCTCAAATTGATGTCATAATTTACTGCTTCAAATGGCGATTTTAACGGAAGTTCGTTATTTGCATTTTTCTTTGAAATAAAAGGATATTTTGTCAAAAAAAGTATCCAGTGATTTTAGTTATATTCTAACCTATCTAACATTAAAATATGAAAGAAATCGAATTTTCCACCCTTGCCGGGTTATGTTTGATTTTTACAGACAAGCGCTCTTAAACCTTTAAAACTCAAACAACTTATATACCTATTTCAAAAAAGGTTGCTTCGGTGATTCATGTTTCATAGACCGCAGTGCATCATGCTCGGTAAATTTATGGCTGTTTTTCTCTAGTTATTAGTCCTAAAGCAAGAGCAAATGTGTATTTTTTTTTAGTTGGTTTTCTCCTGGAGTGCCTTCGGCGAGAAAAGTGCTCAATACATTTCTTTATAGCAACGTGATGTTTTGCGGTCTATGAAACAACGATCATGCATCATACATCACTGAAGCAACCTTGATTGAAATAGGTGTATGTTACCCTAATAAAAACAAGCTGAAGTTCTCTTCGAAACAACTGAAACGAGATAAATCTTGGACAGTCTCCCAGACTGAAAGTATAATGCAATTCCTTGATCCATTGTTTCTCGAAAACTTCCAAAATAGAGCCTACTATACCCGCTGATAAACAACGAAGTTATTGTTAGACAGAGAGCTAGTTCATTCTATTCTCCCCTTGGCACAAAGTGGCCCTCTTAGTCCACAGAAACACTGAGATAAACCAAAATGTTTGATAAAACTATGCAATTTGAGGTGCTTTAAACCGACATTTTTTTCCGCTATAAACAAACACGCCAACAACAAAAGGAACGCCTCAACTCGACATGATGAAAAGCAAAGAGCTCACTAAGTCTTCCAAAAGTGGCCGGCGACATCGAGATGTGACCGGAATATGGGTAGGCCGGAAACTGTGCAACAAACTGTAGCTGCTACTAAAGTTCGCATAGTTCTCAGTTGTTATGATCGTAATGGAAACACATGCATATTTCCACCGTTAAACATAATGGACATCTGGTAGGAAAGAAAGGAAAGTTTTTTTTTTTCGCACTCCGTATCGATTAATAAAATATATTGCAAATTAACAGATGTCAAAGAAATATTCTCAAGATGCCAATGCAGTACGGCCCTCTTTTAACCCTATCTTATGAAGAAAGTCTTTTGTAGCCACCCGTCTGTGTAGAACCTTAAACTGGAACACTCTTAGTTTAGTTTCAGTTGTACATAAAAAGGGCAAACGATAGGTGGTTTCCCAAGTCACTTCCAAATTTCCAATTACAACATCTTCAGAAAGCCATTTTTCCTGGCTTTTTATAGGGGTTGATGATTTTTTTTCAATGATACATTTGTAAAACTTTTTGCAGACATTGGAGGATGATAGAAGACTTACATCTTTTCGAGTAGGGTTATTTAGGTTTAAGGGACACTTTTTTTCTAAAATGTTTTAATTCTGACAACACTTTATAATACTCCAAGTAATTAGTCTTGATGTTGTACTGAGCGGTAAAAATAGTGTAGCTTATGAAGTTCTGCTCAGCATCAAGCAAGTCCCTGATTTCCTTCACTACTGCATGAACAGTCTCTTCTCTATTCTTATGAGGGAGTTATGCCAGATCTGGGTGGAAAAGAAGTCTAGGTTCTCGTCCCTGTAATTTAGAGTACTCCAGTACTCTACAATCTCTGTCGGGAATGGATCTGTTAAATTGAGCAGTGGAACATCTTGCCGTTTTAGGTTACTCGAAAACACTAAATTGCCACCATGCCTTTCAAGATAATAATTGAAAAAAGACTTCCATTACGCCTGATTATCATCGTCGAGATAACCTTTTACCCATTTCATTTTCAATGATTGGTTAAAGCTTTGAATGTCAATCATTTTTAATCCTCCCTTATTATAGCTGTTAATGATTTCTGTCCTTTTGATTTTATCACTTTTACCATCCCAAAGGAAGTCGTATAACAGGGAGTTGATTTCCTTAATAATACCTTAGGGAGTTGGTAGAGAGGACAAAGCATAAACAATTTGTGATACAGCCAGGGATTTTAGGACTGCAATTCTACCCAGGAGAGTCAGTCTTTTAGCTGACCAGTTGCTAAGCATTTTTTTAAATTTTTCCAATTTTCTCAAAAAAAATTAGCCTCAATATCCTTTAAATCTGATGTCGAAAACCAAACTCCCAAGGCGTAGACTTTCCTATCCGCCTAAGTTGTCGGTTTGTTTGAAGGGATAATAGTATTCGAATTTTTAAGTGAGCCTATCCAGAGGGCTTCGGTTTTCTCGTAATTAACTTTCAGTCCAGAAATGTCGGTAGATGTATCGAGTAAATATAGGGTCCTCGAGAAGGAGAGTTCTGAGCCTTCTAAAATCATTGTCGTATCATCTGCATATTGCGAGAGTTTGCACTCAGTGCCGCTTATTTTAATACCACGAATTTGTTCATCTCTCCTTATTGCGTTGCCCAGGACTTCAGCGCATAAGATAAATAAATAGGGCGAAAGCGGACACCCCTGTCTCTCGCCGCGGCTTAAAGTAAAGAAGTCAGAAGACCATCCATTTTTTTTTGACACAGCTGCTTATATCTGTCAAGAGAAGATAAAAGGGTAAGAGAGTTAATCTCCCATATAGGCCCTATTCTCATCCTAAGCCCTCTAAAGTTATTTTTAGTAACAAAATTAGAATTCCCAAACGTTATATATTTTGAGTGGATAAACATATTTCATTATTTTTTCACTTTTGAGATCTGTGTTACAAGGTCATTCAGAAACCGACATAAGACATCCCATAATACTAAAGCAAAATTTGGCGCCAAATTTGTGACGTCATTTTGCCGGCAAAAAATGTCAAAATTGGAAAAATTAAGGTCACGAAATTTTACAGAATGACGACTTCTATATTGCTGCGAAAATTCGGGGTAATTGCTTTAAAACTCAATAAGTTATTTGAAATTGAATTTCCCACCATTTGTTACTAAAAATAACTTAAGAGGGATTAGGATGAGGATAGGGCCTATACGGGGGAGTAGCTCTCTTACCCCTTTATCCTCACTTGTATCTGTATAAAATAATTTAATCCATGTCACCAAAGAGGTTCCAAAGTTAAAATATTTCAATGTTTTCTCAATAAAAGACCATTCTATCGTATCGAAGACTTTTTCGAAGTCAATGAATAACAGGAGGCCAGGGATTTGTTCCGTATTTGTGTAATTGATAATGCTATCAATAAGCCTGATGTTTTCGCCGATGAATCTATCTTTTAAAAAACCGGTTTGGTCGTTATTAATTATCTTAGGCAGGATTTTTTTTCGTACGATTAGCGATAGATTTGGCAGCAATTTTATAGTCGCAGTTCAGGAGAGTAATTGGCCTCCAGTTTTTTAAGAGATTGGCGGGTTTGTTCTTCTTGGGGACGAGGGTAATAAGTCCTATCCTCTGCGTGATTGATAAGCAGCCCTTCACGGGTGCAAAACTCAAGGCACTTAGTAAGAATTCTTTGATATCTTCCCAGAAAACCTTATAGAATTCAGCCGGAAGACCGTCGCTTCCAGGACTTTTATTTGGTGCCATTGTTTTTAAACTTTCTAAACATTCTTCGTTAGTCAATAGACCATCGCATTCTTTTCTCGCCTGCTCCTCAAGTGTCCCAGTGGAACCTTCAGGGAAGAAAATGTCGTCATAATTCGAAATACTTTGCGGCTTACAAGAAGAATAGAGTTTTTGATAGAACGATTTCGCTTCTTTTAAGATCTTGTCGTCCGTATTTATGACACTTTTGTCATCAAGTTGAAGTTGTTTGATAGTTTTTGTATTGAAGTGGCGTTTTTCTAGACTTAAAAAGTATTTGGAATTTTTCTCTCCTTCATTATGCCTTAGATCTTATGATTGTTCCTCGGGTTTTATACTGGCAAATTTTCTCTAACTGGAGGGTTTTGACCTCTAATTTATTAAGCGTGTCAGTTTTATCGGTTTCAGATAGGTTGTTTTCTTCCAGTTTCTTCTGGAGGGATACAATATCACACTCTAAGTTTGTTTCCTTTGAATTCATTTTGGCTTTCTTTTCCTTTGCGTATTTAAGCGAACTTGAGCGGATACGCATCTTTACGGTGTCCCAAAGGAGCACGGGGTCGGCCTCGTTATTATTCTTGTACTCGTTTGCAACTTCAGCAATTGTTTTCTTAATTACGTTCACGTATTCACTGTCCGATAAAAACGAGGTATTTAGTTTCCACAAACCTGGGTCCCTGGGATTGTTGTTATTTGCAAGATGTAGTGTTATGAGACAGTGATCAGTCTTGTATCCGGCTAAAATGTCTGCTTTCGTGACTGCTGGGCTTAACTTGCGCTGGTCAAGAAAAAGTCGAAGCGACAGTGTAATTCCGGTTTCTTTCTCCTCTAAGTAAATCTTTTGGCATCTGGGTTAAAAACACGCCATACGTCTATCAAGTCCAGCGAATTCGATATGTTCTGTACTTCTTTCAATGAATTTTTATGCGTCAGTGGGTTTCCTCCTTTTTTATCTTTTTGAACATCCATTACTAAGTTGAAATCACCTCCCAAAACTATCTCTTCACAATCTTTCTTCACATTGAAAGAAGGTGATTGAGAACTTTTTGAAAAAGGCGGGATTAGCATCGTTCGGTGCATGATTGTTTGCTAAAGTTATGATCTTATTTTCTATTTTAATGCCAATTATAATAAATCCTCCTTCTGGATCGGAAAATTGGGTCATGACTTCGAACTCAAAAAATTATTGTTAAACAATATACACACTCCTGCTCTAGCACTTGAAAGGCTGCTAAAGAAGGCTGAGGATCCCCATTCTGAAGACCACAAGGGTTCCTTCTCTTTGGTGTAATGGACTTCTTGTAAAAAACAGATTGAGAATTTTTTCATTCTGAGCCATCGAAAGGTTTCGCGTCTTTTCAAGGTGTTCGAGAGGCCCCTCACATTCAGAGAACAAATAACCAATTCGTCAATTGGGGTAGGTGTTGATTAGTAGGTGATAAATAAACAAGGGAGCGTAGATACGAGAAGAAGCATTCCAGTAACACCCAGCAGGACCGATGAAAGTTATGAACAGAAACAAAAGAGAAACATTCAGTACTAACAAGAGAAATATACTTAACGACGAGAGCAAAAACTGTATCTAAAACGAAAATTATTACAACAAATAACAAAACAGGAGTAAAATTACCGTGAGCTGAGTAATGCATGGTAATGCGAAAGGGAAAGCCAAGGAAAACACATTAAGTTTTAGAAGCGAATTTACGAGTAAAATAATTAATCATGTAAAGCTTTATCGACGGAGGACTCCATCAGTGGAGGTTTAAATTGTTCTGCAATATTGTCAATGTGGAATGTCTCATTGCCGACGATCAGCCTTCTATCTACAACTTTTGCATTAGCTCCTTTTTCTCTAGCTAAGAACATCGATTTTAAAAGTACCTTCCTCTCCAGTCGTATTGTTCTAGCGTAGTCTTGAGTGATGTACCCATTTGAAAACCTACTGGAATTCTTTAGCCAGTTTTTGGCACTGTAAATTGTGTCTCGACCAAATTTTACGAAAAAAGGTAGAATTGCCACTTTTGTTGGTATTTTGTACTTTTTCACCGAAAAACATTTGGGGGGAAACACGCCAGTTATCCGATATATTGAAACGCTTGACAGTTTAATTTATACACATGAAAACGTAATCAGAAGCGACTTACGTGTCTTCTTTTTTGCCCATCAGGCGAAAATTCACTTGAACTGAAACTCCCAAGATACCTGAAAGCGCTGGTGCCTATTTTAGTTATGGCGAACGAGGAATATGCCTTGAATATTGCGAAACGCGAAACACAATTCTTATTTATTCTGTAGTTCGATATTGGGTACTAATTAATAGAAGTAGATTGATGGTGTTGATGTCAGATGAATTAAAATAAAATTTTATATTTGGGTAGAGCAAATTGATAGCGGAGCCTGCGGGCAAAGCCCGCCAGCGGAGCTCCATTGCTAAGGAAATATGGTAACCTATCAATCCGAGAAATTTTGGTTGTGACGTAATAGTCACGTGACCGTGCGTCCGTAGGTCCGTACATCCGTACGTCCGTCCGTCCGCACACTCTGTGGGAGGGGGAGGGGAGTCCCAAGACAACCCGACGGGGGCAGAGAATGCCATCTTTTCTTGGCGAGAAATCGCACGGTGCTTTAGGGCAACCGGCATTTTTCTTGGCGGGAAATCGCATGACCATCGTCGCTTTTGAAAAAGAGGTTTCTTTAAAAGCTTAAGCTTCTTTAGCATTTAACGATTGCTCGAGAGTACTGAAGCTTTATACTTGACAAAAAAACATCTAATATATATAAATACAAAGAAAAAGTTGAAAAGAATACTGGTAGAAGGCGAAAAGTTCAAGTTACGAAAGCTGCATTCAAAGGACTTCATCGCTTTGTTTTCTTCACGCCGGAGAGTTGGCCCTGTTCTGAAACACAACCGAGTAAGTGAAGTTTTTAAAAGGTCTAAGGTACATGATTTCGAGTATTACGATGAAAGAAATTACGTTTTGAAATGTAAATTTGATTTATGCCATTAGAAATGTGTTATTTACTTTTGACTTTAAAAAATTATTAGAAAACGCGCTCAGATTTGTGACAGATTCTTGAATATTTTGCCATGCTGAGCCGATTTCACTCGCGTGGATCGACCTACGATTTTGGAAGTGTAACGCGAATTGCATTTAAGTATAAACTTAGGGATTTTCGAATAAATGTTTTTCAAAAATGATTTCTCTGTCCATTATTTTGTGTTTGTTTATTCATAACAGTAGGTCTAAGCACAGCCGCAAGACAGCTGCACAAGCTTTGCTTTCAATTTTCACCGTCCGGTCCATCTCTTTGTGCAACTGTCGATTTTCTTGTCCTAGAAGTTTTCAATAGTAATAATCTTTTAAGCGAAGCAGTTGTCGGTTTAAAGCTATTTTATCCGCAAAGCTTCCGAAAACAGTTTTGTGCGTTCCTCAAAGCGCATAACTTTATATAGGCTTACTTCGCATCCGCAAAACTTATGCCGGCATAATAACAATTTAATTAAAGCGCGTTTGACGTTTCTTTGTTTTGAATCTTGATTGTCTCTAGTTAGAGAACGAAATATAACAGTTATTTGAAAAACTATAAGCGAAGCAGTTGTCGGTTTAAACCTATTATGCCCGAAAAGCTTCCAAAAACAGTTCGGTGCATTTTTTAAGGCGCTCGAATTTCAGACAATTTGCAGCCGCAAAACTTATGCAACAGAGTTAAGAACGTTTGGACGGTGTTTGTTCGTTTGTTTTCAATCTCGATGGTCTCAAGTTAGAGAACGAAATATAAGCGAAGCAGTTTTGAGTTTAAAGCTATTTTATCCCGTAAGTAATGTGTCTTCCTCAAAGTGCTTGAATTTTTTCGCGGCTGCTAAAACCTACGCGACATTTCTTCGATAAGGTTATTACAAGTGCTTCGAAGCTCCCCAGATCCTTTATTTCGGGTAATCCCAGTAAAATGCCGGTGAAATGTCAGTATAAATTTTTGACCAGACTAATATTTTTAGTTAGTGGCAGTTCATGTTATTTGTTAACATCCGAACGCGATGAAGATAACCCATTTAAACAGTGGAATAATTTTTATTTTGTTTTTGTAAATGAGCGCCGTTTCAAGTTCATTCAAGCGAACAGCCAATAAACCAAGGAGATTTGACAAACCTTCACAGTTAATGACAGGATATGGAAACACTGCAAACACCAAGCTAGACGGCTCGTGAGTAAAATAATCAAGCTGTGCTCAGCCTCTAGAACGACCTTTCGAGCTTGGTTTTACAGAACAGATCCCCAAAATATTGAAGGACAATTCGGAACACTTTCAGGCTTTTTGAGAAACACTTTTCGAAAGCGAACGAGCCAAAAAAAGCCCCGAAATGTATTTCAGACCGAAAAGTTTCAGGACTATTTTTGAGAAACGAACACCAGTTTATTCCTTCGCGGCTCCGCTTTTAGGCTTGACTAAATCTATATATATTAATAAAAGGAAAAATAATGAAAATTTTCATTGAAAACGCCAGATGGTATCTTGTGGCTTCTTTTGGTGACGTCATCAAAGATGTTGGCCTTTTGTTGATTTTTTCTTCCTTTTGGTAACAATTTTTTTAGGATTCTAAACAAGCCGTTAATGAATTTAAATTACATTGTATGTATTTCCTTTGTTAAACACAAACAACTCTAAACACGAGAATTTAAGAGGAATAGCAAGCTCAATTACCTGAGATTCGAGTTGTTAATCATTTCGCCCAACGTTCATTATGAACGAAGTCGCCTTATTTACCAATATACATTTGTACACAGCTGTACATACACGATCTACTTGTTCTCCCAGCGGTAGTTAGCAATTGACAGCCTGTAATTTATAGTACCATAAAGGCGGCTTTTTACAGTACTTACAGATTATGCTTGTTCAGTTTTATGATTTTTTTATGATTATGATTATGATTGTGACTATGGTTATGATTATGACTATGATTATGGTTGTGATTATGAGAATTAGAGTGAGAATAATGTGTACACTAAATTAAAGAAATTGTTTTCTTCTTTTAAGTCTAACTCAAAAATTACACACACAGGCGCAAACATAAAAACCGATGGCTGGAAAGTTTTGAATCGTTCAGCTTAATTAACCAGCTCGCGGAGCACCATGGGTAAGCAAATTTGGTAACCTGTTGATCCAAAAAATGTTGGCTCTGACGTCAGTGTACGTCCGTCCACCAGTACAGACTCTGGGGGAAGGTGATGGGAGTCCCAAGACAATTCGACCGGGGGAGGCGGAATGCCATCTTTTCTTGTATCTGAAGTAGACAACATGGCGGCTGGTTCCTCGTACGTTCGATTTTCAATACGATAATTGTAATACATTCGTGGAATGAAGACTTGTAACAGTTCATCATGAAAAGGAAAAGGATTGCTTCAAACTTGATGGCGCATATAGAAGATATTGGAGAGCTTGAAGGGAAGAAATCCTTGTTCGGTTAAAAACAAAACGAACGCGAAAACATGTCACACTGAACTCATTCACTGAAACGGCCATTCTAAGTTTAATCGTTAAATTGGGACAGAAATGTCATTCAAATGAAGAAACCCAAAAATATAACAAGATAGGGAAGAAAAAATATTCCACAACTGAACTAAAAGGATATTATAAGACAGGAGTTGCGTTAATCTGTTACATTTCATGTTTATCTATGTATAACGGCATGGAAATCTACATGTACATCTAATTTAAGAGCTTTATAATCATTTTTATGAGTCCATAAGTTGAGTTGATGACTTGGTAGAACTATATTGTTCAACTTTCGTTTGGTTTAAGTTCACAAGTTGATTTATTCAAGATGCTAGCAGTCCAGTCTGGTACGTTTTTAAATACTGAAATTTTTATTAAGAATACTAAATGGTGTTGACTGAATTATTCCCAAGGCATAGATACAATTATTTCTGTACAAGCAAAAATTAAATAAATGTTGTCATTGTTAAATAAACGATTTTGTGACCTGATTTCATCCCTTTACTTAGTAAATGGGGATTTGCGTCCTCTTTGGTAAAGCGGCCTCTTGCAGGAAAATATATGTAAGCTAATTTTTCCACCTCTTGTAGCAATTTAATGTAGAGATCGAGAGCAGTGTTAACATCCTGAGGCTCTTGTAGGTTAAGTTAATTCATGACAGTCAGAGCAAATTCTTTAAAATCCTCGCTGTAATCAGGTGGGCTCAGAGTGGAGTGATCGATGAACTCCTCTACGTCGTCCTCATCTACACTCACTTTAATTTAAAGTCATCTGTACTGTACAGATGCGGTAGGAAATAAATACAATCAGGTCTTCCCCTCAGACCACTACTGTTCCAAATTTGCTTGATGATATAATGTGCTGATTCCAGAATTCCGCCACTTGATAGAGCTCTTTCCTTAGAAAAGGCATGAAACAAAATCGAATGCAATCAACATGAACTGGATCTGAGTCATTAAATAGACGGAAGTCACGTAGATCTTTAAAAATAGTTATCCACCATCCAGGACCATCCTTGACTAGATGTGACCAATGTGCTTCAATCCTCTGATTAGCTGTCGATCTCCCAGTGAGAAAACACCCAAGTCCTGCATCCTCATCACTATGGCTTGACCTCAGAAATATATGAACTGCTGCCACCATGCCGTTCTCGGTTCCATCATCTGATCTTACTTTTCTTGGCAAGCCACCAACTTGCTTTACTGCATCAAGGTAAAATTTCGTTATCACCTCAGGGTTGTTACTTGTGGTTCCTACGTCAAGCCAAATTAGCCTCCTTGAAAATCCATCAAGGCCTCCACGCACACAGAATCCATAGGGTTTAAATTTATCGTAACCGTCTATGTGCCAAACGAAATTTGGCCCTTTCGCATGGTAAGTTCTCCGGCGTTGTCTCTTCCTTTTTTCTGCTATCAACTCCTTCTGGATCAATATCTTTTAACAGTGTCATGATTCTTGATCTCTTTACAAAACATCCCTTTCTTCTGAGTCTGGTCCAAAGCCTACGATAGCCAACAAAGCAACCACTTCCACCGATTTCTCTCTCCATTAGCTGCTTTAGCTCATCATTAGGTATGTTGGAAGGTCTTCTCGATAAGTCTAAGGTTTGAAGTCTCTTTTTGACAGTCGATGAACTCTTTGTTATTCCATGGAGTTTTTAAAACTCCATAACTTCCAAGTTGGTGTATCCCTGTTTAAAATAGCCTGTTCCAGGTTCCGAGATAGTGGGGAAAGCGTGAATTGAGAAAAAGAGCGCGAAAAAAAGCGAAGGGGCTGGGGAGAGACAAGGCGGCGGAGCCTGTAAGAATTTTTTTAACGGCCTGTTCCGGTATACCAGCTCCTGCTATACCCTCTGATTGGTCAGTTTTGACAGCCGACATCAACACCTCGTAGTGAGGGTCATTTGTGACAATCAGAAAGATGGTTACCGCGAAGCGCGCGCGTGATATAGATGAGTCTACGTTATCTACCGAGCCAGAGGACTGTCTTCGCAATTTTCCGAACTTAAAGGAGATTAGGAAGGAGCAGAAGACCTGTCTACTAAACTTGGCTCGTGGAAAAGATGTTTTTGCGATTCTGACAACGGGTTTCGGCAAAAGTTAGTTTTTTTAGCTGTTTACACGTCCAACAAAAGCTGCTCTGAATTCAGAAGCTGCGATAATAGATAATGGTTTCGGTGATGCGAGACCAAGTGCAGCAGCGATTGGGAAATTTGAGGACGTAGAAAGGATTAGAAAAAAGCGAGAACTGCAAAGCGCAATTAAAGTGCTGGAGATTTCAGAGATTTCTCTGTTGGATGCTAGTAACGCAATTAAGGACGATGGAAGTACTATGTTTTAGTCTCAAGAAGGCAAAATTCAACCAACTACCTGAAAGAGGGAGTAAAAACGACAGTGCAAAAAGCCCGGTAGCTCCTATGCGATCAAAGGAGACTACAACAGTTTCAAAATAACTTGGACGTTTTACCCATTTAATTAAGATATCCGTGGCAAAATAACCGCAAACAATAAACATCAATTCACAGCCTGAGAAATCACTGATCCTTTTAGAAAGCCTTAAAGCGGCTCCAAAGGAATCTTGCAATAAAGGCAAGCCAGAAAACCAAACTAATTGCCAAAGAGTTAACACAAACGATGGCATAAATAAAGTTTAAACGGCTCTAAGAACGGTTAAATCCTCCAGACAGTAAATCACAGCTTGAGACTTTCCTTTCTTGATCAAAGACATCAAAAGGTCAACACAATCTACCGGCACAATAGAATAAATTGAGCGACTAGCGGAAGTCGTGTTTGGCCTATAATTTTACATATCATGAAGAAATCCCGCCGGTTTGACCGAGCAACAAGTTTTTGAATATCGCATAAATACGGGTTAAAACTTTCGAGCAAGTTAAGCAGCTAACTCGTGCTTATGGAGCACTGTCCAATCGATTTGACAACGTAACAACAGTGTCCGTAAACACCAGCAGTTCTGTACAGCGCCGCAAATGATCCCGAGACCGCAAATGATCCCCGACCGGAAATGATCCCCAAATTGGACCGCAAATGATCCCCGACCGCAAATGATCCCCAGACTGGACCGCAAATGATCCCGGTAAAAAAACTAGGAATGGCGTGGACAGCAAAATGGCAAGGACAGGGGAATGTTGTGGAAGGTGGAGCTTTTTTCTTTACTGTCCCTAAAAGCGCATTTTGACTTAATTAATTATTAGTTATTGCTTGGATTATTTTTTATTTCGAGACAAAACGAGGTTACGATGCATGTAGTTCAGTCTTAATAAGAGAACACAAATCTCCCTTTTTATTTGTTTAAAATTTCGTTCCCGTTTTATGCAATAACAGATCGAAGCAGTTTCTAGTATGGCAACGCAACGTCTCATATTCTAGTTCTGGTATATGGTATAATTATTTCAATTATTTTAATATCAAAATTAATGTAATTCATTAACAATAACAAACTGGAACAACAAGTTCCAGTTGAAATTTATTTAGGATCCTGCAGCCTGTTCCAAGCGTTCAGCTAGTGGCAAGTGAACGAAAAATGTTTCCAAGAGCGGAGGAAAAAAGGCTCACTATCTGAACACCTGGAAGAAGCTAGGCTAGGCTGTTACCTAAATGTTGTCTTATACTGGTTGTCAGCTACGCGATAGTCACGAGAAATACTGCAGCAGCCGCCCAGGAAAACTATTTTCGCCAGGCAGATAGATAGCTAGGCTTAAAATCCTATTTCAGGTTAAATAAAACCACTTATCTTCGTCAAGGCAACTAGTAACCTAGTAACGGCTAAGTTAGGGATGGGTCATTATTAATTTTTTGTTTTTTGGGGGGGGGGGGAGGCAATAATTTTCTGCAGGTAATTTTTTTTCGTGACTAAAAGCTTTGTCTGAATTTTGTTTTACTAGCTTGCAGCTTGCAATATATTTCTTTGCTTTGGCTGCTATGTACGATTTTTATTTCTTTTGCAAAAGCTGTGCAGGAATTTCTTTTTCGTATTTGCCGCTCCCCCCTTCCCCTTCACCCTTAAAAATAAAATAGTCCGCGAACCGGCGATAACACCGGATTCCCGCCACACGCGCACACGGGAAAAAAAATTAATCAATGGACAAATAAATAAACCAAAATCGACAGTAAACTAGTCGTCAATGATCAAGGAGGTGGAAGTACAGTTTACTGTTTCCTTTAATATATCCTTTTCCTCTGATTTTTCTCTAAAAAGAACGTGTTAAAATGAAACACTACTTGTACCATGTGCGATGTGGAAAGCAATCAGTATACTGTTAACACACCGCAAGATCTAAACCTACCTGGGTTTTTCTGTCACCTCCATTTTTCTGTTCTTTGTCATCTCCCTGTGTATTAATGCCAACAAACAAAACCAGGAAAACCACAAGAGTAACTGAACGAAAGACTGGTTGGCCATTTTCACAAGCGAATGCAAACGAACACGGGACACGGCTAAGCTCACATGGTTTAGTGACCTTTGATTTCAAGACTAGATGTCAATCATTGCGCCCTGGAAACCTATGGTTTCTCAGTCCGACTGTCTCGGACTCTGTGGGCCACCCATGAAGTGAAGTGCATATACCGTGAATAAATTTTACGGGTTCTAATTTTTGCGATCTGCAAAAAAAATAAAAAATAAGGAAGAGAGAGTGAGATCCCGCAAAATATTTCTCCATTGTAGAAATTATGTACAGAAATACTGTTTTAAAGGAGAAAATGCTATAGATAACTCGTTGGATACTAATACTTTAGTTACAGAGTGACACTGATTAATCTGTTTTACATTCGCATGTTGTTTTATCTGTCTTTCTTTTGCATGTACTCAAATAAAAAACGAAAATGTTATCAGTTCTATTTGAACGCGACTTCCAGAAAATCGCAAAAATTAATTCCCAGAAAAACCTTGTTTTCAATCGCAAAGTTTGGTTCCCGCAGAACACAAAAAATCAGTCGCCAATCCAAAATTAAACTCTCGCACAAATTTAGTGCCACACGTTTTATATGATTCTGTATAAATGATATAGTTTTTTTAAATTATGATTTTTGCCTTTCATGTCACTGCGGCCTTTGAAATGTTCTATCTCACTGAGAAATAAGGAATTTTCCCGTTTTTTCCTTATTTTATTTTACCGCCAGTATTTTTCAATTTACGATCATTAAAACCCCGACGCCATTCCAAGTTTTTTTACCGGGATCATTTGCGGTCCAGTCTGGGGATCATTTGCGGTCGGGGATCATTTGCGGTCCAATTTGGGGATCATTTCCGGTCGGGGATCATTTGCGGTCTCGGGATCATTTGCGGCGCTGTACAGTTCTTTGTTTTTCACCACATCGAGCAAGGAAATTCGAGGAACCTTTGTTCCAATACACGTTAGAATTTTGTTTTCGCAATCTCTGAAAATCAGACGTGCTGGAAGGCAAGAATATTTCCTCGCGTTCGCATGGCGAGATTGCGCGAAAACTTGCTCGAGAAATTTGAGAACGATCCAACAAATTGACATTTTGACAGTTTGACAGCCGAAATCTAATTATCTAAAAACTTGCGAAAAGTGGGCGAAAGAGTGTCGTTAAAAAAATGCTTACAGGCTCTCTCCCTTCCCTTTCACGCCACCGCCCCCATTTTTCCAGATCCCGCGCATCTTATTTTCGCGTTTCCTTTCTAATTTTCATGCCGTCCCAACTATCTGAGAGCCCGGAACAGGCTATGTTTAAAATAGCTGGATATCAGTTCTAATTGATCATCCCCAGGACTACTATTCAAATTCATGCAGGGTGAGTAAACTGGCAATGGCATCTTTGCACTTCTTGAAGACAACGCACTGAAGTAAAATGGCCGTCATCAATAAGTCGAAAGTCTCAAAACTCCCGCCTTTTCTGAACTTAGAAGCCCGAATATGGACGATAAAAGGACTGGGATGGAGCCACAGTAAATCAGAACTGTATTGATTGGAAATTACAACTGAACTGTGAAAAATCATAACTGAACTGTGTGAAAAATCACAACTGAACTGTGAAAAATCACAATTGAACTTTGAGAAAAATCACAACTGAACTGCGAAAAATCACAACTGAACTGTGTGAAAAATCACAACTGAACTGTGAAAAATCACAACTGAACTGTGAGCCTTCTGGGCCATCGTACAATTCAGTGTGTCTTTAGTTACAGATCGAAATGAGATCTTTGTTCAAGTAACTTAATAAGCAAAGCATTTCTCGGTTTAAGGCTATTTTGTCTAAAATGAGACTCTAAAAGCTTCCTAAAATTACTTCACAGTGTGTTCTTGAAACCGCCCGATTAAGATTTCGCGGGTGAAAAACTTGTGTCATGTTCTCTTGATAATTAGTTATACGTGTGCCTGAAAGTTTCCGAAAACATTTTTTGGGTAATTTTTGTCAATAAACGGTTTAATGCCGGGAAAATATTATTTAGTTTAGCAAAATAGATTTCGAGAAATGTTTCGTGGTTAACAGAACTAAACAGCCAGAGGGATGTATCGGAATCAGTGAGAAATGTGTATTTGTATGGAAAAGACTGTTGAGTCGCTACCGGGAGCAACTTAAGTTGTTTTTTAGCAATTGCAGTTTTACAATAACTCTTCTTGAACTTAATAAGCTAGCTTTTGAAAGAATGCTACAAGAAGAGCTGTTGGTGAAAGTCGTACTGAAGTATTCTCTTTCAAGAAAAATAATCCAACTCACTGTTTCCTCAGCGGTCCACATGTTTTCCCTTGCTGTTTTTCACCTCTTGGCGAAAATAACTGCACAACTAAAATTTAATGTATTTAACGGGCCAATAAGCATGAAAGAGAAATGTGGACCTCCGCTTTTAGGCTTGGCTAAATCTATGTTTTACTGATATTTCACCCATTAATTATAATAATGGACATTAAAAAGACTATTAACACAGTAGGTAGCTAAGCAACCGACTATTTGCCTTTAGGGGTGTGTTTCAGGTGCGATAGCAATTTTTTTCGGCATAAGATATTTCAGTTGAGTAAATGACATACGTCACTGCAAGGTTCACAATAAGATCATTTATGAAAATCTTGCGAGGTTAAGTGATCAATCTAAATTGAAAGGTATGTATGTAGAAGAACGTAAAAGGTACAGTCAAATCCACGAATCAATTTATTTGCAGCGGACGCATGGAGTGTACATCCATCTTAAAGTACGCGTAGAAAAAAATGGCACACACCTGTTCTTTTCTATCATCCAAACCTCTTTTGAAGACCAATGTACACACTACTAATTTTTCGGCGAGAGTGGCCAGTATCGGAGTGCGAATTGTGCGTGTGTTTTGACACCCAATAGACAGCCGATTCACGAAATAAAAATTCGCCCGATTCAGAAAATCTATTGCAGTACAACACATTTTTAACAAGTCGGGCCGACGTTCTCAAAAAGAAGCCGCCACGTCAGTCAAAATTCAGAGTTCTAATTTTACACAAATGAATTCAGCTGCATGTTTTGCGCCTCCAAAAACCTTGTATTCATGTCAACTATTTTTAAGTTCAGAATATGAATGCAAAGCAATCAAGATTGATACGTCTTTCTTGATTTTTACATTTAAAAAATGTAGACATAAACATACCACCCTACTTTGCATAAATTATAGGCTGATGCCCATCTCTTTGTAACCTACGTCATAATTACTGTGCGTTAGTTGTAAGTTTGGCAACTTTTCATTTAAATAAGAAGACAATGTGCACCATACCCCTCTGCTCAACTTTGACAATCAAATTACTGGTTGGACTTATTATATAATAGCGGCCGAACCAGAATAACATCCTAATAATGAGTCTCTCAAATGTTCCTTAGCAACAGACAATTGACTTTCCTTGTCATGCTATGATTTTGCAATACTGTAATGATTTATAACTATGTAAAAAAGCTTGCAATTTCTTCTGTTGTTGCAAAGCTTGAACGTCATCTACACGTAATCAAAGTTATTTCAATACAATTTGTACCCATACCCTTAGCAGTTTCTGTTGTATGGTCAAAATGTGGAAAGCCAAGTTGCTTTCTTTTGAAAAAAAATGGAATGTCTTATTTTCCTTCTCCATCTTCTGCACCAGATACTTTTAAATTTAGACTACATGCACCCTCCTAAAGCGTTCTACTGAAGAAGTGCTTAAACGGGAAAAAGTATTGACATTGAATCCTAGATGTAAAATCTTTAACAAGACCCCTAACTTTATTGAATCAGTTGCCGAAGGAGAGATTAACAAAATCCGAGGGGAATTCAGCTCTAAATTGTCGTGGCAGACGGCTTGGTTGTGTTGCTTCTCAGCTCGATTCTGGTTCCCTCGCAGGGTGAACCCTCAATGTGGATGAAGTTAAAAGGCATCATTCCTTTGATCTTCTCTCTGAATCGTTGGCTTATCAGAGCATACGCGAATGGATTGACCGTGGCATTAAACATGACCATTGTGTGAGCTATTGGGATAGCAATAGGACTGATCTTGTAGAAGCAGACGTCCTTTAAGAGGTGTAGTATTGTATCTGTGGCCCAGCAGATCACAAAGATGACGCTGACGGTCACAACCATCAAGGTGACTCTCTTCCGTATTTTCAACACACCCTGTGTAAAAGTAGATGCCATTAGAATGGCTGTATTTGGCAATTAAAATTTTTATACATGTATTTTCATAGAAAAGGTTCAAAATTCATCCGAACTTAGAGTAAGGAAAATTGCGGAGTCCGAACTTAGAGTAAGGAAAATTGTGGTGTTAGGAGGATTCCTTTTGAACTTTGGAAGAAAATTCATGTTGTAGGCTAAATTTTCGCGCTTTTTGGCCGTAAACCACATGGGATATGTTGCCTATGTTGCTTTAAATGGTAAAACGATAAAGAAAATCACTTTTAGTTTTCTTCGGATTTCGAAACTATGTTTACTAAACACTCCCCAAGAAAAAATTTGAGCGAAAATTTAAGGAGTCAGTTTATGTAAACTGCAATTTTCTGATTTAATGGCCCGCCATGATTACACCAGAAAGGACACAATGACGTCATTTACTCACGAGCTTAATACAGTGTGTGAACACAGCTTGTTAATTATTCGAAAGACGAGTTTCAGAGTCTGTGGATTATTTATTATGCAGCACGGGAAATTTGAGCTGTCAGACCAGAGTAATGTAGAGTAAAGTGCATTACTTATTACGGGATTACTCCGTTAGCTCATACCTGTTGTTGATATGTAAGTTCGTTGCCGACATTACGTTTGAACCACAACGTATAGATGACTCTGGAGTATAACGCCGCCATCAGCGTAAAGGAAATAGCAACGAGGCCAGACCAGGTTATAAAGTAAGCTTTGGGTATCCAATCAGACCCCATGTAAATGCAGGAATTGCGATCAACTTCCTTCCAAAATTCCGGGAAATTGAGAATCAATGAGAGGACCCAAGACCCAGGAATAATTATCTGAAAGATAAATGCATGTAAATGACTTTTTCTGTGATCTTCATGGTAATTTCACAAGCAATAATAATATACAAGCCAAAAAAAAATATTAGGGGGATTATTATCATAAGACTTCAGCTTGGAGACATACCTTTAGTTTGCGCGTGGTCAGATTTCTGTGGTTACCATAGGGATAAATCACAGAATAATAGCGCTCCGTGGCGATGGAAACCAAAGTGATGACCGAAGAACTCGCTCCGATCCATGCAAATGTTCCGTCTGTCAAAAATGTACATAAAATCCTTCCAGTCACCCCCTCGGGTTGCGTGAAACCAATGCTTACGATGTTCTTCGGCAAGTAGAATGCAGCGAAAATGATATCTGATGCCGCCAGGTTTATGAGTAGAAAATTTATAGGCGTCCTGTGGGTTAGGCGATCGAACTTAGTATAATGAAGCAACATGTGTAGCCCTTTCAGGAACTTTTATGTGAGAACAAACCATGCGATTAATACAAGGAACAAGCAACCATTTGTCCAGCTGCCAAGGATGAAACTCTAGTTTGGGCGTGAAAGCTTCTATTTTTGGCAACCGCCTGTTTTTTTAAATCTTTACCACTACACATAAGAACTCTTTACTCTAGAATTTTATTCAAGCACTGAACAATTGAACGAACACTTTATGCGTTGAACAATTTCTTTATAGTCTTTTTAGATTTTAAATATCACAGGACACCATTGATAACAGTGCTCCTGCACAGAAGGGTTACCCTGTCAAAGTATTTGCCTGATTATTATAAAAGGAAATAACAAGAAACAATCTTCAAGGAAACAGACCCATGGCTGAAATGGGTAAACATTGATCATGAGGCATGGTAATGATGCTTAGATTCCATGCCTCTCCTCCGTATCCGTTTACCGTAGGTAATCAATATCAAAAACCTCACAAGAGTCTAAAACATAATGAATGTTTAGAAACAGTAGCTTTGTTTGAGTCACTGTACCTCATATCTCGATTTTTCTTTACAACAGCGCAAACGAGAGAGTTTCCAATGATACTTGCAATAGCTAAAATGGACGTTACTGTTGTTATGGCAACGTTAGCTGATTCCAACATGACTGAAGAGGGTCAGTGTCATTCACGTGACCTAAGTACGAACATAAGGCAATACACAATATTAAGTGTGCGAAAGAAAATGGATATCATAGCGGAGCCTGCGGGCAAAGCCCGCCAGCGGAGCTCCTTTGCTAAGCAAATTTGGTAACCTATCGATCTGAGAAATTTTGGTTGTGACGTAATAGTCACGTGACCGTCCATCTGTCCGTACGTACGTCCGCACAGACTCTGCGGGAGGGGGAGGGGAGTCCCAAGACAACCCAACGGGGGGATAGAGAATGCCATCTTTTCTTGGCGAGAAATTGCGCGGTGCTTTTGGGCGACTGGCGTTTTTCTTGGCGGGAAATGGCATGACCATCGTCGCTTTTGAAAAAGAGGTTTCTTTAAAGGCTTAAGCTTCTTTAGCAAAACGATTGTACGAGAGTACTGAAGTACTTGACAAAAAAAACATCTAATATCTATAAATGGAAAGAAAACGTTCAAAAGAATACTGGTAGAAGGCGAAAAGTTCAAGTTACAAAAGCTGCCTTCAAAGGACTTCATCGCTTTGTTTTCTTCACGGCTTAGAGCTTGCCCTGTTCTGAAACATAACCGAGTAAGTGAAGTTTTTAAAGGGTCTAAGGTACATGATTTTGAGTATTACGGTCAAAGAAATTACGTTTTGAAATGGGAATTTAATTTATGTCATTAGAAAACGCGCTCAGATTTGTTACGGGTATTGTGTTTGTTTTTTCATAACAGTAGATCTAAGCACAGTCGCAAGACAACTAGCTGCACAAGCATCACTTCAGTGAGATTACGACGAATAACTGCTTTCAATTTTGACTTTCGGGTACATCTCTTTGTGCAATTGTCGATTTTCTTGTCCTAGAAGTTTTCAATAGTAATAGCCTTTTAAAAGCTTCCGAAAACAGATTTGTGCTTTCCTCAAAGCGGGTAACTTTATATAGGCTTACTTCGCATCCGCAAAACTTATGCCGGCATAATTTAAAGCGTGTTTGGTGTTTGTTTGTTTTGAATCTTGATGGTCTCTACTGAGTTAGAGAGCGAGATATAACAGTTATTTAAAAAACTATAAGCGAAGCAGTTGTCGGTTTAAACCCATTATATCCGAGAAGCTTCCAAAAACAATTCTGTGCATTTCTAAATGCGCTCAAATTTCAAACAATTTGCAGCCGCAAAACTTATGCCATAGAGTTAAGCATGTTTAGTGTTTGTTTGTTTGTTTTCAATCTCGATGGTCTCAAGTTAGTTAGAGAAAAAAAATATAAGGGTTACTTAAGTAACTATAAGCGAAGCAGTTTTGAGGTTAAAGCTATTTTATCCGGTAAGTAATGAGTGTTCTTAAAAGCGCTCGAATTTTTTCTCGACTGCTATAAAAGCCTACGCGACATTTCTTCGATAAGTTTATTACAAGTGCTTCGAAGCTCCCAAAATCTTTTCTTTCGGATAATCCCAGTAAAATGCCGGTGAAATGCCTATATAAATTTTTGACCAGACTAATAGTGGCAGTTCAGGTTATTCGTTAACATCCGAACGCGATGCAGATAACCCATTTAAATTTTGTTGTTGTAAATGAGCGCCGTTTGAAGTTCATTCAAGCGAACAGCCAATAATCCAAGGAGATTTGACAAGCCTTCACAGTTAATGACAACATTGCAAAAACCAAGCAAGACGACTCGTGAGTAAAATATGTGTTCAGTTTGATGCCGAAAAAAAAATCAAGCTGTGCTCAGCCTCTAGAATGACATTTCGAGCTTGGTTCTACAGAACAGATCCCCAAAGTATTGGAGGACAATTCGGAACACTTTCGGGCTTTTTCAGAAACACTTTTCGCAAGCGAACGAGCCAAAAAAGCCCCGAAATATATTTCAGACCGAAAAGTTTCAGGACTAATTTTGAGAAACGAACACCAATTTATTCCTTGGCAGCTCCGCTTTTAGGCTTGGCTAAATCTATATATTACATTTCTTATAAGCCTGGTAACCACAGTGGACGTTTGTTCTAACTAGAGCATCGACCTGGATGGATGGACATACTGTTATTATTTCTGGCCCGGCCTTTGTGCAAAATAATTGCTTTTAAATGTGTTTTCATAAAAAAGTCCTTGATCAAAGTGAACAACAGGTTGAAGCTTGCTTTAATGCCAAACAGAAAACAGTTTGCTTTTTTGAATCATGTACTTAAAAGAATACAAAATCCATTCTGTTACCTAAGTCTGGCTAGCCACTCGGGGGCGGGAACCCACCCTGTCGCACTATCGAACTATCCACATTGCTCCTGTTATAGTGTAATGGATTCATGTGTCAATTCCTTGCTTCTGGGTGAATTAATATACTAGAAAATTTGAAACTGTCAACTCAAAAGTGGTCGCGCTTGCTTACAAAGGGTGGTTCTTAATAAAATCAGAGGTTTCAAATATGGTAACTTGACTGAGAAAATTTTGATATTAAAAAAAAAAAAAGTAAACGCTCAAGGAAGGTGTTCACTTACGAGGGGTAGACGCACGGCTACGTTTACCGTGTCATTGTTATTATATATTTACGGGAAATGGCCAGCACAGCGTATTTCAACAGCTCGTGTTGGCTTTAAGAAGCAATGATGTTTAAAGACCCTGCTCTTGTTAGAACTACCTAGTTCGGCTTCTTAAGCCACGGCCGGTCATCCCACCCCAAATGATCCATTTTGCACTTTGCTTTACTTGATATGCTAGATGAACTTGGAGTTCTTGTAAATAGGAAATTATCCTCCGAATTCTTCTATTTTAAGTTTGTTCGACAGCTTCGTGTTGTTAATGGTCATGAGTTTCGTTTTCCATCTAAAAGGTTTCCACCCTTTTCTTGTCGTCGTTGTACAATTGGGCAGGCATTTGCTTAGTAGTTGTTTAGTAATCTTAATATAGTGATTTTATCTCGCTTGCACTCCGCTTATTTTTGAAGTGTTTTGCTTAGGACGGCTTGTCTCCCCCTTCTCGGTTTGTCCTTAAATCTTCACCAGCCGACCACCACCCAGCCCTAGCTTATCTGTAATAATTTCGACCTAGAGGACCTATAAACTGACTCTTTTGCTCTCAACTAAACTCTTTTGTATATTTCCAGAGGTGTCTTTGTAAATTAAGTCAAAGTTAAGGAAACTACAGAACTTTTTCTTGTTTGTGTTTTGTTTGTTTGTTTTCGTTTTTTCGTTCTTTTTGTTGCTGCTATTTTTCACTTCTGAATAAATTTAGAACTTAAAGGTCACTAAAATACGGGAATCGTTTTGAAAAATGCCTACCTGCGTCGAAAATTAGGTAGGATCTCCGCTCGTAGAAAATGGCACGGGCTATAGAAACACGCCGCAAATTTAGCAAACAATCGGCTACATAATCTGGTGCAATTAGGAAAGAACAAATTAAATAAAAGTTTATGTAAACCATCTCCTGCGGCTTAATTTTACCGAACCTTTAACAATGTTCCAATATCCTTCGAGTGTTTGCATCAAACTATGTCAACACAAAATGGACACTTTCATAATCCTTCCTTATTCAGATAAGCTGACATAAAACACTATGCAAGCATACATTTCGAGCCCAATATTACCATCAAAATTTCGCTTAAAACCTCAAGAAAACACAGAAAGCGATGCCTTTGGTTTATTTAAATTTAAGCAGCAGGTAATTTTTGTGCTTCGGCAAAAAAGTGATCCCGCTGTTAATAGGAGTCGCTGACATTATTCAGTATGGTAGATATTGGCCCTTTTTGCCATTCCTTATTCCAAATGTTGTAATCCTTCTCATTTTTTTAAGCGTCATTGTGCAGTGCTAGCACGCTTAATACACGTATTTTGGCAACGCTCTTATTTAGAAAAAGCATGTCTGCGTATGTACTTTCTGTTAATTGTGTTTGATAAGTGACCAGAAATGTCCAAATACCGCGTTTTGTTATTTTTAAAGCTTTAAATTTCGGCTGACGTTTTACCTGCAATTATTATGTGCTTTCAACGACTCTCGTATTCTTTCGTCACGTCCAATGCATTTTCTTCAACTCCCATGCACTTTCATCGACTTTTAGGTCTTAACATCCTCTCTTTTGTGGTTCCATCGACTCTCCTGCGCTATCACAGACTCTCATGCACTTCCACAGCCTCTCGTATGCTCTCGCAGCCTGTCACCGGTTTTTTATGGTCTTTTTCCGCTCTCATCGTCTCCGTTTTCGCTTGCTTGCGCTAGCAGTGTCGTCCATGCGTTCTGATCGACCCACATGCACTCTCGTTAAATCAAGAGTCATATGCTTGCATCCGCTCTCGTTGGCAGGCACTCACTCTCCTGCTGTCTCATCCACTCTTTTACGTTTTCAATAGGATTGAGCCAGACCTTATCAATTTTCGTTAATTCTCTTCCTGTATCCCGCTTGCAGTTCACAGCAGAATAATTCTACTTATTTGTCCTCAATTTAATCAACCTTTTAAGCCCTCCTAACATGGAGCTTCTACCTAGTTAAACTGTTGGAAACAAACCTGAATCCGACAATAAATCATTATCAAAGACGTTTTTGGAACCCGGGCGTTTTTCACAACCTCCGATGACTTACAGGGGCTCGATAAATTCTTTTCACTGATCGGTTTATTCAGCGTTTGGTGGAAACTATCAGAGCAAGCTCGTAACGATTTGAAAATTAAGCTTTCAAAATCAGTCAAGATTGAGCACGTACAATATTTTTCACGCCTAGTAAGTTATAGGCAGCTTCAAGAATCGGGCCTGTCTTTTCACTCAGATATTTCGCATTAAATATGAAATGCCTTGCGTATTGTTTCTTTATATAGTAAGGGAAACAGTAACTTTTGAATGCTAGAAGCAAAAACGTGAGTTAAATTACCTTGCCGGTAACATGAAGAAAGTCTGATCCGCTGCGGTCTTGAATTCATTAAACAGCATTAAAAACAACGAATAAAGATAAGGGAGATGTAAGTGTAGTGTCGTTACCTAATATGGACATACGGTGGAACCCGGATGTTAGTGCACTAGGCGAGCTAAGTAATGGATTCTGTACAGTAGTCACAAGCGTGAATTAAAGCGAGCATTCGAGTAAAGCATTTGCCTGTGTTAGAGCCACTAGAACACCGTTACATTGGCGACGAAGATTCAGGGCTACAACAGCGTATGATTCTAGACGATATTCATACCACAAACGCGTGAGACATGGCCACAGCGCTACCCGCATTCCCTTAGTTTGATGTCTCTTAAACGAGGACACAAGCTACACGATGGAAGAAATGGCTCTCGAGATTCCGAAACCTACTGGTCGCAATGAACGTGAAGGATAAGCCAAGACAACGAGCTCTGCTACTCCACTATGCCGGTGAAGCGACGAACGAGATTTTTGACACACTCCCAGACACTGCAGCAGGAGAAGGCGATGATCCGTCGAAAAAGCCGTACAAGCCTTGACGAATTACTTCACTCCCAAACAAAACCGTGAGTACGAAATTTATATTTTCCGTCAAGCCAAGCAAGAAAGTAATGAAAGTATTTCAGCATTTCACACAAGGCTGAGACAGTTGGCAGTTACCTGTGAATTTGACGATCTAGATCGTGAAATCAAAACCCAAATAGTTCAAAGCTGCAGTTCTCACAAGCTGCGTACGAAGGCACTCGAGAATCCGTCGTACACCCTGACACAACTGTTGGATGCTGGAAAAGCCATGGAACTTTCGAAAACACAAGCCGCTAACATTGAGGAGAATCAATCCGTCAATAATTTGTCTTCACGTCGTGGAAATCGACGACGAAGAAATCGGAAATCAAACAAAGATGGCGGACGCCAAGCCGACAAGAAATCACGTGACCGGAAGTCACGCAACGGTGGTTACGAAGATCGGAAATCAAGCCCAAAATGCCGAAATTGTGGCGGAGATTACCCCCATCATGGAGGAAAAACATCCTGGCCTGCCTATCAAGCCACCTGCCGAGGCTGTGGAAAATTGAACCACTTTGAGACCGTGTGCAAATCCAAAGAGAAGGGTGAATGGAGTAACACACGCCGTTCCACAGTACACAAAGTTAGTGAAGAAGAATCAAGTGATGGAGATGAAGTATACACCTTCTCTCTAAGCACAAAAGCTTTGAAAGATCAACCCTTCTTTAAGATTAAAGTGCATGGTACACCTGTGACAATTATGGCAGATTCTGGAGCAAGTATTAACATTCTGGATGAGAAGGAGTACCGCAGGCTACCCAACCGCCCCAACCTTGAGCCAAGCAGTGTGAAGATCTACGGCTACCAATCGAAGGTCCCCCTTCGTGTCCTTGGAAAATTCACAACCACGCTCGAGTCGGAAACAAAGAAGCTTAGCGGCAAGCTTTACGTTGTGGAGGGATCTGGTGGCTCTCCGTTAAGCTGGAGGACATCACAAAGGCTTAACCTACTTCAAACTGTTCAGCAAATCGGAGACCAACCGTCAAAAACGGAAACAAATGCGCCAGCAAGTCTGATAGAGGAATACGATGACCTGTTTCACGGACTAGGCATGCTCAAGAACTATCAGATAAAGCTGCACATCGATGAGAACGTACCACCTGTTGCACAACCGCACAGAAGAGTCCCTTTCCATGTACGTAAGCAGTTAGAGGAACAGCTACGACGCGATGAAGAGCTAGGTGTGATTGAGCGTATCGAAGGCCCTACACCCTGGGTGTCTCCTATAGTGGTTGCACCAAAACCAAAGTCTCCAGGCAAGGTACGCGTGTGCGTGGATATGCGGCAGGCGAACAATGCGATAAGACGTGAGCGTCACGTCACACCGACTATCAAAGAGATGATCGGAGACTTGAACGGAGCAAAAGTCTTCACCAAACTAGATCTCAACCAGAGTTACAACCAGCTCGAGTTGGCACCGGAATCCCGATATATCACCACTTTTGGTACCCACATGGGCTTAATGCGCTACAAGCGTCTCAACTTTGGAATATCAAGTGCAGCTGAAATCTTCCAAAATGTGATCCGAGAAACTCTGGAGGGCATTGATGGTGCGAAAAACATCAGTGACGACATCTTGGCCTGTGGCAAGTCACACGAAGAACATGATCAGAACCTGAGGGCAGTCTTCCAGCGTTTGAGAGAGAAAGGCCTGATCCTCAACAAGAGCAAGTGTGAGTACAGCAAAGACAAGTTGGAATTCTTTGGGTACGTGTTCTCTAAAGATGGCATACCACCAGACCCGAAGGAAGTTGAAGAAGTGGTCAATCTTTCGACACCATCAACAGCGTCAGAGGTTCACAGCCTGTTGGGGATGACAAATTACTGTTCAAGGTTCATCCCAGACTATGCCACCAAGACTGAGCCCCTACGCAAGCTGACCCACAAGGACCAACCGTGGTGTTGGACAACAGAGCACGACCGTGCAGTTCACCAGCTGAAAGAAGCATTATCCAGCGCGCCCGTCACTGCCTACTTCGATCCAGAAAAGGAAACAGAAATCTCGGTTGATGCCAGTCCAGTCGGCTTAGCTGCCATTCTCTCACAAGTTGACCTGCAGACCGAAGAAAGACATGTGATCACCTATGCAAGTCGTTCCCTTACAGCAACCGAACAACGGTACAGCCAAACGGAACGGGAAGCCCTCGCTGTGGTTTGGGCTTGTGAACACTTACACTTGTATGTCTATGGGAAGCCTATCACAGTCTACACGGACCACAAACCCCTGGTGACCATCTATGGCAATCCAAGTTCCAAGCCACCCGCAAGAATTGAAAGATGGGCGTTAAGACTTCAGCCGTATCAGATCACAGTCAAGTATCGTAGAGGTGAAACAAACCCAGCAGACTACCTGTCACGGCACCCGACAAAGAATGCAGCCCAAACGACCCATCAGCAGAAGGTAGAAGAGGAGTACATCAATTACCTAGCAACTACCTCAACTCCCAAAGCTCTGAAGACACAAGACATCGAAGCAGCTACTCAAGCCGATGCCACCCTTCAAGGCGTAGCTGAGGCTATCGCGAAAGGCAACTGGCACCTTGTAGTCAAACGTCCCGTTGTCGACCTTACCGAGTTTCGACTCCTGGAAAGAGTGAAGGACGAACTAGCTGTGAGTGCATCAGGCAACCTCATTCTGCGTGGAACCCGCATAGTTATCCCAAAGAGTCTTCAGGAACACGTGGTCAACCTAGCACATGAAGGCCATCAAGGGCTCGTGAAACCAAGTCGCTATTGCGCGAGAAAGTCTGGTTCCCAAACATCGACAAACTGGTGGAAAGCAAGGTTAAGTCATGCACTGCATGCCTGATCATTACTCCTGAGTGCAAGAGAGAACCCCTACAGATGTCACCACTTCCGGCAGCTCCATGGAAAGAAATAAGTGTAGACTTTGCTGACCTTCCGAACCAAGAGTAGCTACTTCTGATTACGGATGACTACTCCAGATACCCAGTGGTAGAAATAGTGAAATCAACCTCAGCAGCAACGGTGATACCTAAGCTAGACAAAGTGTTCTCAGAATTTGGAGTTCCAGCCGTAGTAAAGTCCGACAACGGTCCCCCGTTCAACAGCAAGGATTTTGCTTCATTTGCAGACGACCTTGGTTTCAAGCATCGAAAAGTGACTCCAAAATGGGCCAGAGCAAATGGAGAAGTTGAAAGATTTGTGCGCACCGTAAAGAAAGTCATCAAGACAGCGAAATTGGAACACAAGAACCCAAGCAGGAGCTGAACAGGCTACTAAGAAACTACCGTGCCACACCACACAGTACAACAAGAGTTGCTCCAGCAACGGCACTGTTTGGAAGGCCGATGAAAACAAAACTTCCCGAGTTGACAACACCCCGCTCAGACCTGGAGATGCGAGAACGTGATCGGTCAGGGAAGGCTAAGATGAAGAAGCACGCAAACAACAAGCGTTACATAAAGCCGTCAACTGTCAAAGAAGGCGACACGGTGTTTGTCAAGAAAGACGACTCTATGAAGAAAAGCGACACGCCTTATCACCCCAGGCCGCACATCGTCGTAGCGAAAAAGGGATCCATGGTGACTGCACAAGATGACGATGGCGTCCCGGTTACGAGGAACTCTTCGTTCTTCAAGAGTGTCCCGGTGGCAGCAGAAGAAAACACTACTACAGAGACCCGCAAGGATCCTGCTGATGTTACAAGTACACCTGATACCGCAGATGCACCGATGCAGTCCGAAGCTCCACTACCGAGACGCTACCTGCTGCGTATGCGAACAAGCCCAGTCAAGTTGGACGACTATGTTTGTGGCTGATAGCAGACCACATGTGAATTGTTGAAGACTTTGTTAGAGTTGTGTTTGAACCTCTTTAAGCCTTAGAGACATTGAACACTTTTACAATCTCGTTAGGCTTTAAGAACTTTTGAAACAGTTGGAAAATCGTTTCAGTTTTTGTTTTTTGTGTCTTTTCAAGTCGTATATCACGATAGGCGAGTTTTGATCCAAAGAGGGGAGAGATGTAGTGTCGTTACCTAATATGAACATACGGTAGAACCCGGATGTTAGCGCACGAGGCGAGCTAAGTAATGGATTCTGTACAGTAGTCACAAGCGTGAATTAAAGCGAGCATTCGAGTAAAGCATTTGCCTGTGTTAGAGCCACTAGAACACCGTTACAGTAAGTACTCCCTCACATGCACAGGTGATGATATCAAATCATTAATAAATCTGTCTCGTGCGCTGAGATGTTGACTATTTAGTCAGGTTATTACCTGATCTTACATTCAAGCTGAAAAAGTGCTAGTCAAGAGAATAAATTTTTTTCTTAATTCAAGGTTGTGTGATCAGTTTTCGTCTCCTTATTGTAGAATAATTTTTATTTTTATAACTCTTATTTCAGATCATCAATTGAAATCATTATAGAATTTATTTGGACATTATAGCTTTACTTCAAAATGCTGTAGATTTATAAAATTTTGATAATCCCTGGCTCGCTTTGTACAAATTATAAAATGTTTATCACCTCATAGAACCAACTCTAGTAGCTCTGTCCTTTAAAAGTTTGACATTTAAAATTAAAAATCTATAACTTTCCTCTTTTAATAATTGCAAGTGATAAGGATAATATGCAGACTTCTTCCCGATCAAGTTCTGACAATTTTAACGAGACAGTTGTGTTCAATTTTGTCTCTACAAAATTTAAATTATTCTGAGTCCCAGTCTATAGTAGCTGGCAATCTGACTGGCTACGGCACCTAGATAGTCAGTTTTGCGTGAACAAAAGAGCATCTGCGTTAAAATTACACATCCTTTAGCAAACATCCTGATCCTTTTATTTTTTATGCCGATTTAGTGTTGGGAGATGTTAAAAGAAGAATTTGGTGTGTTCGCGAAGTTTAGCGATAACACTAAGGTAAGTAAAGTTTTCATTCAATAAAAATTGTGGTTGAAAAGCTTTGATGGGGACCCGCACATGTTTACTTATATCGGGGGTGGAAGGGGAATAATGAATAATGAATAACGAATTGAATCAGTAAATCAATAAGGAATATTCAGAGTTTGAACGTTCGGAATAATCAATAACTCAGTTCTTTAAAGGAATAATGAATATCGCACATGCTGTATGCACTCGACTCTGTAAAATCTTTGTCCTCAGTCGCCCCATGTAACAGAATCCCGAACCCGGAATCCACGAAATTCTAGAAATGGGCTTACTGAAATACACTTTTGATAACAAAAGATCAGTGACGAATGAATGCAATGTAGTGCAGAGAGGAGAATCTCCGTCGTATTCAAAATTTGATGCCTATAAAAAAACACGAATTATAAATAGCCAGTCTTTTTTCTACATATTTAATTTCTTGTCTTCGACGTTGGATAAAACATAATCAGTTTCAAACAGAGCAAAGAATTTGGCAGTTTTATTTTTCTCTTCATAAAAAGGAAAGAAAAGGTTAACTAGCGTATTCTTTTTAAAGAAGAAGAAAGCGAACAAAATTTTAAGGCAGTCTGCTATTAATAAAAGGCGACAGTGTTAATTAAAAACGGTTTTGACATTTCGGTTGAGCAATACTGCCTGTATTGTAGATAATTGATTGTGGCTTTTTTTTTTACAGATTTAGAAACATTTTTGTGCCGTTTGAATATCGTCTGAGCTTAACAAGACATCACTCGAATTGTCGTTTTGAATTCGCCTTTAAAGGCGCCAAGTCGTGCTTTTGGTCAACTGGCTTCTTTTTATTTAGCTAATTTACCAAATGGCATGCCAAGCGTCATGAATTAGCCTTTTCTTAGGTTTCCACTACGTTTTGAAACAATTGACCGAAAAAGTGTGCGTAGCAAATTTTCATTGTCTGATGCTACCAGGAAGATGATACATTCAACTGATTTTTGCATTCTATTCGATTTTCCATTTTACCTTTAGTAATTCCACGGAAGGTACAGTCATTGTAAATGATTTCACCAGTCATTTTTTTTAAACAACATTTGGCTGTTAAAATTTTTCAGAGAAAGCTTTCGCTTAAACCAAAATTCAGTTTCCGGCTTACCATCAGTACGCATGCAGCTTTTCTCGCTAATATTTAAGCCCCCTAAATGTTAAAACTAAGCAATAATAACCACAAATATGACATTAGGCACGACACCCAACATTTTATTTTTTCACCGCTAGTCGATTAGGTTGTTTGAGGTCTCTTTTTCATTGAACTACCCATTTGACAACTAAACAGCTTGCAGTAGCCTCAAAGCAATATTTTGTGGAAAACGTGACATTAGTCTGCATTAGTTAACCACCAAAAGATATTTAGAAACAGTAGCTTTGTTTGAGTCACTGTACCTCATATCTCGATTTTTCTTTACAACAGCGCAAACGAGAGAGTTTCCAATGATACTTGCAATAGCTAAAATGGACGTTACTGTTGTTATGGCAACGTTAGCTGATTCCAACATGACTGAAGAGGGTCAGTGTCATTCACGTGACCTAAGTACGAACATAAGGCAATTCACAATATTAAGTGTGCGAAAGAAAATGGATATCATAGCGGAGCCTGCGGGCAAAGCCCGTCAGCGGAGCTCCATTGGGCGGGAGGGGGAGGGGAGTCCCAAGACAACCCGACGGGGGTATAGAGAATGCCATCTTTTCTTGGCGAGAAATTGCGCGGTGCTTTTGGGCGACTGGCGTTTTTCTTGGCGGGAAATCGCATGACCATCGTCGCTTTTGAAAAAGAGGTTTCTTTAAAGGCTTAAGCTTCTTTAGCAAAACGATTGTACGAGAGTACTGAAGTATTTGACAAAAAAAACATCTAATATCTATAAATGGAAAGAAAACGTTCAAAAGAATACTGGTAGAAGGCGAAAAGTTCAAGTTACAAAAGCTGCCTTCAAAGGAATTCATCGCTTTGTTTTCTTCACGGCTTAGAGCTTGCCCTGTTCTGAAACATAACCGAGTAAGTGAAGTTTTTAAAGGGTCTAAGGTACATGATTTTGAGTATTACGGTCAAAGAAATTACGTTTTGAAATGGGAATTTAATTTATGTCATTAGAAAACGCGCTCAGATTTGTGACAGATGTAGTTTTAAATATTTTGCCATGCTCAGCCGATTTCACTCGCGTGGACCGATCCACGATTTTGCAAGTGTAACGCGAATTGCATTTAAGTATAAACGTACGGGTTTTCGAATAAACTTTTTTTCAAAAATGATTTCTCTGTCCATTATTTTGTGTTTGTTTTTCATAACAGTAGGTCTAAGCACAGTCGTAAGACAACTAGCTGCACAAGCATCACTTCAGTGAGATTACGACGAATAACTGCTTTCAATTTTGACTTTCGGGTACATCTCTTTGTGCAATTGTGGATTTTCTTGTCCTAGACGTTTTCAATAGTAATAGCCTTTTAAGCGAAGCAGTTGTCGATTTAAAGCTTTTTTTTATCCCAAAAGCTTCTGAAAACAGTTTTGTGCGTTCCTCAAAGCGGGTAACTTTATATAGGCTTACTTCGCATCCGCAAAACTTATGCCGGCATAATTTAAAGCGTGTTGGTGTTTGTTTGTTTTGAATCTTGGTGGTCTCTACTGAGTTAGAGAACGAGATATAACAGTTATTTAAAAAACTATAAGCGAAGCAGTTGTCGGTTTAAACCCATTATATCCGAAAAGCTTCCAAAAACAATTCTGTGCATTTCTAAATGCGCTCAAATTTCAAACAATTTGCAGCCGCAAAAGTTATGCCATAGAGTTAAGCATGTTTAGTGTTTGTTTGTTTTCAATCTCGATGGTCTCAAGTTAGTTAGAGAAAAAAATATAAGGGTTACTTAAGTAACTATAAGCGAAGCAGTTTTGAGGTTAAAGCTATTTTATCCGGTAAGTAATGAGTGTTCTTAAAAGCGCTCGAATTTTTTCTCGACTGCTATAAAAGCCTACGCGACATTTCTTCGATAAGTTTATTACCGGTGCTTCGAAGCTCCCAAAATCCTTTCTTTCGGATAATCCCAGTAAAATGCCGGTGAAATGCCTATATAAATTTTTGACCAGACTAATAGTGGCAGTTCAGGTTATTCGTTAACATCCGAACGCGATGCAGATAACCCATTTAAATTTTGTTGTTGTAAATGAGCGCCGTTTGAAGTTCATTCAAGCGAACAGCCAATAATCCAAGGAGATTTGACAAGCCTTCACAGTTAATGACAACATTGCAAAAACCAAGCAAGACGACTCGTGAGTAAAATATGTGTTCAGTTTAATGCCAAAAAAAAAATCAAGCTGTGCTCAGCCTCTAGAATGACATTTCGAGCTTGGTTCTACAGAACAGATCCCCAAAGTATTGGAGGACAATTCGGAACACTTTCGGGCTTTTTGAGAAACACTTTTCGGAAGCGAACGAGCCAAAAAAGCCCCGAAATATATTTCAGACCGAAAAGTTTCAGAACTATTTTTGAGAAACGAACACCAATTTATTCCTTGCCAGCTCCGCTTTTAGGCTTGGCTAAATCTATATATTACATTTCTTATAAGCCTGGTAACCACAGTGGACGTTAGTTCTAACTAGAGCAACGACCTGGATGGATGGACGTACTGTTATTATTTCTGGCCCGGCCTTTGTGCAAAATAATTGCTTTTAAATGTGTTGTCAAAAAAAATTCCTGGATAAAAATGAACAACTGGTTGAAGCTTGCTTTAATGCCAAACAGAAAACAGTTTGCTTTTTTGAATCATGTACTTAAAAGAATACAAAATCCATTCTGTTACCTAAGTCTGGCTAGCCACTCGGTGGCGGGAACCCACCCTGTCGCACTATCGAACTATCCACATTGCTCCTGTTATAGTGTAATGGATTCATGTGTCAATTCCTTGCTTATGGGTGAATTAATATATTAGAAAATTTGAAACTGTCAACTCAAAAGTGGTCGCGCTTGCTTACAAAGGGTGGTTCTTAATAAAACCAGAGGTTTCAAATATGGTAACTTGACTGAGAAAATTTTGATATTAAAAAAAAAAAAAGTAAACGCTCAAGGAAGGTGTTCACTTACGAGGGGTAGACGCACGGCTACGTTTACCGTGTCATTGTTATTATATATTTACGGGAAATGGCCAGCACAGCGTATTTCAACAGCTCGTGTTGGCTTTAAGAAGCAATGATGTTTAAAGACCCTGCTCTTGTTAGAACTACCTAGTTCGGCTTCTTAAGCCGCGGCCGGTCATCCCACCCCAAATGATCCATTTTGCACTTTGCTTTACTTGATATGCTAGATGAACTTGGAGTTCTTGTAAATAGGAAATTATCCTCCGAATTCTTCTATTTTAAGTTTGTTCGACAGCTTCGTGTTGTTAATGGTCATGAGTTTCGTTTTCCATCTAAAAGGTTTCCACCCTTTTCTTGTCGTCGTTGTACAATTGGGCAGGCATTTGCTTAGTAGTTGTTTAGTAATCTTAATATAGTGATTTTATCTCGCTTGCACTCCGCTTATTTTTGAAGTGTTTTGCTTAGGACGGCTTGTCTCCCCCTTCTCGGTTTGTCCTTAAATCTTCACCAGCCGACCACCACCCAGCCCTAGCTTATCTGTAATAATTTCGACCTAGAGGACCTATAAACTGACTCTTTTGCTCTCAACTAAACTCTTTTGTATATTTCCAGAGGTGTCTTTGTAAATTAAGTCAAAGTTAAGGAAACTACAGAACTTTTTCTTGTTTGTGTTTTGTTTGTTTGTTTTCGTTTTTTCGTTCTTTTTGTTGCTGCTATTTTTCACTTCTGAATAAATTTAGAACTTAAAGGTCACTAAAATATGGGAATCGTTTTGAAAAATGCCTACCTGCGTCGAAAATTAGGTAGGATCTCCGCTCGTAGAAAATGGCACGGGCTATAGAAACACGCCGCAAATTTAGCAAACAATCGGCTACATAATCTGGTGCAATTAGGAAAGAACAAATTAAATAAAAGTTTATGTAAACCATCTCCTGCGGCTTAATTTTACCGAACCTTTTACAATGTTCCAATATCCTTCGAGTGTTTGCATCAAACTATGTCAGCACAAAATGGACACTTTCATAATCCTTCCTTATTCAGATAAGCTGACATAAAACACTATGCAAGCATACATTTCGAGCCCAATATTACCATCAAAATTTCGCTTAAAACCTCAAGAAACAACAGAAAGCAATGCCTTTGGTTTATTTAAATTTAAGCAGCAGGTAATTTTTGTGCTTCGGCAAAAAAGTGATCCCGCTGTTAATAGGAGTCGCTGACATTATTCGGTATGGTAGATATTGGCCCTTTTGCCATTCCTTATTCCAAATGTTGTAATCCTTCTCATTTTTTTAAGCGTCATTGTGCAGTGCTAGCACGCTTAATACACGTATTTTGGCAACGCTCTTATTTAGAAAAAGCATGTCTGCGTATGTACTTTCTGTTAATTGTGTTTGATAAGTGACCAGAAATGTCCAAATACCGCGTTTTGTTATTTTTAAAGCTTCAAATTTCGGCTGACGTTTCACCTGCAACTATTATGTGCTTTCAACGACTCTCGTATTCTTTTGTCACGTCCAATGCATTTTCTTCAACTCCCATGCACTTTCATCGACTTTTAGGTCTTAACATCCTCTCTTTTGTGGTTCCATCGACTCTCCTGCGCTGTCACAGACTCTCATGCACTTCCACAGCCTCTCGTATGCTCTCGCAGCCTGTCACCGGTTTTTTATGGTCTTTTTTCCGCTCTCATCGTCTCCGTTTTCGCTTGCTTGCGCTAGCAGTGTCGTCCATGCGTTCTGATCGACCCACATGCACTCTCGTTAAATCAAGAGTCATATGCTTGCATCCGCTCTCGTTGGCAGGCACTCACTCTCCTGCTGTCTTATCCACTCTTTTACGTTTTCAATAGGATTGAGCCAGACCTTATCAATTTTCGTTAATTCTCTTCCTGTATCCCGCTTGCAGTTCACAACAGAATAATTCTACTTATTTGTCCTCAATTTAATCAACCTTTTAAGCCCTCCTAACATGGAGCTTCTACCTAGTTAAACTGTTGGAAACAAACCTGAATCCGACAATAAATCATTATCAAAGACGTTTTTGGAACCCGGGCGTTTTTCACAACCTCCGATAACTTACAGGGGCTCGATAAATTCTTTTCACTGATCGGTTTATTCAGCGTTTGGTGGAAACTATCAGAGCAAGCTCGTAACGATTTGAAAATTAAGCTTTCAAAATCAATCAAGATTGAGCACATACAATAGTTTTCACGCCCAGTAAGTTATAGGCAGATTCAAGAATCGGGCCTGTCTTTTGACTCAGATATTTCGCATTAAACATGAAATGCCTTGCGTAATGTTTCTTTATATAGTAAGGGAAACAGTTACTTTTGAATGCTAGAAGCAAAAACGTGAGTTAAATTACCTTGCCGGTAACATGAAGAAAGTCTGATCCGCTGCGGTCTTGAATTCATTAAACAGCATTAAAAACAACGAATAAAGATAAGGGAGATGTAAGTACTCCCTCACATGCACAGGTGATGATATCAAATCATTAATAAATCTGTCTCGTGCGCTGAGATGTTGACTATTTAGTCAGGTTATTACCTGATCTTACATTCAAGCTGAAAAAGTGCTATTCAAGAGAATAATTTTTTTTCTTAATTCAAGGTTGTGTGATCAGTTTTCGTCTCCTTATTGTAGAATAATTTTTATTTTAATAATTCTTATTTCAGATCATTAATTGAAATCATTATAGAATTTATTGGGACATTATAGCTTTACTTCAAAATGCTGTAGATTTATAAAATTTTGATAATCCCTGGCTCGCTCTGTACAAATTATAAAATGTTTATCACCTCATAGAACCAACTCTAGTAGCTCTGTCCTTTAAAAGTTTGACATTTAAAATTAAAAATCTATAACTTTCCTCTTTTAATAATTGCAAGTGATAAGGATAATATGCAGACGTCTTCCCGATCAAGTTCTGACAATTTTAACGAGACAGTTGTGTTCAATTTTGTCTCTACAAAATTTAAATTATTCTGAGTCCCAGCCTATCGTAGCTAGCAATCTGACTGGCTACGGCACCTAGATAGTCAGTTTTGCGTGAACAAAAGAGCATCTGCGTTAAAATTACACATCCTTTAGCAAACATCCTGATCCTTTTATTTTTTTTTGCCGATTTAGTGTTGGGAGATGTTAAAAGAAGAATTTGGTGTGTTCGCGAAGTTTAGCGATAACACTAAGGTAAGTAAAGTTTTCATTCAATAAAAATTGTGGTTGAAAAGCTTTGATGGGGACCCGCACAGGTTTACTTAGATCGGGGGTGGAAGGGGAATAATGAATAATGAATAACGAATTGAATCAGTAAATCAATAAGGAATATTCAGAGTTTGAACGTTCGGAATAATCAATAACTCAGTTCTTTAAAGGAATCATGAATATCGCACATGTTGTATGCACTCGACTCTGTAAAATCTTTGTCCTCAGTCGCCCCATGTAACAGAATCCCGAACCCGGAATCCACGAAATTCTAGAAATGGGCTTACTGAAGTACACTTTTGATAACAAAAGATCAGTGACGAATGAATGCAATGTAGTGCAGAGAGGAGAATCTCCCTCGTATTCAAAATTTGATGCCTATAAAAAAACACGAATTATAAATAGCCAGTCTTTTTTCTACATATTTAATTTCTTGTCTTCGACGTTGGATAAAACATAATCAGTTTCAAACAGAGCAAAGAATTTGGCAGTTTTATTTTTCTCTTCATAAAAAGGAAAGAAAAGGTTAACTAGCGTATTCTTTTTAAAGAAGTAGAAAGCGAACAAAATTTTAAGGCAGTCTGCTATTAATAAAAGGCGACAGTGTTAATAAAAAACGGTTTTGACATTTCGATAGAGCAATACTGCCTGTATTGTAGATAATTGATTGTGGCTTTTTTTTTTACAGATTTAGAAACATTTTTGTGCCGTTTGAATATCGTCTGAGCTTAACAAGACATCACTCGAATTGTCGTTTTGAATTCGCCTTTAAAGGCGCCAAGTCGTGCTTTTGGTCAACTGGCTTCTTTTTATTTAGCTAATTTACCAAATGGCATGCCAAGCGTCAAGAATTAGCCTTTTTTTAGATTTCCACTACGTTTTAAAACAATTGACCGAAAAAGTGTGCGTAGCAAATTTTCATTGTCTGATGCTACCAGGAGGATGATACATTCAACTGATTTTTGCATTCTATTCGATTTTCCATTTTACCTTTAGTAATTCCACGGAAGGTACAGTCATTGTAAATGATTTCACCAGTCATTTCTTTTTGGCTGTTAAAATTTTTGCAGAGAAAGCTTTCGCTTAAACCAAAATTCAGTTTCAGGCTTACCATCAGTACGCATGCAGCTTTTCTCTTTTCAAATATGACATTAGGCACGACACCCAACAGTTTATTTTTTCACCGCTAGTCGATTAGGTTGTTTGAGGTCTCTTTTCTTTCTTGCAAGAACTGTTTCATTGAACTACACATTTGACAACTAAACAGCTTGCAGTAGCTTCAAAGCAATATTTTGTGGAAAACGTGACATTAGTCTGCATTAGTTAACCACCAAAAAGGCTACCAAAAAACCTTCGATTCGAGAAGAAAAAAACATTTCGCCTCAGAATTTATTACGCTGCCACAGGGCCTATACAGCCCTCACCGTAATAGTGTTGAACTGGACCAAAAGGATAAAGAAAGTTATTTGGACTTTGGCATCCCTCTTTTGTTTGCGATTGTATTTCTTTACATAACTTACCTAATAATGGCAATAGCTTTGCCGTGGCTCCTGATCAAACGAGGGAACAAACCATCTGCATCAATTTACAGGATAAAAAAGTGTTTTCTGTGTTTTTGAATAACGACGAGTTATGAAAAATAATTAACGGCTCAATAACTGTAACAATATTAACGATTTAAAAACACGCATTTGACAGCTGGTCATATTCAAACCTTAAAGTGTATATGACACCAAAATTTTTTCTTCGGTTTTTGATTGTTTTATTTGTATAAAAAACGATTCTAAGCTTTAAACCGGCATCAAACTTTTCAAACGTACTTTTTTCGCGGTGAAAATAGCGCAAATTTGACTTCAAAAGTGTCGCCGTCTCGCGCGGCCAAAAAATCACGTGATTAGCTAATGTGACGTCAATCGACTTGACAACAAAACCAACATGGCGTCAAAGTGGAAGGAGCTTGGCAGAGTTGGCAAAGGTTTCTCGTAGCTGAACTGCTTAATAAGCGGTGGTTTGCGTATTCCTTTTGACGAAATGCAGGGGAAGTACCCAGCATTCCTCGGATCCAGCATTTTGGGACAAGGGAATCGAAATAATTGTGTTGAAGGAGATGCAAGGTCGAAGCACTCAGGCTACTCGAGATTTTGATGTTTGCTATGTTTTTAACCTGAAGAAATGGTTACGAACGAGCATTGTTTTACAAGGATCTGTTCCGGTAAGCAAAGGAGTTTTACTGCTAAGCCCAGAGATGCTTTTCATTCGCAAAGGAGGACAGGTACGATAGCGTGGTCTGACTTTCGATTGTACAGGCGAACAGAGCTACCAGTACGGTCTTAAATGAAATTTGTTTTTATTCTTCTCTGGAATTCAGTAAGACATTATGATAGCAGTATAATTTCAACGACGATCGCGTACTCATAACATTTTTACACTGTGCTTTGTAACTGGTTTTTTTTTTGTTTCGTTAATAAAGTAATTATTTAAATTAAACAAAATTAAAAAATTAAAAAAAAAACATTTTTACACTGGACTCTGCATACACTGTCTTAACCTGACTGCACTGGATGAAGGATTTTAACTTAAATAAATCACCTTTTTAGCAAGACAAGAGTTCAGGATTTTGTTTACTCTTCCTGTGAGGAGGCTGTAAATGCCTCGTTGTTAGAGAGTGAAAATAGAAAGAAAATCAGGAGGTTGCTGAAAGAATTCCAGGAAAATGTCTCACTCGGTTACATTTGTTTATGAAGACAAACATTTTCTAGGAGTTTGTTTAATCCTATGTGCCCATATCAAGGTTTCTACCAATCAGGCTGAAATAAATTCCCTGCCTTTTCACTGATGACCACGACCTGACCTGACCTGATTTACATCAGCTTGCCAACAACAAAAATCCCTGTTTATACCAACAGCTGTAACTAAGCTAGACTCATCCAGGCCTCGAGGGAACCAGATTGGGTGGTTGTCGATACTGACATAGGGCAGTCAGACCCCCACCCCCCCCCCCCCTTGCTTTTTGGTCAGATGAAGTAAACATGGAATCATTATTTCTGCTTTATGTTTTTGGTGGTGGTTCTGATAGATCAATAAATATCAACTATCAAAATTGAAGATCAAGTGATGATGACGGCAGGACACTCCTGTTGCAATGATTGTGACCTATTGTCAACAAGAATGATACATTACATTGTATTTAATTTACTATTTTAGAAACTTCCCATATAGGAATACCTAGATAAATTGTTGTTGTTGTTGTGCTGCCACTCTTTATTGGCTGTGACGAAACAGGTACACTATGACATGATGTTACAAACACAATAATTATTCCTAAGAAAAACTTGACTGGTGATTTACAATGTTGTTAAGGATGCCACAAATGCCCCAAGCTTTAACTCTGTCTCCACTTATTAGGAACTATGGTATTAATTTAGGTGCTCCATACAGGGCTTCCACCTCTCTCCATCAGAATCAGGCTTAAGCAGATTAAGCTTGTGGGGCCAGCCCTGTGTCAGGAACCTGTATTGTGTGTGTGTGGGGGGGGGGGGGGGGCGTGAGCTGCTGTAAATAATATCTACAAATATCTACAAGGGATGTATGGATCCTCATCACTGTGTCTGAGTGATACATATGCTTTGGTAATTGACCACTTAATAATGATTTTTATTGATGAAGATCGATATTGATTCCCATTGTTCATAGGCAAATTGTTTGAGAAGGAGTCAATATGGAGACCCACTGTTGATTTGAAAATTTACTCGTCAATTGTCAATTCTTGTTGGCTTATTCATAATTAACGCTCCCTTTCTGTGGTATTAGAAACACCAAAAGCTATTTAAGAAGCTCAAGGACACCAGTTATTTTAAAAGCCAATGAACATGGTTATGATTCAATAACAGTTCTACAATATTGGAAAACCATACCCACTGTAAAACAAAACAAAATTAACTGTATTTTAATGCGAAATGTGACATTGCCTTAGCTTCATGGTGCTGAGTTGTTTGAAAAAGTACTGAGCCAAGATTAGTGTTAATACCCTAATATTGATCCTCTAGATAGTAAAAGTCTTAAGCTGCTACATTTCCTGAATCAGCCCGTGATATGGCAAGTAGCATGCGAGCTGAAGTCAGTTTCAGTGCCATTTTTAAAGTAAAGTGTATATAGATTCAAATTGCAGGATAACACGACAGTGGAAATAAATGTCTTTTCTGGCCTGGAAGTACATTGCGTACGGCCATATTATCAACAAAACGATTTCGTCATTGGCTTTTCTCTACACTCTGTAAAAACACTTTTGCTTGCTGCAGAAACCACTGAAACTAATGCCAGGCTGGGAATAAACTCTGGGAACTCGTTCTTAAATCGAAATGAATCGAAAATCCAGCGCACTCTCTATAAGAACGACGACATTCTTGCGGTATTAAAACATCAAAACAATGGAAACAGTAAGCTGTTTATGTGAACACAAGGGCTTTGATGTTCTTAATAAACCCTAAAAGAGCTTACCAAAGGAATCTCACAACTGAGGTGCTTCCACTGATGTACAGTCAGGATAAATCATCGACTTTGAGATCAACATCCTCACCACAGTACGAAAGAAGAGAAGACATCGGAAATGTTCGTCGTCGTCTGGTTTAATAAGACCTAAAACAGCTCTATTTTTTCTCCTACTTGTTCTTTCTCACTGTAGGTCTTGGAAGTTTCGAAAAGATCCCCGATACTGCTGAACACTGCCAACATTTTGAGGCGATTTGTAACAAAAACACTGCGTTCGCGGGAACGCAATCAAGTCAATTGACGTCACAATGCGGTAAATTCGGTCCCAGTCCCCGGGACAGTTTTTAAGTGAAAAATAGGGTCTTTTGCCTGCGATAAAAGAGGTTCTTAAAAATTCTAGACAGGTTTTAAGTTTAGAATCGTTTTTTATACACATCAGACTCTTGAAAACCGAAGAAAAAAATTTCGTGTCATATACGCTTTAACAGAACTAGTTTTTACGCTGCCGATAACAAGCAAACCGGAGTTTCAATACATCGGTTACTGGATTTAGGGGCGTTATTGATGAAAAATAAATTCCGAGTTTCAGAGGTTTCAGACATTTTTGCGTGATTTTTTTTTGTCATGTTTTAAATGAAAATTTTAAAGGACAGCCAATTAGTAGCTCAAAGGTTGCAGTCCACACACGGTTCTAATTAACAAAACTTGCTGCCTTAATTTTTACAATGGGAATGTTAAATGTAAATTTTATAGGATCATATAAGGATATCTATAGCTAAAGATGGCATGTTCTGTATACAGTGTTTATAATTCCGCTTCTGAGCCAGGTTGGAGTCAATGAGTGTGAACAATTTTGTAAATTGGCCCAGAAACAAAACATCACCTTGCTAATTATCAACATGGGCAGTTGATTAACTTCAGTCAGATCTAGTTTTCTGAACTGAGCATAAAGCAAAAATAGTCATTTCTATTTACCTAGATCCTAGATCGTGATCTAGATCTGAAGAGACCTGGAAGACGAGTCTCTTATTTCTTATTTTGTTTTAAATACGCAAACGCGCGAGAATATTGCCGTCGCGCGTCCGAAGGAAAATGAGATTCTCGTGCATGAAGCGATCTTGTGTTTACGCGTGTTTTGCTCGCTGGACTATCTCGGATAGAAATGAGAATCTGCTTGTACTCTAGAACTTTTGTAGGTCAACAGTCCGTCTTGAGAGCCCAACTAAATGGGCTTAGTAGACTGACAAAGAAGCACTACTGGTTCTAGCGAATGTGAAATAAATGGAAATCAGTTGGTTTCTCCGGTACAACTGGTGATTAATTTAGTTCATAGCGAAGCTCGCAGAGCACCATGGGTAAGCAAATTTGGTAACCCGTTGATCCGAAAAATTTTGGTTCTGACGTCTGCGTATGTCCTTCCGTCCATTCAGACTCTGGGGGAGGGTGAAGGGAGTCCCAAGACAACCCGACCGGGGGAGGCGGAATGCCATCTTTTCTTGTAGTTGAAGCAAACAATATGGCGGCTGACTCCTCGTAAGCTCGATTTTCAATACGATAATTGTAATACATTCTTGGAATGAAGACTTGTAACAGTTCATCATAACAAGGAAAAGGATCGCTTCAATCTCGATGGCACATATAGAAGATATTGGAGAGCCTGAAGGCAAGAAATCCTTGTTCGAGGACATACTTGTTTTTTTTTTTCAAAGATAAGGAGATCTGGAAAGAACCCGATGACTTTCGTTTAGATTTGCAAGTCTTTCTTTTAGTTCAGTGGTAAAGTAAATTACAGATTTGATTGTGAATTTATAGCGGAGCCTGCGGGCAAAGCCCGCCAGCGGAGCTCCATTGCTAAGGAAATTTGGTAATGTGTCGATGCGAAAAATTTTGGTTGTGACGTCAGCGTACGTCCGTCCATCCGTCCGTCCGTACAGACTCTGGGGGAGGGGGAGGGAAGTCCCAAGGCAACCCGACCGGGAGTGTAGAATGCCATCTTTTCTTGGCGGGAAATCGCGCGGTGCTTTTGGGCAACCAGCGTTTTTCTTGGCGGGAAATCGCATGACCATCGTCGCTTTTGAAAAAGAGGTTTCTTTGAAAAGCTTAAGTTTATTTAGCAAAACGATTGTTCGACGGTACTGTAGTTTTAAACTTGAGAAAAAAACATTTAATACCTATAAATGGAAAGAAAAAGTTCAAAAGAATACTGGTAGTAGGTGAAAACTTCAAGTTACGAAAGCTGCCTTCAAAGGACCTCATCGCTTTGTTTTCTTCACGGCGGAGAGCTTGCCTTGTTCTGAAACACAACCGAGTAGGTGAAGTTTTTAAAGTGTTTAAGGTGCATGATTTTGAGTATTTATTACGGTCAAAGAAATTACATTTTGAAATTGAATTTATGTCATTAGAAATGTGTCATTTACTTTTAACTTCAAAAAATTATCAGAAAACGAGCTCAGATTTGTGACAGATGTAGTCTTAGAATATTTTGCCATGCTGGAAGTGTAATGCGAATTGCATTTAAGTATAAACTTACGGGTTTTCGAACAAACTTTTTCAAAAATGATTTCTCTGTTTATTATTTTGTGTTTGTTTATTCATAACAGTAGGTCAAAGCACAGTCGCAAGGCAACTGCACAAGCATCACTTACGGCGAATAATTGCTTTCAATTTTAACTGTCGGATCGGTTTGTGCAATTGTCGATTTTCTTGTCCTAGAACTTTTCAATAGTAAGCGAAGCAGTTGTCGGTTTAAGACTATTTTATCCGAAAAGCTTCCGAAAAACAAGTTTTTTTGCGTTCCTCAAAGCGCCTAACTTTAAATGGGCTTACTTCGCATCCGCAAAACTTATGCCATAATTTAAAGCGTGTTTGGTGTTTGCTCGTTTTCAATCTTGATGGTATAAATTTTGACCACACTAATAGTGGCAGTTCATGTTATTTGTTAACTGAACATCCGAACGCGATGAAGATAACCCATTTACTTCAGAATAAGTTTTATTTTGTTGTTGTACATGAGCGCCGTTTCAAGTTCATTCAAGCCAACAGCCAATAATCCAAGGAGATTTGACAAGCCTTGGCAGTTAATGACAGGATATGGAAACATTAAAAAAACCAAGCAAGACTGCTCCTGAGTAAAATATGTGTTCAGTTTGATGCCTGAAAAAAACGTTAAGCTGTGCTCAGCCTCTAGAATGACCTTTCGAACTTGGTTTTACAGAACAGATCCTCAAAATCTTGGAGGACAATTCGGAACACTTTCGGGCTTTTTGAGAAACACTTTTTGAAAGGGAACGAGCCAAAGAAAGCCCCAAAATATATTTCAGAGCAAAAAGTTTCAGGACTATTTTGAGAAACGAGCACCAGTTTATTCCTTGGAGGCTCCGCTTTTAGGCATGGCTAAATCTATATATTATTGTAAAAATTGTTTAATTAAGTGATTTTACATCTTTAGTAAATTATGGTCATTTTCTTGAAATGTTTTAAAAACTTGTTTAAAATAGCTGTGAAGTTACCGTTTGCCGGCTTGCGAATAACTTCACTCGAGGGGAAAATTGATGCACTTTGCTCTCCTAGGCAAACAATTCAAGTGCCTTGTATGTGAATGACATTTCATGTTTGCGAAGGTTTCTTGTCCCTTTTTCTGTGTTTATGCATTAAAGGAATTTTCATTAGTGAGCAATCTGATATTTAGGCTCAACTTAATTATAAGCTCAATTTCCTTTTGAACTTTAGTGCGTAATTTTCAATATTATTCTTGGAGCAATTCTAGTGTATTTTATTCGAAAAGTGGAAATCGTGACTATTCTAGACTGAGTCTGTGTTGTTTTTTTCAGTGTAGGTTGTTTTTCATCGGCGACGCATATGCATTGGGTTGCTTTGACTAATTCATAATTTAGTATTCAACACCTGAAGAGTCGCTCTGTCGTCATTTTTAAGTTTATACTCTTAGTGTAAAGTTCCTTATGGTTTTTGTTCAGTTGTGGAATATTTTATCTTCCTTATATTGTTATATTTTATTGGTTTCCTTGTTTGAAGTGAATGACATTTCTGCCCCAATTTAGCACTAAACTTAGAATCGCCGTTTTAGTGAGTGAGTTCAGTAGTGTCGCATGTTTACGGTTTTGTTTTCAACGGGTGAGCCATTTCAGTGTGTCTTTAGTTGCAGATCAAAAATGAAATCTTTATTTAAATAACTATAAGCAAAGTATTTCTCGGTTAAGTCTATTTTGTCTAAAATGAGACTCTAAAAGCTTTCTAAAATTAGTTCAGAGTGTGTTCTTGAAAGCGCCCGATTAATACTTCGCGGTTGAAAAATTTGTGCCATTTTTTTTTCAAAATTATACGTGTGCTTGAAAGTTGCCGAAAACACTGTTTGGGTAATTTTTGTTAGTAAACGGTTTGATGCCGGGAAAATATTATTTACTTAAGCAAAATAGATTTCGAGAAATGTTTCATGGTTAACAGAACTAAACAGCCAGAGGGATGTATTGGAATCAGTGAGAAATGTGTCTTTGCAGTGAAAATTCTGTCGAGTCGCTACCGGAAGCAACTTAAGTAGTTGGCTAAATCTATATATTACTGAATCCCCCACTTCAAAGGGGTACAAAGACAAAAACCTTTTTTTATGACTGTACCCGTGGAGTTGTACATCAGTTTCATGGTAGGCAGCTTGGAAAGTTCTTGTCACCTGCCAATGGTAAGCGGAGTTCGATGGCAGTGGCCACAATAATAAGTAAGACAGTCAGTCATGTTGTTGAAGGGCAGGACAATGGTGAGAATGTTTGGTATATATATATATATATATATATATTAAATATATATAATATATAAAATTAGAAATGTAATGGTCAAGAGGCCAACTCCAATACACAATGTAGTTAAGTTGGTTTTATTCGCTCAACGTTTCGACCATCACGGTCTTCATCAGGAGCGTTAGAGGTGTAAACTGCTTACATCAACAACAAACAAAATTCAAATTCGTGTCAACGGTTAAGGTCAAATGTTAGGGAAAATATGTAGCAAATATTGGATTTTAAGGCTTAAACCGTCTATTAATAACTTAGTTGTATAAATAACCATAGCTCTGCATTTAATTTTTTTTCTTAATATTTGTATTTTTGCGGTATGTATATATTTTTTTAAACCGTTGCTACATATTTTCCCTAACAAGTGACCTTGTTACGTCACAGTATGTTAACCGTTGACACGAATTTGAATTTTGTTTGTTGTTGATGTAAGCAGTTTATACCTCTAACGCTCCTGATGAAGACCGTGATGGACGAAACGTTGAGCGAATAAAACCAACTTAGCTACATTGTATATTGGAGTTGGCCTCTTCACCATTACATTTCTAATTTTATTTGAGTTACCTCAAGAGTCCACGATCGCTTTAGTGATCCTCCATACAGCACGTACAGTTGGTACCGGATTTGCATTGTTTGCTAGACCTCTTACAAGTTGTGTGTTATGTATATGTGTTATGTATTGCAACTTGAAAAATATATATACATATATATATACCCTTTGTTTTCATATTTATTCTTTTGTTTTCGTGTTGTGAAGACAAAAGGTGTATATATATATATATATATATATATATATATATATATATATATATATACTCGTTGAAGGAAAGCGAGGACGGACAACTTCTGACGATTAAAAAGTTAAAAAATTTAATAAAAAATAAAAACGTTTCGGTCTTAGACCTTCATCAGTTACATGAAAAATTAAACTTATCAAATCTACCTAAATAAGATTACAAAACAAAACAAGACGCAAAATACAATTCAACGCTATGAGTTACGTAACCGGCGTGATTATAACAATACTAAAACGAGGATAAGTGACGCTAACATTCAAATATAAAAACAATGTAGTACAACGATTATATAACGAAAAAAGGAAAAATAAACAATACTAACAATTAAACGTAATTACAAGGTGTAGATACAGGTACAACACTAGATAAATGAACGATACAAGGCAAAAATATAACAAAAGACCGGAAATATGCTGCTATAAAAATAAATAACAAAAGATGACAGATAACACTAAAAACTAAAAACTGCTAATTCAAAAAAGATGACATTTGCAAAGCGGCAAAAGAAAGGGCAGTCAAAAGGAAAGCAACCTACGTTTACGCAAACATGGATCATACCAAAATCCCAAATCGAGGCCTTTGGAGCCCCAAAGGGCCGATAGACAACAAAATTCCTGGGGGGGCCTTAAACAATAATGACCGTAATAAGTTCCCCGAACAGGGCCTTTGAGTATACCCAACACCTAAGAGGCTGACAAAATCCAAGAAAAGGGCCTTTGAACGGCCATATATCGCAAACAAAGAATCGCAAAAAAGAAAATTAATTATAACAAATTCTATTCCTAGAATGAAATTCTTTTCTTTTATTTAAACCATGGGGTGCCAAAGAGAATAGCTGAGCACTCCAATAAGCCTCCTTTGTAATTAAAAGCCTGTCGATCTCATCCGAGTTGTTTGGGGCCTGCACCTGATCAATACATTGAAACGAAAAATCATCTAAAATGTGTGAAGTTTTGTTGAAATGCACTGCTACTTCACAAGATTTGGGATTTTGGTATGATCCATGTTTGCGTAAACGTAGGTTGCTTTCCTTTTGACTGCCCTTTCTTTTGCCGCTTTGCAAATGTCATCTTTTTTGAATTAGCAGTTTTTAGTTTTTAGTGTTATCTGTCATCTTTTGTTATTTATTTTTATAGCAGCATATTTCCGGTCTTTTGTTATATTTTTGCCTTGTATCGTTCATTTATCTAGTGTTGTACCTGTATCTACACCTTGTAATTACGTTTAATTGTTAGTATTGTTTATTTTTCCTTTTTTCGTTATATAATCGTTGTACTACATTGTTTTTATATTTGAATGTTAGCGTCACTTATCCTCGTTTTAGTATTGTTATAATCACGCCGGTTACGTAACTCATAGCGTTGAATTGTATTTTGCGTCTTGTTTTGTTCTGTAATCTTATTTAGGTAGATTTGATAAGTTTAATTTTTCATGTAACTGATGAAGGTCTAAGACCGAAACGTTTTTATTTTTTATTAAATTTTTTAACTTTTTAATCGTCAGAAGTTGTCCGTCCTCGCTTTCCTTCAACGAGTTTTAATTCCATGCAGTGAGGCTTGGACTGTGAATCTTTGATCCTCCTGACGCAGTGGCATTCTTTGTTGGCCTGAGGCAACCATTAACTGTTTTTATATATATATATATATATAAAAAATTATTCAAAAAGGTTCCAGGCTTCAAAAGTATTTCATCGATTTAATGCGACAGGTCTGTTTCGTATAGTCAATGGATGACCACACTCTTCAGGCAATTTTATCGAATGACCGTTAATTTAAATGCTGGCGGTTAAATACAAGATATAAGACATAAGATATAAGATATACGATATACAAAATGTGGTTGCTAGGTAGCAGTTGTGAAGATTACGTTACTTTAAGGTTTTTGAGTACAAATCTGTTTCTATGGGGGCATGAACTCGCTAATTCGTTACGTTTGTTTAAGCTGCAAAGATCTTTTTTACAGATAATAATAAACTTTTCATGGAGACAAAGGTTACATTTCTTGCTGATATTATTGTAAGGTTGACATTTTTTTAGCACTTTCCATTTAATTTGAAAGGCTTTTTTCGCGTCTTTTAGAGTCCAAATGTGTTTTGAAAGTTCAGTTTCGTTTCTTTTGTTGCTGTGCCGAAAGGATGCGTTGTGGTTTCTGTAGCGTTCTTTAAAGTTTGTTGCTAGTCCTACGTACGATTCTGTGGAAGCTTCGCTTGTCACCGTTGCTTGGTAGACAACATTGGTTTGGAGGCATTGGCCTTCTAGGGGACATTCATTCTTTTTTCTACAGTTGCACCCATCGCGTGATTGCTGAGTAGGCGCTGGTGTGACATTTGAGAGGATGCTTTTGTTATGCGATCCGATAGTGGATTTCATGTTTGGCATGCATGAGTAGCTGAGCTTGAGCGTGTATCTGTTGAAGATCTTGTGTAGCGGGTGGATCTTGGGGAAGCATTTGCCAACAATACACAGAAACTTTCTTCCAAGGTTGGTTTTCAGATTTGAATTCCATGGCGGGTTGTACCATGTTATGTTTCGTTTTCGCTTTCTCTTATTTTTCGTTGTTTGTTGTGCTTCTGGGTGGTAAGTGAGCTTGTGGTCATATCCGCTTTCTTGAAGTGCTTTTCGGTAGGGAGGGATGGCTGCGTCGAAAACTTCTTTGCTAGATGAAATATTTGTTAATCTTTTGTTAATATTCAGCGGTATGTTCTTTAGTAATGCGGGGGGATGGTTACTCTGTCGGTGGACGTACAGTAATTTATTGTTAGGTTTCATGTAAGGTTTGTAGCTGCCACTTGCGAGGTCGAAGGTCACGTCTAAAAAGTCAACGATCTTTTTGTTTGCGTCGATTGTGATTTTAAGCCCATTTGCTTTGAATGCGTTGCTGACTTCTTGCTTAATCTTTTCAATTTCTCTGGGTGTAGCTCTACATACGGCGATGCCGTCGTCACGGTAGAGGCCTATTTCATGTTTGAATTTAGGCGCGATGAGGGATAGCATATACGCTCCGATCAGCTCACAAGTTTCTGCTCCGTCGTATGAGCCCATTGTCACGTCAAACATACTGTCACTGTCTCTTTTTGTCCATGGAGAGTTTTGATGGTACAGGAGTGATCTTTTTGCGTGGATGATGATTTCACGGTCTTCCTGGGTGACAGTGGTGAATTGTGAAGCGTAATTGAGGGCCTTAATTAAGAGTTCTTCGGAGATGGATGGGTAAAAGTCGCACACGTCAAATGTGATAAATGCGTGCTTTTGCTTATTTGGTATCGTTTTGAACCACTCAATTGCGTTGCTAGTGCTTCTCCAGAGATTTACTTTGGTTGCTTTGATGACTTTTGTGTTGATATTATCTAAAATATTTTTGCTTACAATGCCGATTTCGGATTTGCTTGGGTTAAGAAGTCTGCAGGTCGGGTTGTTCTTGAAATCCGGTTTATGATCTTTCAATGTTATGAAAGAATCCCTGCATGCTGAAACTTCAATACGATCGTCAAGCTTGAGCGTTTGCGCAATCTGTTTGTCTTTTGAAGAGATCTGTCTTCTTGTAGGATTTTGTGACGTTCTTGTTTACAAGAACGTTCACGTTCTTGTACCTTTGTCTCCATGAAAAGTTTATTACTATCTGTAAAAAAGATCTTTGCAGCTTAAACAAACGTAACGAATTAGCGAGTTCATGCCCCCATAGAAACAGATTTGTACTCAAAAACCTTAAAGTAACGTAATCTTCACAACTGCTACCTAGCAACTACATTTTGTATATCGTATATCTTATATCTTATGTCTTATATCTTGTATTTAACCGCCAGCATTTAAATTAACGGTCATTCGATAAAATTGCCTGAAGAGTGTGGTCATCCATTGACTATACGAAACAGACCTGTCGCATTAAATCGATGAAATACTTTTGAAGCCTGGAACCTTTTTGAATAATTTAATACTGCTCCTAAAAAGTTGAGCGCTCTCTGAAAACCGTTCCACACAAGAAATTTGAAGTTATATATATATATATATATATATATATATATATATATATATATATATATATATATATATATATACATATATATATATGTATAAATAAAGAAAGAAATTGTTACTAGTTACTCGAGTTTCACGCTCAAGGCGATCATCAGACTGAGTCAGTCTACGAAAAGATGTCAGTTATAGATGTTCAAATTCAGGAACGGTTGGAGCGACGCTTCTTCTGATTGGTTGCCACGAAGAACTTGTTTTCGTGGCGGCATTTCGTTACCAGCTCGGATTTCTTGTTCAAAAGGGAGAAATTTTGAGAGGTCAAGATGCAAAGTTTCTCAGATAAGCACAGGTTACAGCGAGAAGGATTGCCTTTGTATGCCCTTGCTCTTTTAATGATGCGCCAGTTGATTTTGTAGTCTATGTTTCCGTCCTTTAAGTTCCAGATGTATTTTGAAAGTACAGTGTCATGTGAGTGTTTTCGGTCTTTGAAAGAAAGTTTGTGATTGTTGTATCGTGTTTTGAACTCATTTTCTGTCATGCCAATGTAGGTCCTTGAGTTACCGGAAGTTGTTGTGACAGTAGCTTCGTAGATAATGTTTTTAGTGAGGCACGTGCCGTCAAGAGGGCAAAGGTTTTTGTTTCTACAATTGCATTTCTTCTCGCTAGAGGTCGTGCTATTTTCATTTAGAATCTTCTGATTGTGGCTTTTGATTATGTTAGCCATGTAACAATTTCTTTCTTTATTTGTATTTTGCTCTGCATATTTCTGCATTGAGCACTCCTAGGATAAGTGAAGCAATTTTATTTCTTGTTTATTCGTTTATATATATGTATATATATATTTTGAAAACGGGTGTATATATATATATAATATAATTGAAGGCTTCATCAGCTATTAAAGTGCTCAATAGATAAACTAGAGCAATGTGTAGATTTGCAGAGTTGGATTATTTGGTCGAAGACATTTATTGCTACTCAGAGTTTCATGCTTCTTGCGAAGCAATCATCAGGCAACTGCCAAAAATAACGGATACAAGAGAATATATACAAAATTTGAAAATACAGAACAATACCTAGTGGCGTGATGTAGATGGAGATGCGATTGGCTAATCTAAGCGAGCACAGTGTTTAACAGGAATAGATATCAGTTCGCTTCTATTGTTTAGAGTTGACATTTCGGGTTTACATATGATAAAATATTTTTCCCAGAAACACAAATTACATCTCTTGCTTGCATTTGAATATGAACGGGCCTGCTTCACCTTACGCCATTTGATGTTGTACACAATATTCCTATCTTTTAGGCTCCAAATCTACACATTGCTCTAGTTTATCTATTGAGCACTTTAATAGCTGATGAAGCCTTCAATTCATTATCTTTTTATATTATTCAGCTCCTTTTTGTTGAGCACTCTGATCGTTTCATCATCTATTGCCATGGAGAAGGTCAATTTGGGCTATTCAACGAAGAACATCCCACTGCCATCGAGAAGCGAGTACATGAAGAATTTTATCCAAAAGACAGAACACTTCTTACGGCGAATGCGATGGAAAGCCTATCACTTTCTTAACCCCACGGAATCATCAGCTAAAGAAACCTACGGATTCAAATCACGGAACTCACCACCGAGAATTAACGAACTGGTACCCTTCGAAGACGGCATGTTAGACCTCATTCAAAATATTGAGTTCAAGGACGTAAAATGTAATTTCCAAATTCAAATGAACAGCGACATCAAGAATAAAATCAAGAAACCGAACAGCCTCTTAATTCCAGCAGATAAAACCACCAATTATTATACAATGAATCCAGCCTCATACGACAAGTTGATCAAAGAAAATGTAACGAAAACCTACAAGAAGTCAAGCGATAGTGTTGCAGAAAAATTAGACGGGCAGTCAGCCAGCATAGCTAAACGGCTCAAATTAAGCGACCAAATTGAAAAGCTAGCAAAGAATGATGCATTTATCACCTTGAAAGATCACAAACCTGGATTCAACGACCACCCGACGTGCCGCCTTATCAACCCTTCCAAGTCTGAAATCGGTGTAGTTAGCAAGCACATCCTTGATGAAATTAACTGAGTTTTACTAACATGCAAGCCAGTGAGCCATGTTAGTCATAGTGCGAGCCATGCGAATCATAGTGCGAGCCATGCGAGCCATGCGAGTCATAGTGCGAGCCATGCGAGCCATGCGAGTCATGCAAAAAATTAAAAAAAAAAAAGAAAAGAAATAAATAAAATAAGAATGCACAAGTATCTACAGGACTGTAACGAAGTCCTGGATTAAAAGAACATTCTTCTTTTGTCCGCGTTATGCGTGCATGAGAAAATTGCCCAGAAATTCTTTTATTTGCCCGTACAAAATTGGACTGACGTTGTTGATCGAAACGCCTTTGACTGAACAACAGAAAAAAGACAGGTTTGTAAGCATCATTACGGACTCATCTTTCATTAGTTCAGATGCTTAAGAATTTCTTTTCTTTTAGAGGTTGTGATTTATAATTGAAACGCAATATTTGTGCACCCCTCTAATAAAGACGCTTTGCCCCGCCAGCCTCCACCGCTCCCCCCCCCCCCACACACCCACATAGAAGACAAAAATACAATTATAGAAAATATAAGTAAACAGACAATAAAATGGAACAGTGTTGGCAAAATGCCGTGTTCTGAAAAGACTAATAGAGAATGCGTTACTTCCGGTAGTGTATGTAATCTGTAATCTTTTTCATATGTTGATGTTTACATGTATATCCAAAACTCGATTAATCGTTTTGCAATCAACACATATACTCGTCTTTGACGCTATTTTTCGTCGAAATGTGCGCTCGTTTGATGTTCAAAGCAGCAAAACACAATGTATACATTGAGCCTAACACGCAGTGAGTATATTTACGGCATGCAGTACTATTTTACACGTTTTCAGAATCACGAAAGCGTCGCTATTTTATATTATATTTTATTTTATTTATATTGCTCAACAACATGTTTTAAAAACATTTTCTAGCGTATGCCAATATATTCATGGATAGACTAGAGAGACAATTAATTTCGCAAGCAGAAATTAAACCTCACACATGGTGGCGTTTCATTGATGACATTTTCATTATTTGGACGGAGGGGGAAGACAGTCTTAAAAGCTTCATCGAGTACCTCAACAATGCACATAGAACAATAAAGTTTACATCAAAATGGTCGTGTAGTGAAATAGAATTCTTAGATGTGAAAGTGATCAATGATTCTGGGACATTCGAGACTGATGTCTTCATAAAGCCAACAGATAGTCATCAATACCTCCACAAAACATCGTGTCACCCAAACGCTTGCAAGAAAGGGATCCCTTTTGCGCAAGCGTTGAGATTAAGACGAATCTCTTCAAGGAACTCGTTCTTTGAGAAACGAGCTAGTGATTTATGCAAGTTTTTAGAAGAGAGGGGATACAAGAACAAGTATGTGGAAGAACAAATAGATCGAGCAAGGAGAACGTCGAGAGATGAAGTTTTAGCAGAAAGACCGAGAAAAGAAAACACTTGGGTTCCGTTTGTGGTAACCTACCATCCTGGCCTCCCACATATTGGAGGTCTACTTCAAAAGCTACATCCAGTTTTACATTCATCCACGAGGTGTAAAGAAGCCATTCCACAAGTACCAATGGTGGCGTATAGGAAGCCAAAGAGCTTAGCTCAATACCTGGTTCGTGTTCGTTTTACGAACGCCCCGAAAGAGAAGATCAATGGAACATTGAAATGTACTTCAAAAAACTGTCAAATATGTAATTTTTTATGTCTAGGTGACACCTTTTGTAGCAATGAGAATGGCAAAGAGTTTAAAATTAATTATAACTTAGATTGCAACTGTAGTAACGTAATCTACCTGATCAATTGTACTAAGTGCAAAGTGCAATATGTAGGATCTACTACGACTAGGTTTAGAACCCGATTTAATAATCATAAAAGCAGGGTCAATGCTCATGTTAATTTAAGTTTAAATCAAAAAGGGAAAGATGACCTCATATACAGACATTTCAATAGTGACGGGCACAGAGGTTTAGAAGACATGCAAATACAGCTGATAGACCATGTCAAAGGAGAAAAAGAATTACGAGAAAGAGAAAATCACTGGATTTACAAACTGGCGACCTTGGCGCCCCATGGCCTCAACGACAATGACGGATTTTACGCACAAAACAAGAATTCACGTGCGGGTGTACGCGCGCGATAAAAATCGTTTCAGACGCGTGTCCTTAGTAACGCAATTTTGAAATGTACAGTTTGAATATTGTAATACGATTCTTGTAACGGTTTTTAGTCACCCTGAAGAAGAGTACTGAATGTACTGGATATATAGGTGTTAAACAAAAAAAGTTAGAGTTTGTCTTCATTTGTGTTAAATACACAGAAACTTTCTTCCAAGGTTGGTTTTCAGATTTGAATTCCATATGACCACAAGCTTACTTACCACCCAGAAGCACAACAAACAACGAGAAATAAGAGAAAGCGAAAACGAAACATAACATGGTACAACCCGCCATGGAATTCAAATCTGAAAACCAACCTTGGAAGAAAGTTTCTGTGTATTGTTGGCAAATGCTTCCCCAAGATCCACCCGCTACACAAGATCTTCAACAGACACACGCTCAAGCTCAGCTACTCATGCATGCCAAACATGAAATCCACTATCGCATCGCATAACAAAAGCATCCTCTCAAATGTCACACCAGCGCCTACTCAGCAATCACGCGATGGGTGCAACTGTAGAAAAAAGAATGAATGTCCCCTAGAAGGCCAATGCCTCCAAACCAATGTTGTCTACCAAGCAACGGTGACAAGCGAAGCTTCCACAGAATCGTACGTAGGACTAGCAACAAACTTTAAAGAACGCTACAGAAACCACAACGCATCCTTTCGGCACAGCAACAAAAGAAACGAAACTGAACTTTCAAAACACATTTGGACTCTAAAAGACGCGAAAAAAGCCTTTCAAATTAAATGGAAAGTGCTAAAAAAATGTCAACCTTACAATAATATCAGCAAGAAATGTAACCTTTGTCTCCATGAAAAGTTTATTATTATCTGTAAAAAAGATCTTTGCAGCTTAAACAAACGTAACGAATTAGCGAGTTCATGCCCCCATAGAAACAGATTTGTACTCAAAAACCTTAAAGTAACGTAATCTTCACAACTGCTACCTAGCAACCACATTTTGTATATCGTATATCTTATATCTTATGTCTTATATCTTGTATTTAACCGCCAGCATTTAAATTAACGGTCATTCGATAAAATTGCCTGAAGAGTGTGGTCATCCATTGACTATACGAAACAGACCTGTCGCATTAAATCGATGAAATACTTTTGAAGCCTGGAACCTTTTTGAATAATTATATATATATATATATATATATATATATATATATATATATAGATAGATAGATAGATAGATAGATAGATAGATAGATAGATAGATAGATAGATAGATAGATAGATAGATAGATAGATAGATAGATAGATAGATAGATATATAAACGAGTTGATTTGCAGAACTGCTTTCAGAGTGCTCAATAGTAAACTAGAGCGTGATTATAACAGATGGTGAACAGATCAACTGTAGATTTGACTTGGCATTTTATTACTATTTAGTTTCGTACTACACAACTTGTGTGCAGCACTCATCAGATAAAATCAGATATATCTGTGCAAATATGAAAAAACTGTGCCATAACTTTTTCGCTTTGTCCTGAACGTACTCCAGGACTAAGCCTTCTGCGGCCAACGAAAAGTGAGGGGGTGGGCTGTCAAACGGCACACCACCGTGCTCCCCGGGGACCAAGCTTTGCGACCACTAGTGAAAGTTGCCCCCTCTGAGACTAACTCAGAGGAGGGGGGGGTAGTGAGGCTTAGCCTTAGCTGTGCTGAGGTGTTTGTTGTGCCACTCCACAAGATTTTCAACAGACGCACACTTAAACTGAGCTACTCATGCATGCCAAGCATGAAATCTATCATCTCGTCACACAACAAGCACGTTCTCTCAAAAACAAACACACCAAAGCAGCAACCCGACACCTGCAACTGCAGAAAGAAACCTGATTGCCCTCTCGAAGGAAAATGCCTTCAGACTAATGTCATCTATCAAGCCACAGTAACCACCGAGACAACAACTGAAACTTACGTCGGACTGGCGACAAACGTTTAGGAACATTACAGAAACCATCAGACTTCCTTTGGACACTCGAAGAGAAGAAATGAAACAGAACTGTCGAAGCATGTTTGGAATTTGCAAGACGCCAAGAAACCGTTTCGAATAAAATGGAAAGTTCTTAAGAGATGTAAACCCTATAGCAACATTAACAAAAAATGTAATCTTTGTATGTATGAAAAATTCATCATCATTTGTAAAAAAGAGTTGTGTAGCCTTAACAGACGAAACGAATTAGCGAGTTCATGCCCCCACAGAAACCGCTACGCACTTCAGAACTTTAGAGCAACGTAATTAAGATACAACCCCTTGCCTTGTAAATAATGCATCTGTTACCTGGCAACTATTTGATTACTTTCAAATAACCATGTAACGCATCTGCCATAACAGCCATTCAAATTTTTGCATATATCTGCCAGCTTTTCAATTTAAAAGCCAGTCGTTAAAGTTGCCTGATGAGTGTGGTCCTCATAATTTTGGTCCATACGAAATAGAACTGTCGCAATAAAGCGATGCATACCCTTGAAGTCTAAACTCTAGTGAAGTTACTATATATATATATATATATATCTATATATTTTGATTGGCTGAACGGAGCTAGGCTATCAGCTCATATACCTGCTGCGACCAAATATGGTCAATGAACATCCAACAACAAAGTGAGCTGAAAGTTTTTCCTCGCAAGCAGCCCGGAGAGAAAAATCACTTGGAGCGAATTTAAATTAAGCAGAAATTCCAGCAGCTACACTAAGACACCAATCAGAATTGTTCTGTAGTGCTTGATTTCTTAACACAACGAGAAACTGTGCAGAAATAGAAATTGAAGCATTAAGGCGTTGTGTTTACAATTAATTTCTTTCATCTATCGTCACATCAATCATTAGAATTGAACAGGCGGTAAGTTTTATCAGGAAGGCTTTCCACTTCAAAATATCAAGACAAGACATAAAATAAAAGACCGTGAAGTGGGGCAGAAGCATTTAATAAAAACTATCACACATTCATGGCGAGTCGGTGGGAAAATCAAGAAGCAATCTAAACAAGTACTAAACAAACTACCAAGAAGGAAGGAAGGGCGAAATTTTTTTTGGCTATAACACGCAAAGCTGACACTGGTTTACCTGCACTCGTTGTGGCTCTGTGTTTAGATAGAAATTGGATGCCATGTAAACGGAGTTGAATCGCTTTTCCAGCTGTTTGGGTGTTGTTTTTACCATTCCATCCGCAACCTCTGAACCGAGAACAACTGCGCCTCGTTGGTTATCTATCATTCGATATCCAGCGCGCCCTCGTAGAATAATTGTTAAATATATATATATATATATAGAAATTGGGCTTGTATATATATATCTATAATTAGGTGTTTTTTTATATAGATATATATATACACCTAATTGCAATAACGTTGTCATACAAAAATAGAAAATTCACAAAGCACTTATGGACGACAGTGTGATACTTCAGTTTGATATCAAATGAGTTGAAACAAGTTAAATTGGCCACCTAAAAGACCTTTTGAGCCGTAATATATACACCTAATTGCAATAACGTTGTCATAGCAAAATGAAAAAAAGGGAAAAGAAAATACCCAAATAGGAATAAATTAGGTACGCTAACTACATCCAGGGAATTGCTCTGACGAAGGGTTAAGGCTCAAAAAGGTCTTTCAGGTGGCCAATTTAACTTGTTTCAACTCATTTGATATCAAATTGAAGTATCACACCGTCGTCCATAATTGCTTTGAGAATTATGAAGATCTAAGAATGTAATTTGCAGGGCTAATAAATTCCTATTTGGCTTTTTTCTTTATTCTTTTTTCCAATTTTGTATGACAACGTTATTGCAATTAGGTGTATATATATATAAACGAATAAACAATGAAGAGATTGCTTCACTTATCCTAGGACCGCTCTATGCATGAATATGCAGAGCTAAATACAAATACAATTACTTTTAAATGTATATATATATATATATATATATCCTGATGATTGTTTCGGAAGAAGCATGAAACTCTGAGTAGCAATTAAATGTCTTGGACCAAATATATCCAGCTCCTCATTTCTACATATATATATATAAATATATATATATATATATATATATATATATATATATATATATATATATATATATATATATATATATATATATATATATATATATTATTTATTAAAAACTGGACTAGGTATATTGGATTTCTAGCATTTTGATTGGCTGAACGGAGCTAGGCTATCAGCTCATATACCTGTTGCGACAAATATGGTCAATGAACACTCAACAACAAAGTGAGCTGAAAGTTTTTTCCTCGCGATCAGCAACCCGACGAGCAAAATGGACGAGAAAAATCCCTTGGCAGCGAATTTAAATTAAGCAGAAATTCCAACATCGTCACCAACAAGCATCACCAACAGCGTCGTCTAACACAAGTCAAAATTGTTTGAAGAAACTGTGCAGAAATAGAAATTTAAGCATTAAGCGTCGTGGTTACCATTAATTTCTTTCATCGATCGTCACGTCGATCATTGAAATTGAACACGGTAGGTTTTATCAGGAAAGCTTTCCACTTCAAAATATCAAGACAAGACATAAAATAAAACACAGTGAAATGGGGCAGGAGCATTTAATAAAAACTATCACACATTCCTGGCGAGTCGGTGCGAAAATCATGAAGCAGTCTAAACAAGTACTAAAAAAATTCAGCGGCAAACTACCAAGAAGGAAGGAAGGGCGAGATTTTTTTCGCCTTTAGCACGCAAAATTGACACTGGTTTACCTGCACTCGTTGTAGCTCTGTGTTCCAACAGGTCCAAATGCTCAGATAGAAATCGGATGCCTTGTAAAGGGAGTTGAATCGCTTTTCCAGTTGTTTGAATGTTGTTTTTAAGCTTACCATTCCGTCCGCAACCTCTAAACTGAGAACAACTGCATCAGTTTTGCACTTTGCATTTAACAAACTATGATGGTGACTTCTAATGTCCCTCACTACAGTAATCTTGCTTCTGAGCTGCATGGAAATTACCTCTTCAAGTTCAAATTTGTTCTGTCTTCAGTTCGATGAAACACGCACATGATGGCTCCGTTGTGCGAACAGATTACAAACTTGTTCAGTTTCAACTCCAGCATGCAGCTAATATGGTGAAATTGTACAGCTTCAATCCGCTTTGAACGATTATGACAACAATGTTTCAGGAAAAATCAAACATGTACCATATTTCAGAGCCAATAATTAGAAGATTTCTTTTCAAAACTTGTGCTACTTTGTTCACTTTCGAGCAGTTTTCATTGATTCATTCAGCTTTGCAATCAAACGCTGCAACACTTCGCAAGGTTTTGGCGCCTTTTTCGTTCAGTCATGTGAGCGATTCTTGTTCCGTTTAAATTTCTTTTCTCATTTTTCCCGTTCTTTCTTGATTTTTTTTTAAATAGTGGTTAAGTTTTTAATAAAACAATTATTCTACTCGGGCTTGCTGGATATCAAATGATTATAACCAACTCGGCGCTACGCGCCTCGTTGGTTATCTATCATTCGATATCCAGCGCGCCCTCGTAGAATAATTGTTAAATATTTAAGAGGGGATGTCCACTAACATCGAGCGAGTGGCGGCACATGATGAAAAATAAAATTCCCTCATAAATTTTCCACGGATACCCTATAGCAATCTAAGAAACGTGGTGGAATTTTTTTCTTGAAATTTTTTTTTTAAGCCCGAAAAAAAAAATTTAACATGTTTACGCCACACGTGTCCTGTAAACACGCGAAATAAACGTGTATCATACCTTCTCGTAAACTTCGCTCTGTTTGATTTGCACCCCAGAAAACCCCCATTTTAAGCGTGGAAGTTTGCTTTTAAAGTGTGTAGGAAGTAATTGAGTCCTGTTTTAGATCTGTGAATTAATTTTCAAGGTCATGGCGAGCCGCTGAAAATCACTAAAATTCGCTTGCTTTGAATTCTCAATTTGGCACAGTTTTTCAAGAGAAAGTTTTCCTCTCCGGTAAAACACCAAATCACTTGAAATTCAGAATTCTTGAAAGACGAAATACCATTCTAAAATCAGGTTTAAAAATTAGTTTCGGGCTTTTTATCAGCGCCGAGTACAAACGCTCTCAAAATCCCGATAATCACAACATTAACCTGTCAACCAGTACAAACAATAGGCGCGTTTCCTCCGACCGAATAGCCGAAAACTTGGAATTTTTTCCTTGTATCCTTTGGTATTTGGATGAAAAGTACAGGATAAAGGTCATATCTAGCTTACCTTGAATAAGATTTTGTCTAAATTACAGGTTTTGTCAAGTTTTAGGTGTACTGTCCAAGGGCCATCTTGACGCGTGGAATCGACCGTTATCTCCTGGTATCTCCAGATTGACTTTCAACTAATGAATAACGACTCCGCCAACACATTCGCATCCCTTAACGAATGGCAAATGAATTTTTAAAATCTCCCAGTGTTAATTCCCTCAAGAAACTAAATAACTTTGCAGTGATCTCAACATTCATCTCAGAAACCGCACTGTTATTATGGTCTGATTTAACTAAATTTGTCTGTCACGCAACGGGTTCTGGTCAAGTCACAGGATAGGTTTTGGTGATGGATTGCAAAAATGGGAAAAAAATCGAAAGATTAGGACGTCTGAAATAACTTAAGCTATGAAAAAAATTACACAAGATAGAAGGCGATGTAAATAGTGATGGCGTTTGTTTCAGCAACTCGACCGGAATGATCCTTTCCCATTTTCATCCCAGATGCCGGACTGCCTCAATGTAAAAACAAACCGCAGAGATAGCTGAATTTTTTTCCATGATTTAAACTAAAGCATATCGAAGGCTAACAGAGAAGGCATCCATTTGTTTTTTACAAGTTTCCTGAAAATTTTAAGTTCACTTTTCTCTATAATCGTAAGTTGTCAATGCGTAGCACTTGGCTACAACTGTGTTTGTTTACTTACATTCCGTCCTCCTGTTTGGTGTCATATTACACCGCCGAAGTTATGCCTGAAATATCTTTCGACTAGTAAAATAGAGTGATACTACATATGACGGGACTATTCACTACGCAATTCTGACCTGTGAAAAGGAAGTTGCAGATTACATAGATGTACATTTTGTGACGCTCTGGCGAGAGAAAAAAAATTGTCACGTGTTCACTGGAAGCAGAAAGTATTAGCTTCCGATAGTCTAAAATAGCAAATTTCAAGAGTTCGACTTTTCAAGTCTAATTAATTTCACGGTGAAGGATTTCAATATTACTTGCAAGCCACCAGTGTTGCGTCGAAGAAGGCGCCTCGAGAAGCTGCCATTTGCTGAAATAATTTTCTTGTTGGAAATCAGGCGTGTGAGAATTTCAGGTGCGGCATTAATGGAAACTAGGCAAAATGTCTTAAGTGCGGATCGGCTTTGATTAAATGTTCAAAAACTGAAAATTTTCGTTAAAAAAAAAGAAAAAAAAAAGGAAAACGCCAGATTTAACACGCAGCAGTTGTAGAGCGCTTCCTCTATATCGCACCATTGTAAAAGGATAGGTTCTTTGGAGTTCTCGCAGACAGGATCCAGTAGTTATAGAGTTGGCGGTACCAGATCAGAAATGATCTGTTACCGAACCAACTCTATAACTACTATCCATCAGATGGAGATCATTTTTTATTTCACATGTCGGTAAGGAGCCGAGCAGGCTCGGGAAGTCGTCAGGACTTGTCCTGACGAGTGAGGCTCCTTCCGGCCTACAGTGGGTAGAGAGGTACGTAGTACCTCTCGTAGGGCACTGTAGGCAAAATGGTACCGAACGCATTTTTCCATTTGATGAAATCTATATGTTTTTATTTCATGTGGTACCGAATGCATTTTCTGTCACGTGACTCCGTCACGGCAATAGAATCCTCGGCATGACAAAGTATTTGATTGGCTTGCGTAGCAAGACATTCAAAGACGAAGTCACGGGGATGGAGGATTCGTCATTGCAAAAGGCGCCTAGGTGGGAAGAGCTCGAAGAGCGATGGGCGCCTATTATGTGATGGTATTATGTGATGGTTTTATTTTATGGAAATCTATATGTTTTATCCAACGCATTATTCCGTCACGTGACGCCAGACTGCAGGAAGTTTAAAATTCTCGGAAAACAGGAAGTCATACCGAGAAACAAGTCTGGACATGTCTGGTGAAAACAGGAAGTTTATGATGAAATGGGACTTTCCCGATGAGTCATCAGATTGTCATGTAATATCAGATGAACTTGTATTTGAAGTAAAGTTTGTCAGTAAAGTTTGTCAGTAAAGTTTGTCAGTAAAGTTTGTCAGTAAAGTTTGTCAGTGAAGTTTGTCAGTAAAGTTTGTCAGTAAAGTTTGTCAGTAAAGTTTGTCAGTAAAGTTTGTCAGTAAAGTTTGTCAGTAAAGTTTGTCAGTAAAGTTTGTCAGTAAAGTTTGTAGTGAACAGAAAAGTAGACTGTGCTTACGGAACTTGTATGGAGACCGACACAGCTGTGGCGTGACGTCATCACTGATAGCTATTGTGTCAATGGGTTTAAATAATATTAAGCCACAAAACGCCACAGCTGTGGCGTGACGTCATTACTAATAGCTATTGTGTCAATGACATGAGACTATCGTATGATCTCGGTCAACCGCAAAACGCCACAGCTGTGGCGTGACGTCACATCTTCAGATTGCATAATGTCCGTAAGAGAAACTGTTGATTCCATCGTTTGCTATATATCGTTTATCGTCGAAACAGCTGAGTGACACTTTGTTTATTTCATAACTTCCAAGTTGATGTTTGCTGCTTCGAATAGTTTTCATAGTATGATGTATTTGTTTGTTATTAATTAATACATTTTTATAATCTTCATGTTTGATATTGTTCTTTATTATGTTCTTCTTGATTCCCTTGGCTGTTTTCCCTACTTTCTTGTTGTCTTTTATGTAGCTATACATTTTTGATCGCAAACCGACGAATTCTGTTATTGGAATTCCAGCTGCTTCATCTTTGAATTTGCCAATTACCTTTTTATTTGTCTTATCGAAATACGGAGAGCTTTCTGGATAGTCGCTGTTGTCAAATCGATCTTTGTCATTCCAAAAGTCTTGGTACACATCTTCAGCTTCAATCTCATATGTTAATGAGTCTGTGTCTGTGAATAATAATTTGGCTTTGTTACCATACTTTTCTTTTATGTAGTTATAATGAAAATCATACATCAATGTCTTGCTCAGATCTAGAATACACATTCCTACATATGCCGGCCTGTTTAAAGTGAGCGTTTCCTTTATTTTATGTACAGCAACTAGATTTTCGTTGAATATCTTACTGCTTACATAAGTAGGTTTAGAAGCCATCTTCAATAGTTTCTTTTCATCAGTCACAAGTCTGACATCAACTCTCTTTCTTATGTTTTCCATAGTTTTACCAAACACTGAGTTATTCATAAGTTTGAAGAAATCTTTTTCGAATGAATTTTTCGCTTGAGTACGTTTCAGTGTATTGAATTGAATGTATTGTTTGAGCCAAGGTGACTGATTGAATTCTAACACTCGATGGACTTTATTCACTTTCAATCCAAGATCAAGATACAACTGCAGGTTTCTGTAATGCAGAACATATTTTTCTTTATTGCTTAATGTAGGGATCAGTTTGTGTACTAGTCCTGTCGATATATTGTATTTTGTAGCTATTGTTTTACAATACTCAGACAGCATATCTTTATTAACACAAACTCTCTCGGCGGCTAATGGGTAGTCATTATGAAGGTCATGCAACTCTTTCGGGTATTCTAAATCGACTTCTATTAACAATCCTTTATTACTGTCTTCATTATACTGAGCTAAATTGATTTTATTAATCTGCTTTTCCGTCAACCATTTGAAACCGCCAGTAGGGAGATATTGGCTCATAGCCCAACCGTATAAATTATTAGCATCAAGATACATAATGTACTTTGACGGCTCTTTCTCATCATATTCACTCATGTACTTGTTATTCGCTTTTCCATATCGATTGGCAATATAACTGATCCCACCACGCATGCCTTTTTCAATGAATTGAAACATATCTATGTCTGTCATTAGTTCCAATTGAATATTAGTCATCTTCAACATGGCGTCCCAACTCAAACCAGGGCTAGTGAAATAGTGGCATGGGTCTAATTTGTAATACTGAAGACATGTTTTGCGAAAGTTTTCAAACACGTCGGCTAATAAAAGGATATCAGACTTAAGATATAAATTATGGTATTCACCCATTGTTTGTAATTGAAATGTATTCCACACTTTCTGAGCATGACAATAATCTTCATCTGAAATATGCTCATTATTCATATTACTATAAAAGTCTTCTTTTGTTGGCAGTTTTTCATTGAATTTATCGAAACTGTCCATGTAGTCGTAAGGGTATACTCCTTTTCTTGCCATCAGATCCAGCTTTTTACCTTTGAACTTTTTGGAGGTATATATTAGATTATCATAATTTGGTGTTATACATGCTTTAACACTATTTTTACAATTTATACATTCACCACATGGGAAGCTTGTTTTATGTTGTATTATACGACCTTCACTATTGATACTTCGTTTTATACACTTACCGGGGTTACACGTATCACATTTCCCACATTTCGTCATATTCTTAACGAGGTTTTCCAAACTAGAGCTCATGAATTGGAAACTATCAATGAAGGTAAGATGATTACCAAGCATAAAAGCCATATACTTCTCCATATTGTTTGGAATTGCATTTATGTCCATTTTAATCTCTTTTTCGTTTTTGGTGTATGTATTATTCTTAACAATAGCTCCAATTTCTTGCATAATGAAATGACTGTCATAACCTCTCAAATTATGGAATATAACAGGAATTTTTATTTCTTTTGGATTTATTCTGAGTTTCAGATTACATTCTTGGTGAGCTGAGCCTCTGTATTGACCAGTAATATGACAATGATCTCTGACTCGGATGTCTTTCTCAGTGTATTTTTTATCGCATATATGACATTCTTTTGCTTTTTCAAATTCCTGTTCATTCTCTTTTGTCATTCTCAATGGTTTATTGAAATGTTTTTTCATTACTTTTTTGCAGTATTTAACTTCTTCTAAAATATTTTCCATGAATTTATAAACAGCCTTTTCACCCCTATATATTTGTATTGGTTTTGTATATTTGTCGTCATAACAACAAACCACTTTATAACCATATCCACAGTCTGTATGCCTTTGGTAAGCTTCGGTGTATGATTTATTACCGTCTTGTTGACATCCATGAATCTTCTCTGTTATAGCCTCAAAATCAGCATAAATGACAAATGGCACAGGTTGCTGTTTATGGAAGTTGTTGAATTTCAGTATGTTATTGTCTTTGTCAGGCATTTTTATTGCTTGAGTACCGTTCACTTGAATGCAATTGTCTTTATGATTATTTAATACCCTGTCGGAACTGAAACATTGCAGGCAGTGCATACAAAAGTGTTTCCTATGTTCGTGTTTTGTTTGGTTATACATGAATTTGTTGAAATCCTTTATCAGAACATAATGCTTGTTTTCATTTTTAGTTACCAGAAGTAGTTCCATATGATCTTCATACTTTTCTTTGGAAACATAGATGGGATATGGCTCTTTGTTTTCGTATCCGAATACGCTTATATTGATACTGTTTTGCTTCTCAATTTTGTTATAATGTTTGACACTTACTGGAAAATCAATGTTTGAATAATCTAACTTATCAACGTATTGTTTGTCTGTCTTTTTTATTCTTTGAGGATATTTCTCTTGTGGGTTTAAGTGCCGGATATGACACCATCTGAAACATTCATTATCTTCATTTTTCATGTTAATTAGTCCCTTAGCACTATTTCGCAGTTCAGAAGGCAGTTGGATATATGAGGATCCTTTCATGGGCTTGTATTTGACAATGTTGAGGTAATGGCTATCAACAGATTGGACTGTCCATCCTGAACCTTCTGATATCCACTGGGAGATCTGGTTTAAGATATTTTGTTTAGACATTTGTAATGCTTCATTGATTTCTGTATGGTTAATAATTGTTTGAGGTTTACTATTGAAATATGCTGACTTTTCAACTATTTCACCATCAGAAATTTTGCTAAATGTGACTTTCAATGTTTCAACGTATTTCAAGCCTTTCATTTCATTCAACAAAGTTATTACACGATGTTCTATAGCGTTTCTTGTGTTTTGCATTTGGGTTAAGGGGTCTTTATTGTTTTTGATGCTGATTTCATAAGACTTAGTGTAACCTTTTAAGGCTTTGTCTGTTTGTTCTATTTTGGTTCTTGGTGTTGGAACCGGTTTTTTAACTGCATGTTGTTTAGTTCTTGGTGCTGGAACTGGTTTATAATTATCCCTGAATTCTGGAGGTGGAAGAATGATGTTTTCTTCATATTCTTTAGCCATCTGTTTGACACTCTTGCGAGGTGTTGGTACAGGTGGTCTTGGTTTATAAGTCCTTTGTGTTGAAACTGGTTTGGTATCATCTGCTATGATGATTTCAGGCTTCCTTTTCTTTTGATTCAGAAGCAATTTGATAAGCTGTGATTTGCTGAGTTTCTTCAAACTAGCTTTGTTCATATTTATATGATTATATTTTTCCATTCTATATATATATACTATAGATATTCTTTTAAGTGTTTTCAATTAGTCCGTTTAAATATTGCCAATAATTCAAATGATCCAAAACATAGGATCCCTTGAACTATATGAAAAAAGATTATCATGGATTTAGTATCCGTGTTATTTCATTCCTTACCTCTTTAATATTGATTTCATGGACATTTTTAATGTGCTTTTTTGTTTTCAAATGACAGGATTTTCCAGCTAGCGTGTAGTTACGTCCCGTCTTACATATATCACAATACCACTCTTTATTTAGCATGTACGTTGTTTTGTGGTTTTTTCTTTCCTCATCGGTGAATACTTTAGGTCTACCTCGACCTCTCTTAACATTCTGATGCTCCATATATAATCTATATATATTATTTTCTCTTTATATGTATGTAATTCGAATGATTCTTTAATGTTTCTGTTGACTTGAATTTTCTGGAACAATGATTGCATTTTATCCTAACTCCATCAAAATAATGGATAATTTCTTTTATAATCTCATCATAATCATTACTACCAACACTTTGAAATTGTTATTTCCATATTCTTGTAACATTATTTGTTGTTCATCTGATAATTTTCCATTTCCAGATGGAGATTTAAATTCAATCGCGAAACCTGAATACCTCATATGTAAATTCTGTATGATTAGATCAGGAGATCCTTTTTGATAACCCATATTATAAGATCTTAATCTCATATTACTATTTATTTGGTTTTCACCTAATGTTGCATTTAAAAGTGCTTTTGGATAATTGTTTCTTATAAAGTTAACCACTTTTTTATGTAAGTCATACTCTGACTGTATATTAAAAGTTAACATTTTAAAGGGTTTGTGGTTGTATTCATACCGTCCATTTTTTCTGATTGATGGTAAAACATCTTTTGTGACCCATCGTTTGAATTCCTTTGCTTTATCCATATCAGATCTCAAAATGAGGCTATACAGTCCGGATTCATTTATATAAATCACATGGTTATTTTTTAGGGGGAACGATTCGTTCCCCCAAGATTTGAGGTCGTTTAATGTAATTTTATCTTCCAAATCAACATGATCACGAATAGCTTTACGAGTATTTGTATACTTTAAGATGTTAGCAACAATCTTAGCACGAAACCAAATGTCATCATCCTTTTTGATAATATTCAGTTTTTTTCCTTCATAAATGAAATTTTCCATATTATATACTATATTATTTTATGTTTAAATAAGATCGCCAGAAACAATTATATTTTTGGCTACCAAAAACAAAAGACAGTATATACTGTATCGATTGATATAATATATATTAGATAATTCTCTTTAAACCATTTTATATATCCTTCAAGTCCTTGAACGGTATCCAACTGTTAAATTCATCACTATACCCCTTCCACTTCACCAAAGCTTGCTTCTTTTTATAATCTCTCCGAATGACTTTATCAATTCTGAATACCTCTTGTTTTGCTTTTAATAATTCAGGTTCATAGAAACTCCCTTGAATGTCTTCATCTCTGAGATCCTTTAGTTTGTATGTGATTGGATTTGTATGTTGTATTTCATTAACTGTGAAAATTTCCTCAGACCAATTTGGGGTATATCCTTTATCAAACACATTCCGTTTGTACTTGCTTATCCTAACCTTATCACCAACTTTGAACTTTGGTTTTTGTCTTGATGTTTCCAAATCACCATACAGATTAAAGTAGACAGTTCCTTCATTCTTCTTTTTGCTTGCTTCTGCAGGTGTCATCTTTATGCTGGAATGTCTGGTATTGTTATACTGTTTCACTAATTTAGGTAACATGTCAAGATACTGTGTATTACCTTGAACAGTAAACTGTTTCCACATTTTGGTTTTGATTGTTCTGTTCCATCTTTCACAAACGGACGACTTTTCCTCATTTTCGGTTGAGTACAATGTTACTTTATTCTTATCAAGTAGTTCCTTAACATGTTTGTTGTAATACTCTTTGCCTTTGTCTGTCCAAAGATATTGTGGTTTACGCCCCTCTTTGAATATTGTTTTGAAAGCATTCATAACGGTTTCACCCGTTTTATCTTTTAATGGGACGATCCAACCGTATTTAGAGAATACATCTAAAACCATAAGAAGATATCTGTAGCCAGCGTTCCATCGACTGAATTTTTGCATCTCAACGATATCTGAACACCATGTCTCGTCAATATGGTTTACAATTACCCGCCGCCGGGTGAAGTTACGCTTTATCGGTTTATGTAATTCATCAGCTAATTTTTCTTGCCAGTTTTCTTCACTCGACGGCCTTTCCCGTTTTTTGTCTTCCTTTGTTTTGTTACACCAAGACCTAGTTTCTGCTTTGTGTTGATTAGAAATCGTGCTGTTTGCCCCCATTTTGGCATCTGTCCATAAGGTATTTCATCCAATGACTTGACCATTTGTTTGTCACATTCAACCTTGTTTTTCCCCATGTCATAACAAATATCATGATGAGCTGCTATTTCATCGACCTTGTTGAGAGGTTTTACATTCCATTTGGTTACCTTGCCAGTATTTTTATCGTACTGAAGCTGCTCTTCCAGCGGATTATACGGACCTAAATATTTATACTTACCTGGAGTGAATCCAGCTTTTGGTCTTGGTAATTTACCAATCAGTTTATGTATATCAACACCAGCGCCATCAAGATCCTTTCTGTCGGTTTTATACTTTCTATTTGGTCTGATTTTAGTAGATAATTGATCAAGAGCTTGACTTCCGACATTTTGAATCATTGGATTCAACTTATCCAGAGCATAATCGATAGCCTTTTTCTGCAGTTTTGGGTTTCTCAAGGCTTCTGATCCATAATATCTCCCCATTTCAACAGCCTTTTTTCCCAGCCAAGGAATACCGTGGTGAATCAATAAATCAGTACCAGTCGATGCTACTGTATCTAGTAAGCCCGCCCCTTTCGACGGGCTGACCCGTTTCCCTGGTTTTGTTTCACAAATTTAGTTTTGGTGATTCCACATTGAGAGCATTTACATTTAAGCATAAGCCTCCCATTTTTAGCCTTTTCATATCGTTCACTCCCAGGTACACATTCTGTTACCTTTTTCTGTTTCACGCAATATGATCTCATATATAATATGATTAGATTAGATTAAGGTTCAATATATACGTTCTCATATTTACCAGTTTTTGGATTTTTCACCAAACGCATGACAGTACCCTTCTTTGGTTTAGTCCAGAATTTCTTGCTTGCTATACCAGTTTGTCCTGTGAAAGCACCTTTCAATATATCACCAGACCAATATCTGTCAAATACATGGTTGGTTGATGGAATTACTTTGCGAGTTATTTGTTCGGCTATTTTGGCTGCCTCGAAAGCTTTGCCTAATGGATTTTCACCTCCCTTTTGGCTTTTGACGAATTTCGTCTTAGTAATACCACATTCACCACAAATACATTTCATCATAAGTCTGTTATTTTTGGCTCTCACATATCGTTCACTCCCAGGTACACATTCTGTGACCTTCTTTTGTTTCACGCAATAAGATTTCATATATATAACTTGATTACATATTTTTGAAATACTGTTCTAAGAATTTCTCATTCTTCGTCGTATCATATATATCAAATACCTGAAGCAGATCAAAATATGATTTACCCTTATTCATCTCATTCAAAAAGTACAAACAGAAGTAACCGCATGTTGTCGTCAGTAAATTTTGTATTTGATTGTTCTGATGAAGCAATGTTAAATTCTTTTTTCTCGCATGATTGACAATTTCTTGGAAGGGAGGCAAACCAAATGAATCAAAGTAATTGACGACGTTATCTTTCACATACGTGGATACCCAATGGCTACCGCTCATATATGATGGTTCAAGATTGTAAATGAATAGAGCCTGTCTATGATCGTGAGGGACGTTTTCATCTCTTGACAATACATCATTAATTGGGATATTCAGATATTTACACCATTTTATTAAATCATAATTGCTTAATGGGACATTCTTATGGAATTTCGGTTTTACAATAGAATGTTTAGAAGAGGGACGTTTTTGAATGGTGAGTTCTTGCCCAATAGTAGACCGTCGCCCTTTTTGGGAGCTTTTTTTTTAGTCCCCATACCGATTGTACCATTCGGCCAATTTCCACAAAAAGGTGGAGTTCTATACATTGGGACTAACAAACCACCATCTTGATTATTATTGGTTAGTTGTGATATAGATCTGGGAGGTCTTTGTTTCGGTTGACCCATCTGAGGGGCACCTTTACCAGTCATCTTCTTTATTGCCTCAATAGCTAAAGGGACTCCAATTGATGCAAGAAGAGTACCTAAGAAACCACCTGTTTGTACTTTAGTCGGTTTTATATGAACACCAGAGCCTTTTTGTAGAGCATTTAATATATCCTTCTTTTGTTTGGTTGTCAAAAGATGTTTATATGCTATCAACTGATCGATTTTATTTTGTGGTATGAGAAACCCACCAGTTTGAACACCTTTTCCAGATATCTTCTTAACAATCTGAGATGCTCCTTCACTAGCTGCTCCAGCTAAAGCCGACAATCCAAGAGTCTTAGCAATCGTTGGAGCAAAAGTTCTTCCAAGTGTTAGAACTGTAGACAGAAGAGATCCACCTAATTGCTTTCGAATGTTTGTTTTAGAAAGTTTAATGTCCATTCCCTTTTTCAATTTTCTATTTTTTTCCAATCGCTTAACTATATTCTGAGGTACATACAGAGTATCATTCCCAGATAGAGAGTCCTTCGTGAGCCTTAGAACTATTGTTTCTCTTTTATGATACGCGTTACTAAGATTCTTTTTCTGATTTGGTGATAAACTAACTTTAATTTCGTATAGTTGTGTCATATAATATATGTTAGATAAATTCTCTTTTAAAAAACATATTCATTTAAATTTTCATCGATGTAAAGCTTATTTATTTAAACTATCATCAATTCGTTTCCAACTGTCTTTACTACAACCTCACTCTCGTAAAATACGATGCTATGAGCTCGGACGTTTGCTGTCGGGGCTACATTGAGACGATAATGGAGAATCAACTGTTTAGGATCTCTCGTCACTACCTCTTTCTGATATGACAAATCGAAATACAATAATCCATACAAACTAGTGAAATTGGATACATTAAGCTGTGTTCCTGAATTGTAATCGTTCTTACGAAATGCATATGACATGAGATCATTGAATATCCTGATTTTTGAATCCGCATCATATTCCAGCTCTGGGTAAAATGTATTGTTACCATACTCTAAACAACAGCTTGATAGAGAGCTATTAGCGTCAGCAGCATTCAACTTGAAAGTGTCAAACAAATACGGAGACCTTTCAGCCTCATCATTATTTGCTCCGTCTGTCCGCTGGAGATATATAAAAACGTGTTTAACGTTGTCGATAGCTGGACTGATTTGAAACATATTCTGAATAGCTCTGGTATTTGCTGACTGATTGTAGAGATCTCGCATATATGTCCAGGTTGTTGGCTTAAGAAACTCTGAAACGAAATTACTATACATGCTGTCTTTTGGGATTAATCTAGGGAGCCAAAGATACAATCTCTTTACTACAACACGACCACCGTCTGTGCCATTTGCCATGTGAATCAGTTCACTGTCTTCGTTAAATGTAAGTTCAATTGTGAGCTGCATCGGAGGCAACATTTTTCTTTCTAGCTCTTGAAAAAAGCTGTATCTGTTTAAGGGAATCATTTCGTTAATACTCTTAGCTCCTCCACCACCGTTGTTTTGTGCTGCTTGGGTTAAAATACGACGGGCTTCGAAACCTGTGTTTGTATTTGCTGTTGTATCATCAGTATCAAGATACCAGAACGAATTCTTCCCAACAGATCTACGAAAATCATCACTGTATTCAAGGAGATTTTTAACATTCGTTATTCGATGCAAATTATCACTCTCATACACAATTTTGCCTGAAGATTTTATAACCATATGTCTGATTAGACTATGAGATCCGTTTATCATAGTTATGCGATCTGCTGCAGCATATCCAGTACCATCTGCCTTTTTTTGAAGCTCTTTAGTTACTTCGAAATACCCATTAAAAAAATCGAACATAGTCGACCTATCGTTGATTGTGAATCTGTAACCTGTCTTTTTCTGGCTTTGATTGTTAGCAGGTTGCTCAATGACATTATCCAAATGGAAACGAACGTATTCATATCTTTGTAAATTATCACTTGTTCTGAAACTCATTTATATGAGTAGTTTAGATAAAATTCACTTTTTAATAACCAGTACCAGATATAAGTCTATTCAGAATCATGTTGTAGTCTTCTTGTTTTGGTTTAGTAGGTTTGGTTGGTTTCATGGTTTTATTCATTGATTGTTTAGTTGAACCGTGTAATTTTCTCATAATAAGCTCTCCGCTTTTTTCAGCTGCTTTTTTTCCCAGTTTGTCTCCAGCATGTGAAATACCAGATTCAAGCGCCTTTTTAGCAAAAGGTTTTAAAACCTTTTCTGGAACTTTACTTAACACCCTTCCAACTGGTTTGAAAATGTTATCAACAATGATCCCAGATCCTTTATGTTCATAAACAAATCGTCCAAGTTTTGGATGATAAATTCGCTTGTATTCATACGACGACATATATAACTATTAGTTAGATTAATCTCTCTTCTCTCTTAAAATCAAACTGAATGAAGTGTCACTATGATTAAGATCTATAATTCTTCGTTTGCCATCTGTTATATATATCCGAATTTTATTGATCGTATTTTTATTACACGGGTTGTACTGAACTCGCCGAGGCTCTTGTGTGAAACTATAACTCGGGGTGAGAGTTGAGGTACTGAAACTATATATAATATCTGACTCTTCACCATCGACAAGACTGTCACTTATCAAATCACAATGAACATTCAATATTTCTCTGTCTTGTGAGAGATTAGGAATGTAATCTCCAACATTTACACTACTTGTTAGAATCTTTTTATTGAAACCAATAAGATCATTAAAATTACTTTGAGTAAGATCTAATCTGTAATTTGAGGCTAGTGTTATTATTGTCCTGAATACAGTATCGTTAAACTCCAGAGTGATTGGATATTGAGGGTTTGATGAGGTTCCTGTTTTTGTTTTTTCTTTGATTAAATTGTCAAAATCAATGTAATTCCATACTCCAGGGTTGAATATAATTTCCGTCCAATTAGTACCACTATCAGACGAATATCTTATTTTCTGATTATCAAGTTCCCTTGTCACATTAAACCAAGTGAATGACATCGAAATGATTCGATCTAGGCCGATTTCATATTGTGTGTTTGAATCCAGTATTATCGGATTACTGTATTTGATTGTGAAATCTGATGGTTTATTACCACTTATACCTTTGACGATATGACTGGATAATACAAGTTGTCTATTCATTTATATGATTAGTTTAGACTAAAATAGTTTTTGTATATTTTGTTGTATTGTGGCTTATTGAGTATTGAATTTCTCAACAAGATGTCAAGAAGAGCGACACCTGTATTCCGTAGTTCGATGCTATTATTACCAGCAACCTTTGATCCGATAATCAGCTCAAGCTTTTTCATCATTTCTGTCGGATTGTTGAAAAACATTACCTGTCCACCTTTTTTTGTTTTTTTCTTCAAACCAGACCCTTTAATATTTTTTATTTTTTGATTGTTGTAATTGATATAATCATTTAGAACCTTTCTTGTATCTTGAATAATTTTTCTTCGATATTGAGCCTCAGCTTCAGTCATTAAACCCCTATTTAATTTTTTAGTGATATCACTCCAATAGCCAGTTAGTTTAAAACGTTGATCTTTAGCATTTTTCAAGATTTTGTTCAGATAAGATTTCATCTTTTTGTTATTCATATCTTCTTGTTGAAGTCGTAATTCAATATCATCATAATTCGGTATTTGAAGTTCATCCAAAACTTGATTTATTCTATCCTCTTCAAGAATTTCGTAATCAGGTGTTTCTTCTTCTTCGTATTCAGGTGGAAGATCTTCAGGTTCATACATGTATTCTGGATCTATATACATTTGTTTTTTACCTGATGCTAAATCCTCAAGGACATCTTCATAAGATGGAGGTTTTGGAACCAATTGTTTCTCGTTTTCAGGTAGAACAGGTTGATCAAACAAATCGTCCAATCCATAATCAGGCACTTCATCATCAATAGCTATTCCATAATCTGGAACAGGTCGCTTTTTCTTTGGTAATCTTCTCAACGGTGCTTTTGGGGCTGTAAGTTCCTTTAACTCAGATGTTATAGGTTTGAAAAGTTTCTCTGCCTCAACTTCACCCATTTGATCAGATATCGTTTTTTGTTTTATTGTCTCTCTTACTGTGTTAATGTTTTTACCAAGCTCGGATCGTTTCTCAGCCATTTCTTTCCATTTGAGTAAACTCATTATATCATTTGTTTACATAAAATTTCGTATTTTGTTCGGAAAAATTAGGGTTATCATATATAAAAACGCTCGCATAGCGTGTCGCATAGCGTGTCACCATGCGATAAAATTGTATAACATAATATCATATGAAGATTCAAAATTACGACATTCAAGATGATGAAAATAACGATTTTGTTCAATTAAAGAGTTTCATGCCAAACCGATGTTTCAGGATGCTTATTTGTGCTCCCTCTGGTGGTGGCAAGACTAACCTTTTGCTTGATATGATATATAGGCTTCTCTATTTTGATAAGATATACCTTTATGCTCGCAATCTCCAACAAAGCAAATATAAGCATCTGTTGAAATCTCTTGAACCAATATCAAAATCAAAAGAGGTCGGTTATGACGTGATAGAAGCAAGTAACGATGAAATCATCCCTCTGACAGATTTGTCTGATGAAAACCAAAAATTAATCATATTTGATGACTATTTGAATACAGGTAAGAAAAATGACGAACGGATACGTGACTACTTTACCAATTCTAGAAACAAAAATTGCTGTTGTATATATTTAAGTCAAAGCTATTACGGAACTGATAAAACAATAAGACTGAATAGTTCACATTTTTGTGTTTTTGATTTTCCTTCTATAAACGAGCAATCGATGATTTGCCGAGAACTGAACATAAATAAATCAGATTATCAGAAAGCTACTAAGGATCCATATAGTTTTTTGTATGTTGATAAGGTCAAAAAAAAGGTAGCCCGAAATTTCGATGAAAGAATATAAACCATTAATATATGAGTTATACTAACGGTATCCTTAATCATGATGATTCTCAAGGACTAGGTAAGATAGGTTCAAGAGGTTTACCTGGTATTGGATTTAAATTAGATGCTAATAATGATTATGATATGCAGAATAAAAAATTAGTGAATGTAAAACAAGGAACCAATAATAATGATGTGGTTACAAAAAGTCAGTTAGATAGTGAAATAGCTAAGATTCCAAGTGTGGATACATCTAAATTCATGCTAAAAACAGGTGATACGATGACAGGGTCGCTTGTTGTCCCAAAAGACAATTACCCAGTTCAAGGTAATCTCAACAAGGTTATTAGTTATGAAACGCAAAGGGAGATATTCTTGTCAAAGGAGGAAGGAGGCTTGATGAAGCAATCTATTAACATGAACAATAATTTCATCACAAATGTGAAAGATCCAGTTAATTCAGACCATTGTGTTAATAAAAAGTATGTCGAAAATCAGCTTGAAAAAAAACTGGATAAAGGATCTGATATTGATATGAAAAATAATTCAATTATCAATCTTGATCTTCCATCAAACCAAAGAGACGCCGCATGTGTCGAGTTTGTTAACAACAGAATTGATGACATGACACAAAAAAAGTTTCTCAAAGTTGATGGCACTAACAATATGACTGGAAACTTGAATTTAAATAACAATAAAATTATTAACTTACAAACCGACTACAGAGATTCAAAATCCGCAGTTAATGTTGATTTTGGCAAGAGGAAATAAAAGATTTGAGAAATCTTGTCACTCAAAAAATTCGTGAATCTCAGATCAATAACTCAGGACAAAAACGAGACGCCTTCAGATACTTGATGGAAGACACTGATGAATCTTCGAGTGAAAACAATATCGAGGTTTTGGGTATTGTCGATTTTCCCAATTCTCCACATCAAATTAATAAAAAAGCTTACCAACTTAAACTCTTGTTTGAAAAAAGCTCACCCTTCCAGTACCGCTCACGTCTTGGTTTTAACTTATATAAACTTCCAGTCGGGTATTACACAATGGTCGTTGAATGGTTTCCGCCGGAAATGAATGAGATAAGTGTAACAGCTCAAGGAACAACGATTTCAATTTCTGATGAAACAACCAAAACATTCGAGAAGTACACCAAAACAGTTATCCATTTTCACAGATGGGGTAGCTCACCCCCACAATTTATATATCTCGATCTGCACGGTACAGTCAGTAAGCAATCGTTATTAACAATTGGGCATTTAATTGTCTATGGTGTTAAAGAAACAATTTCAAATGTTGACCCAAGTGTCTATGACACCGCTTTTGTTATTGAAAATGGCAAGATGGTAATGGAAACGGATTTGTCTTTAAACGGGCACCAACTACGCTCTTCCATTCACCACATAAACGGTTTTTTAAATTCGACAAAAGGGAACAAAAATTTTGTTTTAAATGGCGCCGAAATAATGTCATTGCCGGGTGAAACAATTTTGAAAAATATTGATATATATTGTACGCGTCCAATCACTTCTTCTTCTTCTCATGTCACTGTACATAGACACAAAAAAATATCTTTGAAACTCAAAACATCTTTACGGAATTTTTTTTACTGGAACTCTAAGCTCTTCAAGAAATTTTACCTCAAAAAAAAGTGGGTGGTATCAGACAATAAACCCAAATTCTTTCCAAATGCCTTCGTCTGGGATTTTGGCTTTTGAACTAAATATGAATGATGATATTTGGAAAAGTTACAACGCAATTATACTTCGTATCGAGTATCAAACAAGTGCGTGATTACTTTCCACAAAAAAATTTACATTTATTATATAGCACAATGCAGGATATCCATCTGATTGGAGCATGGAATGCTTTTTAGAATATATTATTATCCCAAAAGAAATAATGAGGATTCCGAAGAAGATAATGAATAATCTAACTTTATAATATAATGAGAACAGCTATTTTAATCAACGAAATTATTGAGAATATAGAAAAAATAGTTCGAAACATCAGAAAATTATACATCAGTATTAAGAAATCGTTCAAAAAAGAAAAAATGTAACCATATAATATATATGGATAGACGTGAAAGCATATTCAATTGGAACCATGTTTCAGAAAATTTAACGGAAGATCAAATATCTGAGTTGAAAGCATTGCACAAATTCTATCATAAAAAATATTGGCTTGCAAAAATGACATTTAAATATTACAAAAAGGCAGAACTTGCATGTAATATTGGATCTGTTTTTTTGATAGTAACTGGGACTGTAGTTGGTGGTGTAACACTAAACCCTATTCCTCTTGGAGTGATATCCAGTTCTGGGCTCTTGCTTAAATCATATTCAGAGGCTAAAAATTATAAAAGGAAGATTGAGATGTCAAAATTCGCATACACTTCGTACGAAAAAGTTTTAACACATTTGCGATCTTTTATGAGAGGACTGGAGTATAATGACAAAGAATTTCTTGATTTCGTCAAAATTCTCGATGATATAATTATCGATATGTGTCCGTTAACTGACAAATTTGAAAAAAAATATAATAAGGTGTTCATTCAACAATAGATTTTATTTTATCACCAATAAGAGACATAATACTTACCCAATATCGATTGTAAAAAGCTAATGTTTTTTTTCGATTTACTAATTGGAATATTTTTGTAAGGTATTCCCATCATCTTGAATATCTTTCTCATAATGAAATTTACGCTAATCATCCTTTTCCTTGTACCATTAACTTCATTAAGAACCTTACCTATCTCGACATATATAGCATCAATCTTATGTTTCTGACAGTTTGATATTTTAATGTTATATTTTTCTTCAATATCGAGTAATATGTTGCTGATGTGGTACTCTCGATGGTAAACAGATTTTCTAATAAATTTATGTCTATTTTCATAAAAATTAACATATTCTTTCACATAATTATATCCTTGAACAATACCACAACTTAGACAGGCTAACATCTCATCGTCATTAATAATATACTGATTATCACAGCATTCATCATATTTCGGTTTTTCATTAGAATCTTCCAATTTTTGGTCACAAAAAGGACAAACAATATCTCCTGATTCTTTCAGTTCATCGTGTATATCTTTATTACAATTCATTCTATATAATAATATGAGATATTATATTTTTATGTACTTACAAACATGACGTCACGCCACAGCTGTGGCGAAATCACAAGTGCCTTAAATCTCGGCTACAAACTTCACTGACAAACTTTACTGACAAACTTTACTGACAAACTTTACTGACAAACTTTACTTCAAATACAAGTTCATCTGATATTACATGACAATCTGATGACTCATCGGGAAAGTCCCATTTCATCATAAACTTCCTGTTTTCACCAGACATGTCCAGACTTGTTTCTCGGTATGACTTCCTGTTTTCCGAGAATTTTAAACTTCCTGCAGTCTGGCGTCACGTGACGGAATAATGCGTTGGATAAAACATATAGATTTCCATAAAATAATACCATCACATAATACCATCACATAATACCATCACATAATAGGCGCCCATCGCTCTTCGAGCTCTTCCCACCTAGGCGCCTTTTGCAATGACGAATCCTCCATCCCCGTGACTTCGTCTTTGAATGTCTTGCTACGCAAGCCAATCAAATACTTTGTCATGCCGAGGATTCTATTGCCGTGACGGAGTCACGTGACGGAAAATGCATTCGGTACCACATGAAATAAAAACATATAGATTTCATCAAATGGAAAAATGCGTTCGGTACCATTTTGCCTACAGTGCCCTACGAGAGGTACTACGTACCTCTCTACCCACTGTAGGCCGGAAGGAGCCTCACTCGTCAGGACAAGTCCTGACGACTTCCCGAGCCTGCTCGGCTCCTTACCGACATGTGAAATAAAAAATGATCTCCATCTGATGGATAGTAGTTATAGAGTTGGTTCGGTAACAGATCATTTCTGATCTGGTACCGCCAACTCTATAACTACTGGATCCCTGTCACCGAGTACAATAGCCAATCAAACCATTATCTCCCTTGGCTGCGAATAGAGGTCACTTATTCTTTTCCGAAACTAGCTGCAGGCGTTTGCGCCTCTTACAAGCGATATGAACAAGCAGTTGCTGTTCCAGTTGCAAAAAAGACTTTTCGGGTCACACTTGCAGTGTTGGAATCAGCGATATCCACTCAGAAGTTGGGCTTCGTTGATTTTCTTTTATCACGCGCAAAAGTATTTTTAATTAGTATTCTTAACATGGACCATTTGCCCAGCCCATCGCTCTTGTCTGGGAATAGCGCAGAGGGAAAAGCAGACCGTGGAAATGGCAAGTCGGAGTCCAAAGCTATTTTGCAACACATCGGTGTCTTCCCTCCATTGGGCTCTGGTAAGTACACTTTTTTCTCATACCCACTTTCGTGCATTCCTCGCTGTGATGGCAGACGTCATTAGGCAGATTAACACTACCATACCAGCCCTGAAGACAGTCAGCTTCCGGCAAGACAGCGCTGGCTGCTACCACTGTAGGACCTGCAGGGCCACCATAGTTTGCGCAGGAGTACTAGGAGCAGAGCTGGGCGTGGTGTTCAAACTCTTGGCTCCTTTCCCTCCCCATGGAAGGAAGGGAGCCCGCGACCGCAAGGCCGGTGGAGACTAAGTCGGATACATTTGTCCGCCTAAACTCCGGACACGATATCAAGATCCCGGTGGAGAACCATCCTTAAGTGTCATCCGGTGCGCGTCCATTGCAAGCCGTTTAGTTACCGCTTAGAAGATCGATGGTGTGAATATACAGTTTTCTAAAGAAAGAATCCGTCCGTGTATGAAGAGCATATGGCGTGGGACCTATAAGACCAATAACTGCGCTGAAATCTAAGGCCCTGTCATCTGATAGTCTACCGTCCATAGCAGTGCTCTAAGCGAAACCGAGCTCGTTCTCCTCAGCCGTGCGAAGACGCAGAAAAATCGCACAACCAACTGTCTCTTGACAAAAAAGGGGGTTAGTTTCTAGAGAAACTGTGGTGCTGCATCGGTGGGGAAGCGAAACACAAAACTTTGTATTTATCAACTGAGTTGATAAGGTAAATTGAGCCACCGTGAAGAGATTGAAAGCTGACGTTTCGAGCGTTAGCCATTCGTCACAAGGATGGTTCTCCACCTTCGTCACCTGCACTGCTCAGAAGATCAGGCGGAAAGCGACAAAGAGCCCTAAACATTAGGACTCCTTGTCATGATGAGTTTCAACATGAGTTGAGTTTCAAACTCAACTTAATTTTGAGTTTCATGTATAAAATTGTAATCCGCTAGGTTTGCCACAAAATGGTTTCATAAGCTTATAAAGAACGAAAAGGACGGTTCCGGCACCCCTGGCCACACCCCCTGGTCATGAGTAAACTCAACATACATTTTTACATTCTCACTCCTGTCTTGAACAATTTTTGAAGACCAATGCATAGGGACCTAATAATAATTTCTTTTTCAAAGCCCTAGCAACAGGCAAGGTTTTGGCAAGGCTTCACTGCCTCTAATGATACTGATACATACATAAATACCGTTAACTGCCACTTATAAGCCCAACCCCCCAGTTATAGGCCCATCTACCTGTAAACAAAAAAATACATCCAGTATAAGCTCCACCGGATATAAGTCGCCCTCTAGTTTTCCCTGTTTCCTTAATATTAAGCACTCTCACAGAACACTGCGAAGATGAACTCTGAGCTTCTGTTTTGTTGCGTTCCGGTTACAGTTCGTGTTGTTACAGTTTTGGTTTTGTTGTTAGATTAAAATTGAAACGAATTCGATTTATTGTGACGTTTCAAAGGTTAATTGAAAACTGGTAAATTAAAAACGTATTTCGATCAACACTGCTGTGGCTCATTTCGAAACTTAGAAGCCCCCCAGATATAAGCCCCTCCGTTTATAAGCCCACCCACAACCCTTACAAAGTTGTATAAGCCCAGGGCTTATAAGCGGCAGTTGACCGTAATCGGTCCTTGGGTCCACAGGTTTTCAAAGTTCTCATTGCTTTGTTTTTGTTTGTTTGTTTTTTGCTTGCTTGCTTGTTGTTTTTTTTGTTTTGTTTTGTTTCCTGTGCATTTCCCCCTCCAAGTCAAACCCGACGTCAGGTAAAACCAAGTGCGTGACATTTTGTTGCGTGACTCAAACTAAACAGGCTTGTAAGCTTTCGGCAAGGAATTATCGTTTCGAAATTTTACAACGAATACAGATCAAGAAAAGACGTCTTATAGGAGAAAACTCTTTTGAAGTTCAAATAAGGCAAAATTATTTTATTCCTGAAGGTTCTTCATTTTAACAAAAGGAGGCGGGATGGAAATAAGTCATTTGTGTTGATTGCCAATACGCGATGCTTCAGTGATGTTGTTGACCCCGGACGCCAAGATGGTTATTATGAAAGAGTACGCACAGAACCTGATATTTAGACAATGCCATATTCAGGTGAGCTAGACATTACCTTTCTGCTGTGGATTACAACCGAATACCGACCAAAATAGAAGAAATGTCCACATTTTCGGTTGTTTGGTCGTAGGTATGTGCCAATTGTTGACGTGTTAATGTTGTAATTATCGGGATTTTGAGAGCGTTTGTACTCGGCGCTGATAAAGAGCCCGAAACTAATTTTTAAACCTGGTTTAAGAACGGCATTTCCTCTTTCAAGAATTCTGAATTTCAAGTGATTCGGTGTTTTACCGGGGAGGGAAACTTTCTCTTGAAAAACTGTGCCAAATTGAGAATTCAAAGCAAGCGAAGTTTAGTGGTTTTCAGCAGCCTGCCATGACCTTGAAAATTGATCCACAAAAGAATAATTTGACTCAAATTACTTGTAAACTCTTCAACAGCAAATTTATAGGCTCAAAACAGGATTGTTCCATGACGCGAATTAAACAGAGCGAAGTTTACGAGAAGGTATGATTCGCGTTTATTCGGGGTGTTTGTAGAGACGCGTAGTGCGGTAACGGTTTTTAAATTTTTTGGAGGTTTAAAAATAGTTTCTCAACAAAAAATGCCACCACGTTTCTAGAGCTACCATAAGGTATCTCTGGGCGAAAAACGGAGAATTTTGATTTTTCATCATGTGCCACATATTTTCGATTTCGCTCGGTCTTAGTGGACATTGCCTCTTAACAATTATCCTGCGAAATCGCGCGGAATATCACCTGATACTTAGCCGACGAGGCCGTAGACCGAGTTGGCTAAATCAGGGGATATTCCGCAAGATTGAGCAGGATAATTGTTTTATTATTCAACAAATTTGACTACCATTTTCAGAACGAGAAAAACTAGGGCTCTATGATGAAAACGCTAAAAGCTAGCAACACATAAGCTTAATAAAAATCAAAACAGAACTTCAAGAAATCGAAGTTTACTACCGTTCACTTAAAAAGACTTATTTACAAACTCATGTTTGAAAATGACAAGACAAAGTAAAAAAATATTGCTACCTTACCGAGAATAAGTCCTATTCCTGTGAATTAAAATCTTTTTAACTTTAGTCTTTACAACTTTCCGTGAGCAAGTGTGCTGCTTCGTTCGCAATAGCATTTTCTTGGTTGAGTTCTCACTGTGAAAATTCCAAGTCAACCTCTGGATATCTTTGTGAGCTGAAGCAAATACTTGTTGACTTTGTGAGAGCATTTAATCGTGGAAAGTTTCTTCCAGGAGTTAAAATTTCCGGAGAACACTGCTAAAATTGCCTCGCTTTTCAAAATGTCTGCCAAACAAGCAATGAAAGAAAATCTGCAGTGCACTTCCAAATATGGTCATTTACGTATATCGCAGGATATCTGTCATGTACGGATGACAGATATTGAGGGCTTCCTTACCATGTATGGGCATAGTGACAATTTGTTGAATAATAAATATATATATATATATATATATATATATATATTATTTGGCCTAGCACGGCAGACAGGAGTTAATTCAACAAGTCGGCTTGTCCTGCTCTAAGGCCTCCAATCAATAGTTTGTCAAAACAATAGCCGTGTAATGTTTGATATTTGGCGATTATATGCCAAGTGGTATGGGAATTACTAGTAAATACCAGAGTTAACTTTTTGTTCTACTTTGGCTTTACTGTTTGGTAGAAAATAGAAAAAATGTCACATATTAATGAAAGGTTACTTACGGAAAAGAATAGTACGTATAGATGCATGTGTGTAAGGTACGTTGTCAACCATGAAATCCAAGTTACCATGAGTAAAGAACATGGTCGTAGTAGCTCTGCTGCTGTGAGAGGATTACTCGTAGTTTTTCACAAATCTTGACTTATCGCTCCGCTGCTACTGTACAGAACACAGGTGTTTGCACGTTTTCCTTTATTGAATTATGACAGAAAAAGATTTAAGTAAGAGAACACAGTGCGGCAAACATAAGTGGAAACAACTAAAGAAGAAATCGGAACCCATGTGGTTGGCATGCAAACAAGAAAATTTGCATCCGGAATCCAGATGACTGGAATCCAGAAATTAAACGGTTGGAATCCGGACTCCAGGGGATAGGATTCTGGAACCCAATACCTCTGTGGACTCTGTTTCATGGGGCGATTTGTTGATGTCTGCGACTAAGTGTGAAGGCCAGCTAATACTAGAGTCTAATCATTCATAGTTACTCTGGATGATCTGTATTCAATTAGGACTAAAACAGTCGTATTTTTTTGCGTTGGTCAGAAAGCGCGCGGTCTGCGAGCGAAAGTTCTGGAGTGAGCGTGAAATAGACGAGTGACACTGGGGGCAAGAAGTCTTTCCTGGAGACTTTCTCTTGATTGGTGCGTCTTTTATCAATTTTCGATTGTTTTTATTAAGGGGCGGACCACTTGACTTCTGCAGGGAGGACAGGTGAGTGATTTTGACAAAAAATATCCTGTTGGCAGATTTTTACAATGAAATATTCATGTGCAACGTAATACCAATGTCGAAAACAAAAATTCTTGCCACACACAGTAAGCCGAAAAATAATTCCTAAAGCTGACACAAGTAACGTTATTTGTTACAGACTAATGAAAGATTTTTTTTTAGCAAATACAAAGCTAGCGCAAAAAGTGAGTTGAATTTACAGCAACTAAAAAGCTTTTATATGCTCCTCAAAATGCTGGAAATCACATTTCCGAGGACTGAACTTTCAAAATTTTCCGGGGGAGCATGCGCCGGACCCCCCCCCCCTAGACACTCCCGCCTTCGCCAGGCGTTTTTTGAAACCCATTCTCTAAATCCTAGATCTGCACCAGGGATGGGGCCCATTTCTTTCATAGGTCCCATGCTAAGAAAAATCGTAAACGGACCCTGATTCAGAGATATTTTCGAGTTAGAAAACTTTGAAAAGAGCTAACGTGTATTCAACACATTTTTTCTTTCCTGGTTTTTTTTTGTCTTTGTAACATCGCACTTTTCTGTTAATTCATGCTCATTATCCACATATGATATGGAAATAAACAATTTGCAGCCATTTCAAACTTTGAAGCGGTCTCAATATTTATCTCCTATCTCATGCACAAGCACTTCACCTGAAGTTGTCAAACAAAATCTGAATGGCAGCTGAATGCAATACTGAATAAGGAATATCCGTAAAAAAAAGTTAAATGAATAATGAATAAGTCAGAAGGAAAGCAAAATGAATAATGAATAACTGAGGTAGAGTTATTCACCTTCCACCCCCGATACTTATACGCTGTCCTTAGCTTCATGTACTGTATGTTTAATTATTATCCTACTTACTCGCTGTACCTAGCGGTAGAAATGCCACCAGCAAAACGGCTTGAAAGATGATGATTTACCTTTAGAGAATTTGAACTTAGATATAAGCCGTGTACGCTATGATACATGCACAGTTCGTATATTCCACCCAAGTTAAGATTTCCATTACAAGTAAAGCAAAATTTCAAAGCAAACTTGAGTATGATAGTATGGTGATGGCGAGTTGTTTATTCTGGTTTATTCCCAAATGAAAATTAAACTCTGTTTTTAGTTCCTTCCCCAACGAATGAAACCCAGTTTCAAACAGGAACTAAAAGTTGTGTTTTTTGGTTGGGAAATCTTTTGCTAGAAATGAAAACATAAACATATTTGTAGTTATAATTTACAAGGAAATTTTCTAAGTAGTTATGCAGGACTTTTGTCAATAAAATGATGGAGCAGATTTTACGACATCTAAGGGGCTGTCAACATATTTACAGGTTCCCTGCTTAATGTCCACAGGTCGTTTAGGTCAAACCCCCTTCCCCTCCTCCTAGACGTCCACATGAAATTTCGTTGTCCTGTATGTACTCTCGACTTGCCACAAGTCGCCTTCGTAAAACCTATGAGTAAGGTACAAGGTAACGGGAAAGAATGACAAAGTCGTTAGAGAACAGTTAGTGAGTTAAGGTCTGATATAGTCAACATTATTTGCACTTTAAAACTTGAGATCAACTGAAACTTTGTCTTACCTGTTCTTCTGAAATTTGCCAACTCGCTTTTTCTCTTCACGTTCTTGATTTTTGCCAAAACTGCCCCATACTAATGTCTGAATCCCCCCTCCCCACTACACAACCAGTGGACCTTAAGCAGTCCTAATCTCAAAGAAAGCATGTTAATTTTGTATGGCCTTAACCCTCGGGCGTACAGGGGGGGGGAGTGGATGCCAGCCCCCCTAAGGTTTTCCTTGAATTTTTCCGAGACGAATTATTATCTAGACCAGCCGTTTTCCGTAGCTGTGCGCATATCCCTCAGACATATTGTGACAAAAGTTTGGTGAGGATCGGTTGCTATGGTCATGAGATATGACGTCATAAGTAGTGGGTGGTTAAAAAAAGCGCGCTTTTGCCCTCTCCCCCTTCTTAGGTTAAAAATGCAAAAACTATCAACAAAAAAAAGCAGCAAAATGTTTAATTATGTCATAAACTACATGTCCCGCAAACCCCCCCCCCCCCCTTGTACCACGGTGGGGGTGTGACTTTGCCTGTACGTCTGAGTGTTAACATTTAAGATGTACGTCTGTAAGCCTGTATGTCTGAGGGTTAACATTTTGTAACAAACTCTGGAAATAGGCGCTTCCGGTAAATTGCATTTAAGAGACTGAGACAATGAATGCAGAAGGCAACAACCATGTTTTCATCTGACTAAAACGATGGGATCATTTTACGTGTTGTGCACTGATTTTGATATAAATAAATCAATTTTACGTATAAAATGTAAACAAGACCTTGTCGCTCGTGCATTTCGAATCAGTTGCTGTACAGTGTTGAATTTTGTTTGCCACTGAATGAAGATATTGAACATAGGTTTCCGTAGTTGGAAAAATTAGCAAGCGACTATTGGCTGTTGTTTCACTAAACATGGAAATTCAACTAGCCCGTTGGCTGTATTCGCAGGCTATAATTTAACGCGATGTATAAACCTCTACTGAGCAATTTTTGCGCTTGACTGAATACCCAACCATATGAAGTCCCATCTGTTTACAAGATTGGTCCATTTATCTGATCACATCCATTACCAATGAATGAAGCTTTGCTTGCTTTTGTAGGGAATTTTTTCTTAAGTACATTTTCATTGGCAAGTTTGAAGAATTTTATCAAATATTGTATGCGTGAGAACACTGTGAACGCAACTTGTGACGTTCTTATGACAACAACAAGTAGCTTGCCCTCTTATTGGCCACGCCTGCAGCAACAATGAGACTACAGAAGCTTCTCAGGATAGGCCTTGCAGCTACACTGTACACAAGTTCTGTATTTTTAAACAGTTTCTTTTTGGTCTAATTAAGAAATCTATTATGGATCAACAAACTTAGTTCTCAACTGTTAATAAAATCTGCTTTGTTTTCTTTGTAGGTTTTCCTTTTATCAACCGCAAGCCTGCAAATAACAAAAAAAAGTGAAAAGGGACAGGGAATTATTCGTGGAATGACAAAATGTTTAGCAAGGGCTGCTTCGACTGGATGAAGGAGTGGAAAACGTGTCCTTCGAGTACCATCGCAGGGATACATGAATTTTACCAGCAACTTCTTCCAAGGAAGCCATACCATCACAATAAGACGGGAACCAACCCCAGCTCAGACGTGCTATGTGTCGCAGTGGCCCTGAGAGCGTCCCCCATATCCTTGCAGGGTGTAGTACGCTGGCTAAGACAAAGTACATTGCTAGGCACAATGCAGCTTTGAAGGTACTATTTTTCGAGTTGCTCAAAGATCTCAATTTAAAAATTACCACCATGGTACTCGCCAGTGCAGCTGAAACCTATGTACGAGAACAAACAAGGCAAAGCCTTCTGATATATAGCGGTCTACGCTGAGAATACGGAAGTTAAAGAGCAAACAGAATTTATGCAAGAGTAATTGACAAACAGAGGGAAAGTGTATTAACTGTGAAGATGAGCTACCCCTACTCCGTTCCCTTCAACCTGTCTTCCAGCTCTACGTTCTCTATAAGGAGAGTGAGTATCAAGGCAGCATTAGCATGTTTGTGCGCAGAGGTCTGTGGTCGGCTACTGACATTCGTTCTTATGTACAAAAAGCCCAAAATGTAACCGTTTCATGCCAACAAATTAAACGTTTAAAAGTATGGATTAAATCTAGTTTGAGGAAATTGTGATTATCACATTGTAGTTTCCTATAATAAAAAAATGGCTTATTTCGCGAATTATAGCTCACTCAATGACCAGAGGTATGCGAACTGTACAGTCTTGCATGATTTTAATACTGGTTTGAAGCATAAATTAGAAACACGTTTATTGTTGCCCGGAAAGCAAAACTTTACCACAAATATCATGTTAGTAAGATATTAACAAAGCAACATTGATAATCTCAGATAATTTTATTGATATTCAACATAAATAAAAGTAGGGCAACCTGTGGATAAGCACTATAATTGTAATTAAAACAAGAAAACTTGTGGTTTATCGAAGACGGCCCTTACAATTTGGACTTAATTTGTGAGTCACGAGTTTAAACCTCTGAATTCTGCCACCTACACTCATATTTTCATTTTTAATCAAAGAGGCTGTAAGCCAACTCGTGAATGAAAGAGTACGAAATTTAAGGCTCCAATTTTGTTCACAATGCCCGACACATCACTTTCAACAGCTTGTGCAGCTTGTCAATGTTGAGATTATCAAGGTACTCTTTTTTGGCAGTAGAATATTCTTTCCTTTTTCCCTTGTTACAGTTGTAATACACCACAGTACTTTCGATGTATGTACGCAATGCTCCGAAAATATCTATACTTGTGACCCTGAGAAATCGACTTTTATGTTACGCTTTTAGGTCCACGACATTTCGAAGTTATTTAGTAACAGTTTTCAGATTAATCATTTTTTCCTATGAGGTCTATTATTTTTTCGGGTACCAAAATCTGTCTCTTAAAACTCTGGGTTAATAATAGTATGTAAGTTTCTTGCTTCGTCTACATTTCCCCTGAGTGTTCATTATTATTTCTTTTTGCCGTTTTTTTTTTTTGGGGGGGGGGTGGGGGGCGACAATGGTGAGGCCGAAGAAAATACAGTTTTTGTGACGTTACATTCAAAGCATTTAGTAATGAAATTTACACTGCTCTTTTAGCAATTGAAAATATAGCTCAAACGACTAGGCGCGTACATTCTAAACCGAAGGTTTTCAAATTGATAAGGGTTCGAGCCTACAATAGCATGCGCATATGAAACCACCAAATCTTCCTTTAAAGCATGCTGCCCACTCGGCTCGAAAACAAATGAATTAGATTAAATTCCGAAAGTAAGTTTACAGAATTTTTCCCTTCATCTTGAATCTACATCTACATCTACATCAACACTTTATTAAGTCGGTAAAAAATTCCGAGATATCACATCAACTGTAAAAATCTGAATAAAACTAAATGACCTTACAATAAAACTAACACAATGACCTTGAACAAACCTTGAACAAATCTACTACCACGAAATTACTTTCATTTCATCATTAACATATCAATCAGTCAATTGCATAACCATCCTATGTGTCCAAGAATACCACGCCCCTATATATCATTAATATACCAATCAAGCGTCAGTGACCTTGAAAAACCTAGGACGACGGAAGGAATGTCAATTCGTAATCATATGGAGTGTGTTTCCAGCGGCCATGCTGGAGAAGGAAAACAACAGAATTCCTTTCCACAGGAGAAAAAGCTGTTTTTATGTAAATAGCATTTATTGGTTTGCTCCTTCAACATGGCCGCATGAACACACTCTACAAGACGGCCGTCTAAATTATTCCGCCGAGCTTCCAGAACAGCTTGGTAACTGCTAAACCATTGACAAACCAAAGTCTAAACAGTGGTTCAAATTCATTTAACCTTTTAGAACTCAGTCTAAAACGTCTGTTTGTGAAGAACTAATTTGCCCGAACATTTTTCAACATGAATGCGGCCACAGTTATTAACCATTAAACAGAGCTAATAGTTTCACCGTAAAATACGTAAAAATGAATACCCTTTTCACCTAGACAAAAGCCATATTTATATTACCTATCGGCCAGCAATCCTGCAGGGATGTTCCAATCGCAGATCGCAGCACGCTTTTTCCTTGGTTAAGCAACTGAACCAAGCAAATTGCGCCCATCGGCACCCGTTGGGATAAGCGATTGACCGGCTAAACATCACAGCCTAGCTTTATAGGTTGGCTCCGTGTTTGTTTAAGAACTTCAGTAGCGGTTTTTTCACCTCTTTTTTTGTTTCGTTTTGTTGTTTTTTTTTCTGTTTGTTTGTTTGTTTGTTTTGTTCAACAGTCGATAACACATTAACGCAACTTGTTTTTTCATATGCAAGAAGTATGTCTAACATTGATTTATTGCAACATTTCTTTAAAACATGAAGAAAGACAGATTAAAACTTTCGTCAAAATTCGATCGGGAATTTTTTTTTAATCGTTACACAGTTTCCTTTCGACATTAATGATCTTAGCAGTATGCAGGACGCGTGTCACAAAATCTGACCTGCCTCACCAAGAGTCTCCCGGAAGCACATTGGTTGGAGCGTCCGTCTGGTGTGGAAAGATCATGAGACCGATTCCCATTGGGGACACAGTTTTCTATTTTCTATCTCACGCTGGATATAACATACTTTTCTATGTATTTATTTATTTTTTCTTTAACTGCGAAAATTTAAAAACGTCTTATCCTGAAAGACCAAAAGTAAAAAAAAAAACCGTCTTTGTGGTTATCACAGGAGACAACCAGAAAAAAACACAGATTATTTGAACAGATAAAAGATTGCAATCCCGAAATGTCTATGTTAAGCGTAAACTCTATGACATATGGTAATCATCAATTCTATTTTTAGTGTAGTAAAAATCTAGCTTTCTTTTCCGGACATACGATATAAATTTGAAGACAAAAAAATAGAAAGAAACAACTCATACGATCAAAAAGCACAACAGCCGAGCAACCAGAAAGCGGACCTGTGAGGGAACAACATCCAATATTCGGAATAATAATGAGGATCGAAATGCACCAATAGTAGCGAACCAACATGCTACAAATAGCGACACCCAAACAATCGACCTCATCACCTGATGAAGACTAGCAGTATTGCAGTCGAAACGTCGCGATCAACAACTCAAAGCGATTCCATCGTGAGACGAACGAATAAACGTTCATCTTGCCTATCTTACATCACGATGAACAATAAACACATCTTTAATGACAAAATTGGTTTCATCCCTTGGAGAGGCAATTATCATCCTGGTTGACAAAGCCTTTACCAACGATTGGTTTAATCGAAGCTATGACCTTAATCTCGAGAAAGAAGAACTCGCTCAACTCCTTACAGTTGCCACCACCAACCAACTCTTCCAGTTCGATGGTAACTTGTACGAGCAGACAGACGGTGTAGCTATGGGCTCTCCTCTTGGTCCAATAGTGGCCAATGTCTTTATGTGCCACTTCGAAGAAAAAGCTCACGCACGATGGTATGGTGCCCTCTCTGTACAAGAGGTACGTCGATGATACCTTGGCTAGAATGCCTAACACCGATGCTGCTTCTGATTTTATCACTACGCTAAATGGTCTGGTCAATAGCCTGAAGCTTACAATGGAACGTCCTGTTGACAACAAGATCCCTTTCATTGGAATTGAAATAATAAAGAACAGAACAGAACTGGTCACTGGTTTGCTCTTGCATTTTCAAAGCCACCTAGACAAACGTTACAAAACCAGTTTACTGAAAACCATGCTACATCGCGCGGCATATATACTGTCATCTACGACAGAAGCCTTTAATGAAGAATGCTCCAGGTAACGTTTGATCTTTTGTCGAGTTGATTATATAAGTGGCCTCATAGATTCCACCATTAATATTTTTGTTCAAAATGCTTCAGTTATATAACAAGTCAGAAAAGAAAGCCGGTGATGGCAGCACAATCAGAATGGTTCTTCCCTTTAAAGTGCACCTACCCCAAAATATTTTTTTTCTAAAATAAATCTTTGCACCTGTTCGAAACGGCATTGCGCCTTTTTTTACGAAATCCCCCTCAGTCTTGACTTTTTATAGGCTGTAAAAGTTATGAAATCTAGCCATCATCTGTTACACGACCGAGCTAGTGAGGGGCGTGGGTCTATTCATGAAATGACATCACAAACTAATTTGCATCTCCTTAAGTCTTTGTAAACATGCATGCAAAGCAGTTTGGGACGTCAAATCAGGAATATACCAATGCCCCTTCTGACTCGGTCGTGCAACAAATGATGCTTAGTTTTGCGTAAGTTTTGAAGCCCATACAAAAAGTTAAAAACTGCAAATAATGGCTAAATGTTTTTGAAATAGGTGCAAAGTTTAATATTAGCGGAAAAAATATTTTGGGGTTAAGTGCAATTTAAAGATCAGATAGCCGCTAACGCGGTCCGTAGGTAATTGCGTGATCTCAGAAATAACATTGCCCCTACTTTGCAACCTATTTTTGTGACCAAAAAATTGGAGCAAGACCTAAAGCTAAAAGAAATCAAGCCACGTATTGTGAATCAGCAATGCATTGTTTATTTATTCTCATGTGATCTGTGTGATGCAGGATATGTTGACTATTAATAATACAGCCCGACACCTACGTCAGCGCATTTCTGAGCACAAAAAATTCGGCTATCGGCAAACATTTTTTGGAAGCTCACGGTGACAAAAATCTTGTGAGTGAGAGCCAGCTTTGCATTTTAAGAAAGTGCCACGGGAAATTCGATTGTCTCGTTTATGAGATACTGTTCATCAAAGACCTCAAGCCTACTTAAAATACGCAGAGTGACTCCATCAAGCCTAAACTCTTCAACTGTTTAACTTGTAACATATTTATGTATGTTACTGTTCTTTAATTATCTATTGTTTTATCTTGTATTTATAGAACCTTAGCACGTTATCTTTTTGACTTAATAATGACGTCCGAGAACGTCGAAACGTCGTCAGTTTTTTACCTTTTTTAAAATTTCTTAAAATGATTTTAAGTAATACTTTATTGCAGTTTTTTTAGTGAAATGTTTTTTAAAATCGCCTATTATTAGTTTACATGCATTTTATACTGATAATTCAGCCATTATAATAATGGACATTAAAAAGACTATTAAGACAGTATCTAGCTAATTAGTATGCCTTAATCCTAAACAACTGACTCTTTGCCTTTTCGGTATAAGATATTTTAATTGAGTTAATGACATCTGCCACTGCAAGATTCATCTTGAGATCATTTATGAAAATCTTGCTAGGTTAAGTGATCATTATCTAAGTTGAAAAGTATGTATGTAATAGAACATAAAATATACGACGAAATCCACGAATCAATTTATTTGCAGCAGGCGCAGATAGTGTATAGCCATCTTGAAGTACGCGTAGGAAAAAATGGCAAAAACCTGTTTCTTTGGAGGCCAATGTACACACTACTAATTTTTCGGCCCGACAGTATCGGAGCCTGAATCGTACTTGTGTTTTGACACCCAATTCGCAGCCGATTCATAAAATGAAAATCGGCCCGATTCAGAAAATCTATTGCAAAGCAACACATTTTTATAAAGTCCGGCCGACGTTCTCAAGAAGAATGAAAGAAGCTGCCACGTCAGTCAAAATTCATCGAATTGGGTGTCAAAACGCACGTACCATTTACGCTCCGATTCTGTCGGGCGGACAAATCGTACAGTGTAAACCGGGCTTAGATGACAGTCTTTTTTGTATGGTCCAACGCAATAAACTCTATTTTTATACAAATGAATTTAGGCACATGTTTTGTGCCTCCAAAATGGCCACCCTGAAAACCTTGTATTCATGTTACTTATTTTTAAGTTCAGAATATGAGTTGTAAAGCAATCAATTCTCGATTTTTACATTAAAAAACTGTAGACATAAACATACCAGCGTACTTTGCATAAATTATAGGCAGATGCCCATCTCTTCGTAACCTACGTCATAATTACATAATTACATGAGAGCCCTCAAAGCTTGGCAACTTTTCATTTAAACAAGGAGACAATGTGCACCGTACACCTCTTCTCAGCTTTGCCAATCAAATTACAGGTCGGTCTCATTTTATAACAGCGACCAAGCCAGAATATCTTGCTAATAATGAGTCTAGCGAATGTTCTTTAGCAACAGACAATTGACTTTCTTTATCATGCAATGCTTTTGCAATACTGCAGTGATTTATAGTTATGCAAATAAAGCTTGTACTTTTTGCTATTGTTGCAAAGCTTGAACGTCATCTACATTTAATCAAAGCTTTTTTTCAATACAATTTGTACGTTTACCCCTGGCAGTTTCTGTTGTATGGTCAAAATGTGGAAAGCCAAGTTGCTTTCTTTAAAAAAAAAATTGAATGCCTTATTTTCCTCCTCCATCTTCTACTCCAGATACTTGTAAAATTAAAGACTACATGCACCCTAGAGTTCTAACAACTGCTAAAACAGGAAAAAGTACTGACATTGAATCTCAGATTTAAAATCTTTAACGAGATCGCTAACGTTATTGAATCAATTGCCAAAGGAGAGATTAACAAAATCCGAGGGGAATTCAGCTCTAAATTGTCGTGGCAGACGGCTTGGTTGTGTTGCTTCCCAGGTCGATTCTGGTTCCCTCGCAGGATGAACCCTCAATGTGGATGAAGTTAAAAGGAAGCATATCATTCCTTTGACCTTTTCTCTGAATCGTTGACTTATCAGAGCATACGCGAATGGATTGATCGCGGCATTAAACATGGCCATTGTGTGAGCTATTGGGATTGCAAAAGGATTGATCTTGTTGGAGCAGACATCCTTTAAGAGCTGCAGTGTTGTATCTGTGGCCCAGCAAAATATGAAAATGACGCTGGCGTTCACAACCATCAAGGTGACTCTCGTCCGTATTTTCAACACACCCTGTGTAAAAGTAGATGCCATAAGAATGGCTGTATTTGGCAATTAAAGTTTTTATACATGTATTTTCACAGAAAAGGTTCAAAATTCCTCCAAGCTTAAAGTAAAAAGAAATTGCAGACATTAAAGTGTGCCCCAGTGGTGTTAGGAGGATTCCTTCGCGCTTTTTGGCCGTAAACCACATGGGATATGTTGCCTATGTTGCTTAAAGTGGTAAAACGACGAAGAAAATCACTTTTAGTTTTGTTCAGATTTCGAAATTATGTTAACTGAACACTCCCCAGGAAAAATCTCAAGCCAAATTTTGAGGAGACTGTTTATATAAACTGCAATTTTTCCGATTTAATGATCCGCCATGATTAACCCAGAAAGGACACAATGACGTCATTTACTCACGAGCTTTAGAATGTAGTGTGTGAACACATCTTGTTAATTATTCGAAAGACGAGTCTCTGACTTATTTAGTAAGCAGCACGGGAAGTTTGAGCTTTCAGACTAGATTAATGTAGAGTAATGTGCATTACTTATTACAGGATTACTCCGTTAACTTATACCTGTTGTTGACACGTAAGTTCGTTGTCGACATTACGTTTGAACCACAACGTATAGACGACTCTGGAGTATAACGCAGCCATCAGCGTAAAGGAAATAGCAACGAGGCCAGACCAGGTTATAAAGTAAGCTTTTGGTATCCAAACAGACCACGTGTAAATGCAGGAATTACAATCGTCTTCCTTGGGAAATTCCGGGAAATTGAGGGTCAATGAGAGGGCCCAAGAACCAGGAATAATTTTCTGAAAGATACATGCATGTTAATGACTTTTCCTGTGATCTTCATGTTAACTTCATAACTTAGAATAATATACAAGCAAAACAAAATCATAAATATTTTAGGGAGATTATTGTCGAAAGATTTTAGCTTAGAGACATACCTTTAGTTTGCGCATGGTTAGATTTCTGTGGTTACCATGGGGATAAATCACGGAATAATAGCACTCCGTGGCGATGGAAACCAAATTAATGACCGAGGAACTCGCTCAGATCCATGCAAATGTTCCGTCTGTCAAAAATGTACATAAAATTCTTCCGGTCACCCCCTCTGGTTGGGTGAAACCAAGGCTTACGATGTTCTTCGGCAAGTAGAATGCAGCGAGAATGATATCTGATACTGCCAGGTTTATGAGTAGATAATGAAGCAATATGTGTAACCCTTTCAGGAACTTTTATGTGAGAGCAAACCATGCGAAAGAAAGCTCTCAAGTCTTTTTTATTTGCGAAAACTTTTTAAATGTACATTGTATTTCTACGTTTTTATACCCAGTCAATTTTAAACTTTAATTTTTAGCTCCTTATCATTGCAATGCGCAATTGAAAATTTTTACATTGATAATTGCGCAATAGAAGTTATTATTATTATTATTGTTGTTATTATTATTATTATTATTATTATTATCATTATTATTATTATTATTATTATGCGATTAATACAAGGAACAAGCAACCATTTGAACAGCTGCCAAGGATGAAACTTTATTTTGGGCGTCAAAGCTTCTATTTTTGGCCGCTTCTCTTTTGTATCCCTTACCATTACACATAAGAACTCTAGACTCTAGAATTTTATTCAAGCAACAGTTGAACGAACACTTTATGTGTTGAACAATTTCCTTAAAGCCTTTTTAGATTTCAATGTCACAGCACACCATTGATAACAGTGCTCCTGCACAGAAGGGTTACCCTGTCAAAGTATTTGCCCTACTATTATAAAAGGAAAAGAGACAATGGTCAAGAAAACAGACACATGGCTGAAATAGGAAAACATTGGTCATGAGGCATGGTAATGATGCTTAGATTCCATGCCTCTGCTCCGTATCCGTTTACCGTCGGAAATCAACATCAAAAACGTCATATCTGTTTGTTGTACTTTTGCCGTGAACCTGATACGCTTCAACAGAGCCATTCCCCTGAGAACCCCGATCGGTTGTTTGTGACCTGTTCCAAGAAAAAGTATAACTTCTTTCGGTGGGCCGACCAACCTTTGGGCCAAAAGTACTGGACATGGTTTCATAACCATCCACCCAAAAAGGCAGACCAGCAGGCAGACCATCCTTTGTCGACCCGTGATGCCAATGGCTATCCCAAACGTGGGTATGACATCCCAGGTCCCCCAGCCCGAGTGAGATGCAAGGAGGAAGTGGAGCGAGAACGTCCCCTGACGGACTATGAGAACCAGTTGCTGCGAGAAATCCAAGAACTCAAGAACCGTCAAGAGGTTTTGGTGGCTCCAGCACCACCCCCACCCAAGTACAGTTACAGTGTAGAGAACTGGCAAAAAGGCCTAGAGACTGTAACTTATGACCGTAGTGGTCTACTTTAAAGTTTTGTAAAGCGAAAAAAAAGAAGGTCCGTAAAAAAGAGCATGATCGACCGGGCGCGGGTACCTTTTTTGAAATACGCGCGCGCTCTTTTGAATGTTATTTGACTTGTATAAAAGGAGTGTTGTAAGAATAAAAAAAGTTCAGTTTGAAATAGAGTCTGTTTTGATGCGGTATGGGTGGGATTGTTTGTGGTATGCCGTGCAATGGAAATGGCATCAAACCCTTTGCCAATGTTTATATGACCACCAAGAAGGAGAGAAAGTTCCCATTCCTACGAACATTCGTCCCAAGGACACCCATCCTCTCAAAGTGTTTGAAAAAACCCACGTGGAAGAAAATGTGTATCGATGGGTGGTGTTTGTGTTGTGGTTGAAACCACACCCGAGTAACTGGCGATGGTATCGAAGCATTCAAAAGGCCCACCCGCATAGTGTACCTACGATACAAACCCTGTGGGATCACTGTCAAGAGGTATGGCACCTAGAAAGACAAAACGACAAAAGCTAGATGTATCGCAGCAGCTTGCCACGATCCTAGAGCCCCAGGCGGTTTAGGGGGAGTGCCACGTTTTGCCCGTGCGCATCAAATTTCCTTGAAACAAGCTCAACGCGTGTTGGAACAGGATTTGGCGTTTACGTTGCATAAACATCGACGTCGTCGTTTTCCTATCCTTCCCGTGATCGTGGGGGGATTGGACGATCAATGGGTGGCGGATTTGGTGGAAGTTCAACCCTTGGCCAAGTACAATCGAGGCATCCGTTATTTACTGACGATGTTGGACGTGTTGTCCAAGTACTCGTGGGTGCAACCCTTGAAAGCCAAAACCGGGGTGGCGTTGGTGAAAGCCTTTTGAAACAAGGGCGTCAACCCAACCGTTTGCAAACGGATCGAGGCACCGAATTTTACAATCGCACGTTTCAACGTTGGGTGAAGGATCATGGCATGGATCTTTTTTCCACCGAAGGGGATGCCAAATCCGCGGTGGTGGAACGGTTTAACCGCACGTTGAAAGAACGATTGTACTGGTATTTCACGGCCGCCAACACGTTACGGTTTGACGACGTGTTACCCCAATTGGTGCAAGGCTACAATGTCACGCGTCATCGAAGTATTGGGATGGCACCCCGGAACGTCACGAGGGAAAACGAAGAAGCTGTGGGGAAACGTCTGTACGAAAAGTGGTTGAAAGCCAAACGTCCTCCACCCAAATTCAAAGTGGGGGATCGCGTACGTCTCAACAAGATTCATCGTACCTTTGAAAAAGGGTATTTACCCGGAGGGACCGAAGAAGTGTTTGTGGTGCATCGCGTGGTACCAGGGGTGGTACCCACCTATAAGATTCGCGAGTGGGATGACACCCCAGTTCAAGGCACGTTTTACGACGCCGATTTACAAAAAGTGCACGTGTCCGACCAGGCCTTGCTTCGTATCGAGAAGGTACTTACGCGTCAAAAAGATCGCCTGTTGGTCAAGTGGAAAGGGAGGCCTGACAAGTATAATAGTTGGATTGGAAGTTCAAGGCGTGACCCCCTTCCCAAAGAAAGCGTGACGTTTGTACCCTCTTCCTCGTTTTACGTGACGTTGATGAGTCACGCCAGTACCTGCAAGTTTCTTCAGAATGGTACCCATCATTTCAAAAACCGTTTGCCCAAACCCAGTCGATTTGTGGGACGAGGCTGGCAAGTGGGGATGGTCAGTTTGTCGTTACCCACCATCCCCGTGGTGGGGGAACCCTTTGTCAACGAAAAAGATGTCCTGCTTTACGTACGATGGCACGAGAGAGTGTATGAGTAAGATGACCAAGGCAATGATCGTTGGTGGCATCAACGTCGCGAACTAAAGCTATTGGGTCAAGACATGAAAGAGAGTGTGTCGTCGTCCAGTGGATCCCAATTTTTTCAAAAACTGGTGCATCGCTACGATCAAGAACGAGCCCAGCGAACCCAACCCAAAAACAAATGGGCTGAAGACAATGGACTCAAGTTGGACACCTCGTTTGAATGGACCTCCCGAGGCGATTTGTTATTGAACACGACCTTGAAAATGGGATGGATCGAACAAGTGTCCACGGGGAAGTTTCGATTGGGACCGAACTTGATCCCCGAATTTCACTCGGATACCATTCCCACCCCAACGGATGTCCCGGATGCCAATAACCAACCCACGTTTTGGAAAGTGGATGGTTGGTATTGACATTGAGCATGACCCGTAACTGGCGTTTCGTCCAATTGAACGAAATGTTTCTTCCCTCCACGGAATTTCCATTCACTCGTCCCTTGCACGTGTATTGCAATGTGGGAACCAGCAGCATGGTAGGCAATCACGTGACGGATCTCTTGCGAGAAATCAAGTATCACCCCAAATAAACCACGCGCTTTGAACCCATCCACATTCAATATGTACCGGTGCGAAATGAATTGGTGGAAATCGTGGAAACCCAGATGGCCGAGATCAATGGGGATCTGGCTCAATTTGGAGCCGGGCATACCATCCTGGCCCTCCACTTTAAAAGGGAAGTGGTGTGAAAGAACCCGAGAAGAAGACAGGATGTCGTTCTACGTGACGTTACCCAGTCATGCAAACCGAAAAGAATTTCCCAACAACCAAGCCAATGGGTTCAAGATTCGTTTACCGCATCCCTTACGTTTACCCGGAGGTCAATGGCAAGTGGGATTGAGTGCCATTTCTTTACCGGATACCCGTGTGAATTTGTACGAGTTGGTGAAGAAAGATGGGTACATTATGTCGACGTCCTGGGACCAAACCCTCCCCAAACGGGGTGGAACAGAGGGGGAAATGCAAACGCGAATAAGCACGACTCAAACTCTCATCAATGACATCCAAGATTTGGATTGGGAGGTGGATGGCGTGAGTTTCATGAAAGCCACCATTGCCCACCTGGAGCAACGACGCAAGGAAACGGCTCTTCAAGGAGGACGTTTTACCAATGATCAGGGCAAACACACCTACGTCAAGTTTCGTTGGGAAGGGGACGATCTGATCATCGACAACACGAATGTCTGTCATTGCGATGTGGACACGCCGGCCATGACCATCTACACCAAGTTAGCTCTCAAGATGGGATGGTTACGTAAAATGGACACGGGCTTGATTTTGGGTCCCAACTTACAGCAAGAATTCATGGGAGATCAAATACCCCACATGAAAAAGAACAGCCAATGGAACGATTTGAACGACGAATAGAGCAACCCGGTCTTTTGGATGGGTCGTTTTTTTTTACCAGATTATTTACAATTGAGTATGAGTTGTAGTTGGCGGTTCACCAACTTGAATGTGGCGTTTCGTTCGGTGGTGGGAGAACCCACGCGATCTCTTCACGTGTACTCGGACGTGGCAGGCAGTAGCATGGTGGGCAATCGCGTGACGGATTTGTTGCGAGAAATCAAGTACTAGAGGGAAGGACGAGGCTCCATGTACTTTGAACCGTTGCACATCCAATACCTGTCTCTTCGCAACGAAGTGATTGAAATCATTCAAACGCAAGTGGCCGAAACCAATGGAGACCTGGTCAAGTTTGGTGAAGCCAATACCATTGTCACGTTGCACTTCAAAAAGACATAAAAAAGAAGCAGAACGAGTAAAACAGTATCAATCATGGTTCGGAAACGACGGCGACGAGCAAAACGTTCAACCCGACGACGACGAGAGACGAGTCACGTGAAAAGAAAAAAAACCGATCCTTGGTGACGAGTGAAGAGGAAGAAGAAAAAACATGCGAGGGGGTAGTTTGACGCGTTTTCGTACCGAAGAGTACTACGATCAAGATGGGAAAGGGGTATGGATGGATATAGTGCGTGGCAGTTTCCAAGGCCTTAAAAGGACCCAAAATCCTTTAAAACTCCCTAGTAACACCTTGAGTGGATTGAAAGCAGGCTTGACACGTGGCGTCAAACGAAAAGCCGAACAAGTCATCAAAAAGGAAATCACCAAACGAGCTAAGAAAGCCTTGGGCAATAAGAACGTGAAAAAGCGGTGCGCGTGGCCACTGCTTTGTTTCCCAAGCAAGTGAAAAGAACCCGTGACATTTTTGGTGTGTGAAACAATGGATCCAGTGCATTCACGTCCTCGACGTATTCGCAGTGATCGGGGCTTACCTCAACGTGGGGGAATGTTTCCTTTTTGGAAACTCATGAGAAGACCACCGCAACGATGGCGACGACAACGTGGAGGGTGGTTGAGTCAAAGTGTGGTGAGAATTCCAGGCCTGGATTTGGCGCAACGTTTAGCGCAACGACGACGACGGTATAAAAACCCCTCACGACGGGGTGGTTCTACCACTAGACCAAGACGAAGAAGACGACGACGTTAAAGGGGGCAAAAACAAAATGGCAGAAGCTGCAACAGCCCACGCGCGTTCCGAAGGGACCATCAACCCCGCCTTGCGAATCTTCAAGGTGCCTCCGACCGACATCAGCATCAATGCGTATCGCATGGTCACCATTCAACCCACCACCACGGGCATTAATCCCATGGAATTTATTATTCCGGCTTTGGACGATTATGTGTATTTGGGACGCAGTTATTTTACCATGGAATTGAGGTTGAAAAAAAGTACCAATGATGACTTGGTGGCCAATGAAAAATTGTGGCCCGTCAACAATTTGGCGCATTCCATCATCAAGCAAATTGACTTGCAGTTGAATGGGACGTTAATCAGTCCCCAATCAGACACGTATCATTACAAGGCCTACCTAGAAAACTTGTTGAATTATGACTAAGAGGATGGCAAGACGGTCTTGAAACCTGCCGGTTGGTTCAATCAAGTGGATTTTCCCTCCCAATGGTCGCAAAACAACACGGACAAAGCAGGAAACCATGCTCAGTGGGTAGCTCTCAGTGCCAATCAGAAGGCTGCCTATGAAGCCTCTGTGGTGGAAACCGCCAAGTATGCTGCCGGAGTCACGCACAGTTTGGTGTTTACCCCTCACTTGGAAGTGTTTCACACGAGCAAAGTGTCCCCGGGGTAGAAATCAAGATGAAATTTCATTTCAACAGCCCTAACCTGTTTCTGAATGGAGTGGGTCTGGCCGGAAGATTGATGGAAGGAGATGTGAAGCTGCGTTTTCATCTGTGTCATAATAATAAATAATAATAATAATAATAATTAATCTTTTAAGAGGATACTCCCATCACGTTGAGTGGTTTTCAGGGAGGTCCTCTATAACAAAAGAATAAAATAAAACTAAACATTGTAAAAGATACAAGCTAAAACTAAAAATATAAAAAGTACAAATATGGTAAAAATAGATCAAAGGTCCTTAAAATATAAATACATATTTTGCTAAAACTATTGAATCATATAATTTGATTTGATAAAAAGATGTTCAAGAGCCTTTTAAATGTATTGCATGGCATGGGCCTCCTCAAGTCCATGGGAAGAGCCATCCAGTCATTAAAGGCTTGGAATGAGGTGACGCGTCTACCCCAATCAGACTTAACTTTAGGTAATCTGGGCAAATAACCATTCCTGGTATTATAGCCGTGAGAAGAGTTGAGTGGCGATCGAAAGTTGTCAAAATGTTCAGGGATATTTCCCTTAATAGCATTTTGAACTAATTCACAGCGATGCCCACGTCGACGACATTCCAGTGGCAACCACTTTAGAGTTTTTAAAGCTTCTTTGGAAGAAACGTTCTTCCTTAAAACCTTTTTGGCAAACTTATTTTGAAAGCCCTGTAATTGGTCCATCTCAGATTTCAACCCAGGCTGGTCCCCCCAGACTATATCCGCGTAGTCTAAATATGGCAGGACCAAACCATTGTAATATGCCAGGCGAGACTTTTGATCGAGCATATGTAAGATACGATTAAAAACACTCCGTTTAAATGAAACTGTGTACAGGAATTTGTCTGTCCAAGGACACAATGGGAAAGAATTGGCTACGTACCCCACCGTGCGCAGTGAAATCCGTACTTTCAACATGCAAGGCAACCTGACCCGCTTTGACATACCCAACCTGTTTCAAAACAGAGTGCCCGACTGCTTGATTGCAGTTCTCTCAGCCGTGCCTTCAATGGAGATGTGACCCGAGATCCCTTCTGCTTCCAGAAATTTGGACTGAGTTCCATTCGACAGATTGTGAGAGGAGAATAATACCCTTATGAAACCCTCCAGTTGGTTCACAAACAGTGCCGCCCGAGATAGTCTGGGGTACTTTCGTTTTCTGCAAGCCAGTGGGGCTTGGTGTAAAAAGAAAGGCAATATGGTGGAACGAGAAGATTGGGGCCATGGTAAAATTGTACCTTGTACATGTTTGACAATGTGGCCAATGGATGTGCTGACAGTCAAAGACTCAACCCCAAGCAAACGGGAGACTTACAACTCAGTTTGGAATTTGGAGCTGCTCCCAATACCAATATAACCGTGCTCGTGTGTGGAGAATTTGAGAACTTGCTGGAGATTGACTCGAACGGAGCTGTGTTGTACGACATTTACCAACACCAAAGAAGAAAATGGAACAAGTCGCTTTGAATAATGTGCAGTTGGATTATTTAGCACGAGACGATGCTCAATTGAAACCTTATTTTTACGGGACCGTGGCCTGTGATCGTTTACCCAGGACACCCCTCAAGAAAACACCCCAAGGCTACATTGTGAACACGGATCCTCACGATCAACCCGGTCAACATTGGTTGGCCTTGTGGACCGATCAGAACGTGTGTGAAGTGTTGGACAGTTATGCGTTGCCGTTGGAAAGGTACGAGCAAGCGACCCCGTTGAGAGAGTGGATCGTGAAACATTGGAAGTATGTGGTGACCAATGGCAAGTCCCTGCAAGCCATCCATAGCAAGTCTTGTGGAGATTACGTGTTGTTGTACTTGAAAGCCAAAGCCCGCAGACGCACCTTGCAAGATTTTTTAAATGACTTTTCAGATTACGATTATGTAAGCAGCGACCATAAAGTGGGTCAAAGAGTCAACAGTTGATTGTGAGTCAGGAGCCCGTGTGGCACAAAGCATGTCAAAGCCCGTATCATCAACGTTGTTGTTAAAATAAAAAGGTTGAAACGTACGAAGGTGTGTGTCATTTTGTTGTTCACGTCATGCAAGTGGGAAAACCTTTTCGCTTTCATACCCCTTCCGGTATTTTGGTTGTGGGTCCCTCAGGATATGGCAAAACCGTGTTTACGGAAAAACTCTTGTTAGAGAACAAGGACTTGTTTGAAACCCCTCCGACCTAAGTGCATTATTGTTATGGCGTGTGGCAAGACCGATTTCAACCCATGCAAGACCGTCGCGTTTCACGAAGGGATTCCCGATCACTCCGCCTTGGTGCAATGGTTTCCTCCAGGGGGTAAAGGTGTCATGGTCTTGGATGATTTGATGGACGAAGGGAGCCACGATAAACGTGTGTTGGATCTATTCACCAAACATTCCCATCATCAAAACGTGACGGTGATTTACTTGTGTCAAGACATGTTTCCCGTGGGCAAATATGCCAAAAGCATTTCCCACAATGCTCATTACATCGTGGCTTTCAAGAACCCGCGGGATCAATTGGGAGTTCGCAATGTATTGCTTCAATCGTTTCCTACCACGTGGAAAGACAGTTTGGAGATTTTTCATCAGGCCACGACCCGTCCTTATGGGAATTTGGTGTTGGATTTGCACCCCGCCTCATCCGATCAACAACGGTTGTTGAGCCATGTGTTAAAAGACGAAGGATGGACGCGCACGTATCAAAAGCGTCGCAGCAGCAATTCGAGCTAGAAAATGTCCACCCCGCTTTGTTTTTGGATTGGATGGGAAATACCCAGGAGACGACGAGGCCCGAGTCGGGGGTTACAGGGATTGCCACCCTCCTTGTTTTGGACTTGTTGGGAAAAAATCGTGGGCGATTATTTTCACAGCATGCGTTTGGACGACACGGATTACCAGACCATGCAAGAGGTATATAATTTGATTCGAACCCGACGAGGTCAAGCCATTGACCGTTTCATCGATCGTTACAACGAAACATATTTTCGTGAACTGGTGTGGACCTTAGAAGAGCGAGCATGGCAGATGATGATGGATCCCGACGTCCTCCGCAAGCTTACGCAACCGTTTCACCTGCCGGTGTAGGCACGACCACCACCAATCAAGTCTCGCCGAAGACCCTGCAAGACATTTTGGAGACGGGAGACCCATCGTTGATCGACCAAGCCTTTGATCAAATGGGCGTCAATGACCTCACCGCGTATCTGGAATCTCTCCCATCCCGACCCTTCTGTTCCGGCCGGAGTAGGTAGTCAAGCGTCCCGAACGCCTTCCACAGGAGCGCGCACGCCCCACCGGGGCAGTGCTTTGTTGTCTTCAGGAGCACGCACGCCCCAATGGGGGAGTCCCAGATTGGCCGCAGCTGCCGGAACGGGTGCTGGTGGCGGCGGAAGTGGTGGCAGCAGTGGTGGAAGTGGTCGTCGTAGTACCCCCCGTGGTCGACCTGGACGAGGACGAGGACGAGGACGACGAGGACGTCCTCAACCCTCTCCCTCGTTGCCTTGGACCCCACCCAGACCGTCTCGACAAGCGACACCCCGAGGATCACCCCCTAGAACGTTGAAGCAAGCGGATTTACAACGTCGATTAGGCATGTTGTTACAAGATCAAGAACAATTGGCTCAAGGACGAGAAATTGCCAATGCACCATGACCAATAGCATCGTGACCAGCTATAAACAGGGAGGACGGCCTACGGTGCGAAGCAATTCGTCCCGGTTTTCCTCGTGAGGAGTTCGAATGGCTCCCCCCCAAGAAAAAACTATCGTGTCTTTATTGAATGGACCGCTGTCCAGAAGCCATGGTTTAAAATTCAAACCGGAACTTTTACAACGCATGGATTCTTTGTTTGCCTTTTACCACAAACAGTGGTGGTGTTATCGAAAAATGCTGATCATTTCAAGTTTTGCAACGCCTTATTCAATGGCATGGCCCTACTCCTGATGGCCGCTGGCATGATTGCAGGTCCCATTTTGGAAAAGAGCACCTTGGTGGCCTGTTTGGCCGCGGTGGGTACGGTGGTGAAAGGATGGAACGATTTTAAAAAAATACCGGTTTAAAGTGGACATGAGCCGGTTTGCGTTTACCACCTACGCCAAAGCCTTGATCAAATTGAAAACTTACGTGCGTGGCCTTCCCTTCGAGGGACTGGAACGGTTTTTGATCAAGATGCAAACGTTGGATGACACCATCATTGATTTTACACCCCCGTTACCCAAAGGTTGCGTGCAAGACTACCACCGTCAGTTTGTTTACCAACCCGTGGGGGCGCACTGCTACGTAGATGGATGTCATCGTCCCTTGATGTCTAAAGGGTATTGGGTGGAAAAGGATAAAAAGAGGAACCCTCCCAGCCCCACGCTCCTGTATTCAGAACCATGGTCCCCCGAAGAAGACGAAAAAGAGGAAGAAGAAGAACCACTCGACGACCACGACGACGACAACAACAAAAAGGAAGTGGATGGTGGCAAGATTTGAAACGAAATACCCGTCAAGGCTATAAAGAGACTCTCGACCTCATCAAGCAAAACAAAGCGCTTCAGCGTGTTTTGTCGAACCAATGGTATCCCTGAGGAGACCACGAAGGACACGACGACGGCCACGACGTGTTTGTCAAAAAGGTGGTTTTTTGAACGTGTTGGCCCCCGCGTTGGCGGGATTGGGTAAAGCTGTGGCTCTAGAAACGGACAAACGTATAAAAAGCTATGTCAACCAAGCCAAGCAACGTCATCGTCGTCGCCGTGGTCGCCGGTTGAAAAAAAACACCAAGAATGAAGCAAACGCCAAGAAAGAGAAGAACTAGAAAAAGAAGAAAACGTCGTGGTCACGTAAATGTGGGCGGAAGTATTCTTTCTTTACTCAAAGGCGCCGCGAAACTTAGAGTCAAACTGGGCAAGAGTAAACACTATAAATGAATGGGAGCCCTGGGTGTAGGATGTGCTGTTTCTAATTTCAGACGAAGACCGTGGGCGGTATGAAACGTCTTCGACGTCAATTGCCGTTTTTACGGTCAGTGTTAAAAGAAGCCAATCGGTTCAAACGTCAAGATCTTTTACAACGTGCCCATGCAGATCGTCAATGCTGTGAGTGAACTGGCATTGAATCTGTTGGAAAACAATATTCCCGTCACACCCCTCATCACGGCTCAGCTTCGACCCTATAAAAAGGTGCTACACGATCTGGGTCGTCGCCAGCATTCGGTGAAAAAACGTCGTCAGTGGCTGGTCTCGCAAAAAGGTCGAGGGTTGTTTGAAGGACTCCACAACGTGTTATGTCAATGTGCTCGTCGACGCTAACTCTTCCCACGTGGGTGAGTCTTTTGCAAGACGCCAATCGAGACACAGAGAAGTGGAAAGACGAATGTTCTTATTGGAAGCATAAATATCACATGTTGTATCGGGAGTATAGACATATCTTGACCAGTTTTCTTTGTAAGAGCTGTCGTCAGCTGGAAGACGGAGAACTTTGCCCTGAGTGTAGCAACAAGCCACCATGGAAGAGGTGTACATGATTCCTCAAAAGGAATTGGATCAACTCATTCAATATTACTAAGGGGAGTTAACAGAAAATGCCCTGCTCAACAAAGCGGCCACGTTAGCCGCCCAAAAACATGTCTTGTTAGCGGATTCCCAACTACCCCCCGCCATGGTCAATGCCAAAACCAAACCGTTGAGTCAAGAATTAACCAAGTTGACCAAACGCATCCGTCAATTTCCTGGGGGTGCCGGTGTGAGTGCCCCTGGTGGACCACCGGGAGATGAAGGAGAGGAAGAAGGTGATTTGGTGACGGGTCCCGTGGAACAATGGTTGAAGCGCATGATAAAAGGCAGTCCGTCCACCTCCAAACCACACATCACTCCTTCAGTCAAGAAAGGCAAAGAGGCATCTTCCAGTCAAATTCCCATCAAGAAAGGGAGTCCTTCCACCAGTCGAGGAGTCAGTGATATCCGTACTTGTTTAGAAGCCATTCGAGAACGGCAAAAGACCCTGGAAAAAAAAGTTAACCGAGAGTCCTTGGGGTAAAGGCAAAGGCAAAGGCAAAGGCAAAGATCCTGCTCGAGAAGTACAACAATTAAAACCTTTGCCCGGGTGGGAAGATTGGGCCCGAGGCAAAAAGTTGAGACATCGATTAGATTACGACAGTGACTAGATGAGAACCCGTACCAAGAAACCCCCCGCCCCAGGAGGACGAGGAGGAGGAGCACGAGAACCCAACGAGGATGGGGTGTCGACATTCAAAAACGGTTGGCTAAAACCGGCATTGAATTTCATTGGCCAGGCTATCAGTACATGGGACCCGGGACTAAACTGGCGAAACGTCTCAAACCGGGAGATCCCGGCATCAATCGATTGGACAAGATTGCCAAACAACATGACATCGATTACAGTCATGCGCAGAATTTGCAAGACAAGTGGAAAGCCGACACCAAGATGATTAAAGCCATTGATCGTTTACCCGGCAAGAAAACCATGACGGAACGTATTGTCAAAAGAATCATGCAAGCCAAGAAACGTTCCAAATTGTAATTTTTTAATGGCCAAAACACTTTTTTCAACCTTACAGAGGTTGTTGTTGTTGTTGCAAAAAAAATTAAACTACATTTTTAAAAGAGGAAATGTCTGCTACTGTCTTTTTTTTCATGAAAGAAGATCACAAACAAACTGATCCAGCACATCATCAACCACATGTTCCCAGTCATCCGGGGTCATGTCATGAAACAAGTCATGAAACAAGTCATTGACATCAACCGTGTTTTCCAAGGAGGAAGGGTCCTCCAAGTCCCCAATCAAATCATCGAGCCATTGGTTGACATCCTTGTCCCAGACATGCTGATCCAACGTACTGATTTCACCAGAATCAAGATTCATCATAGTAATTTCATCCATGTTCTGTGGGTTTAACGTGTCCGCCAATGACACGTCGTCTCCTTCTACATCGAGTGATTGGCAAAACGATTCCAAGTAGGTGACAACCGGGGTGCGCAAGTCCACAGACGGATTGGGAGATTTCAAATAATCGGTGAGAGTGACCGTCAGTTTTTGAGGTCCTAAAGCTTTCAATTTCTCCCCAGTTCTCTTTTTCTCGCAATGAAAATAATCCAATTGTCGCTGCCAGGTCATTCCAAAGGTTTTGTCTCTCTTTTTTTGATACTCCATCATAAACTCTCTAGCAGCTTCCCTTCTTCGTCGGAAACATTGTCTTCGTTTCTCCCGTATTTGTTCTTGATGGTTCGCATAATATTGTCTTCGATACGCCCGCTTTTTTTCTGTTTTGTTATATTGTCTTTGTTTCTCAAGGAATTGTTGTCGATGTTTCGCATAATATTGTCTTCGATACGCATTGACTTGTTCCCTATGGGTTTCATGGTATCGTTTTCTGGCCTCTGCAATTTTGTCCCGGTTGTTTTCTCGGTATCTTTTCTTTATGGCTGCCACTTTCTCTGGGTACTTTTTTCGGTAGTTGGCTTTTTCTCTATTTTCCTGAGCGCGATATTTGGCAAATCTTTGCGCCATTCGTTCTAGTTATTCTTCTTCCATTTTCTGGGCCGCGGTGGTGGGATTGTGGACCTCTTGATGTCGTGTCTCCAATGGTTGCAATAAAAGTCGAGGCCTTTGATAAACCAATCGCACGTGAGTTGGGGATAATGACCGCGCGACTGAAAAACTCGGACCCGTTCCTCTCTTTCCGACTGGGCCCACCGTCTCTGCTGATCCCTTTGCTGCAACTGTTGGGCAAACTTATTCACACTATCGTCTTTCAGAAAACTCAACTCGCTGTTCACGGTTTTCAAAATGTTCTCCACTTTCAGATCTCTCTCAAATTGTTCAAATTGAACTAACAGCTCTTCTTCTTCTTCTTCTTCTTCTTCTTCTTCTTCTCTTTTCAACTTCGGATGGCTGACCGTAGGATTCATGATCGGATAAAACACCTCCAGACTTTCGATTTTTTTTATAGTCTCTCTTCTTCTTTCCCCGCAAAGAGTCGTGGGTAAATACATAGGGGGGAGGGGGTTACCCCACCCCCTTTTTTGTGGATCGCCAAGGATGATGAGTAAATCAAGAAAGGGGGGATACCACCCCATCCTCTCTCCAAGTGACTCAAGTGATGTTTCAGAAGGGGGAGGATACCTAACTCTCATTGGTCAGTCAACCTATGGCACGTGACCCTTTTTTCTCTATAAAAATGGGTGCCCACACCACGTTTTTTCATCATTTTCTCACTCTGCCCTGACCATGTCATCCATCCAAGAACAAGAAGAAGAACAAGAAGCGGGTCCTATCGGCATTTTCTGTGAGGAAACCTTGGCTTTGCTAGGTCTTGATATGTCAGACTCTGAACAAGAAGAACATTTGTCATGCCGTGAAGTCATGGAAGATAGTGACGATGAAGTGTGTAATGACGTCCTGGATCGATTCGAACGACAACGGGATTTTCAAACGCAAATCCTTCAACAGAGTGGTGGAGGAGGACTGGATCCACAAACCCCTGTGGGAGCCTTTGAATTTGATCTCGAACCCTTTGTGAATCGACAGAGTAGTCGAATGGGTGTGCGCAAACGCCATTTCAATACCCGATTACGTCAAACGGGAAACTTTGTCGACAGTCCTCACGTGGTCCAAGCTCTCCAAGATGGATTAAGACGGGCCATGGACCCCGTGTTGACCTTCACGCCCAACCTCCACGATCAAGAACGTCTCTACGTCACCCTCAGTTCCAACCGTCTCACCAGCAATTTTCAAGGATGGAGATTACGCACAGGGGAATGGCGAGAAGGAGGAGCCCGGTTGGATGCCCTTTTCAATCGATTGGCTCAAGCCCTCAACAGCAACCAACAATTTGAAATGGACGACTCGTTTCAATTGTCTATCACCCAAGTCCACCATGCTCCTCGGGGAACCGGCAAACCACGCCCACTCAAACCGGGTCATCAAACTCTTCAAATTTTCAAGCAGAAAAAAGATGCATCGTTCGCATCCGAAACGGGGATGTTTTGTGCTGTGCGCGGGCCCTGGTCAGCGCCAAAGCCAAGGTGGACCAACACCCTAAATGAAGATCCATTCAAGAAGGAAGAAACTCCAAAGAGAACTAGCTTTGCTCCTCCACGAGGAAGCCCACGTCCCTCCAGGTCCATGCTGGTACGAAGAGTTAACCCAATTCAGTGCCGCCCCCTCCCTCTACGAGTACCAGATCTTCCTAGTGGATGCAGACCGTACCTTCCATGTGAGTACTTTTGGACCACCCTCGTCCAAACAACTCATCCTACTCCACGAGAAAGGTCACTATGATGTCATCACCAGTCTCCCTGTTTTTTTCGGGCCCAGTTACGTGTGCGCCCACTGCTTCAAACCCTATGACAATGCGGGACGTCATCGATGTCCAAACAACAACAAAAAAGTCCTGTGCCGCGCCTGTCTCCAAAAAGAGTGCCCCGATTTCCTCCACGCTTACCCACGCGGTCTCAAAGCCTCCCTACGTTGCCATGCTTGTGGACGCAACGTTTTCGGTGACACCTGTTTCCAAGCCCATCGCATCAAAAACATGCCTGGAAAGACGGCTGACACCCGCCAATCCACCATCTGCTTCACTCGACGTAAACGCTGGATGTCTCAAGCTCGAAGTGGGTTTCAAAAACATTCAACGTCATCGTTGTGGGTACGTCGACTGCCCTTCCTGCCATCAGTACGTCAATGCTCAATCCCACCGTTGCTACATTCAAAAAGCTCCCACCCCTCAAGAAATGCAAGAACGTAAACGAAAACGTCAACGTCAAGGAGGGCCTCCAGCCAAACGGGGTGCTGCCGCAGGTCTTCAAACCTTGCGAGCTAATGAGGAGGAGGAAGAAGAAGGACAAGACGTTGACCAAGAAGAACTTCCCCCCCTGCACGTGTTCTTTGACATCGAAGCCATGCAACCCCAAGAACACCATGTAGCCAACCTCGTGGTTGCCGAAACCGAAGACGAACATCGTCCCTTTCGCTTCCAAGGAGAACATTGTTTGCGAGATTTTCTAGAATGGTTGTATACCTTGACCCAAGAAGACACGCGTCAAGTCAACGTCATCGCCCATAATTTCCAGGGGTATGACGGGTACTTTGTGGTCCACCAATACCATGCCGACAACCAAAAGGTCAATCAGCTACGCAATGGCTGCAAACTCCTGGAATTCAAACATGATAGCCTCCGTTTCAGCGATTCTCTCAGTTTCTTCCAGATGCCTCTGTCGGCGTCTCCCAAAACCTTCGGGCTGACCGAACTCAGAAAGGGCTACTCCCCTCACAAGTTTAACATCCCCGAAAACCAAGAGTACGTGGGACCCATCCCTGCCCAAGACTACTACATGCCTGAAACCATGTCCCCCAAAGCGCGTCAAGAATTTAAAACGTGGCACCAAGAGCAACGAGACAATGACGTCGTCTTTGATTTCCAAAAAGAATTGGTCGCTTACTGCGAATCAGATGTTCGCCTCTTAAAAGAAGGGTGTCTGACTTTCAAACGTTTGTTTGAAGCCAAATCGGGATTCAACCCGTTTGAACACGTCACCATTGCTTCAGCCTGTAACCGCGATCTGCGCATGAATCGTATGACCCCCAACAGCATTCCAGTGAACCCGTGAACGGATGGTGCAATCGTATCAACCAATCTCAAGGAGCCATTGAATGGTTAACATGGCACGATCACCAACCACGTCAGAAGGCCCTGGATCAACTCAGTGATGAAGACCTGCAAGCTCACGACATGATGGCTCGCGCCTACCCGGATCATCCTCATCCCTCCCATCGCCATTACATTCAACACGTGGGTAATACCGGTGAGTACCACGTGCCCGACACCACTTTCACCGTGGATGGGTTCTGTCAAGAAACCAACACCATCTACGAATTCCACGGGTTCTTTTGGCACGGGTGTCCCAAATGTTTTCCCGTGCAAAACGAGCCCCGTCTACGTTTGTGCAACCGTACCATGGATGATGTCGACCAAAAAACCCAACAGAAAATGGAACAGCTTTGCGCCAAAGGGTACCGCATCGAGAAAATGTGGGAATGTGAGTGGGACCAACTCAAACAAACCCGCTCGGACGTGCAAGCGTACGTGGCTTCCTTACAATTCGTGGATCCTCTCAACCCCCGTGACACCTTCTGTGGGGGAGCACGAATGCTGCCAAACTCTATCATTGTGTGACACCGGGCCAAAAGATCCACTACATCGATTACACCTCCTTGTACCCCTGGGTCAACAAGACGTGCGTCTACCCAAAGGTCATCCCCAGTTCATCTCGCAACCGGGTCACACCAACATCCGCAACTACTTTGGATTTGTCAAATGTCAAGTCCTACCCCTGCCCGAACTGTACCATCCTGTGTTGCCTCACCGTCATGCTGGTAAACTCACCTTTCCTCTCTGTGCCACTTGTGTCAAAGAAGAAATGGACAAACCTCCGTTGAAGAGATCCCACCTGTGCGCACACTCCGAACACGAGCGCACCCTGACCGGTACGTGGTGCACCCCCGAACTACAAAATGCCGTCGAGTTGGGGTACCAAATCCAGTACATCTATGAGGTGTGGCATTTTCCCGAAACCTGCCAGGGTCTCTTCCAAGACTACGTCAACACTTGGTTGAAAATCAAGCAAGAAGCCAGCGGGTTGGCCCCAATGGGTGGGGGACGACGAAACCAAACGCCAACGGTACATCCGCGACTACTATGAGCACAAGGGTATCCACCGGGAGTACGAGAAGATCGAACACAATCCAGGTCTGCGCGCATTGGCCAAGATGATGCTCAATTCCATGTGGGGCAAGTTCGGGCAACGTCTCAACAAGACCCAAGTCAAAGAATTCAGCGACCCCCAAGCCTTCCACCGTTTCCTGGATACCAAAACCTTAGATGTGCGTCACGTGTCTGTCATCAATGAACACCTGGTGAAAGTGCACTAACAACATCAAGATGAAGACATCCCCGTGTCTCCCAACCTTAACATCTTTGTGGCCTGTTTCACCACGTGTTGGGCACGTCTCCGTCTCTATGAAGCTTTGGAACTCTTGGGTGAACGCGTGTTGTACTTCAACACGGACTCCATCATTTACCTAGAGGAGCCAGGGCAAACCCATCCCACCTTGGGAGATTACCTCGGAGAGTTTACCAGTGAATTGGAGGATGACGATTATATTGAAGAATTTGTGTCGGGAGGCCCTAAGAATTATGGGTACAAAACGAAGAAGGGTAAAGTCGAATGCAAAATCCGTGGCTTCCGCCTCAACAGCGAGGGTAAAGCCCAATTGAATTATGACGTCATGCGTCAGAACATACTCGACGAAATCCAGCACCCACAAAGGGAACCGCGCCAAACGCAAGTCGTCAAAATGCATCATATCGTGCGTGACGCCAAAACCTACGATCTCTACACCTATCCAGATTACAAGCGCTACCAACTGGTGTGCGACAAGAGAGTCATCGATCCCAGTACCTTCCAAAACTACCCTTACGGATACATAGCACTTACCGTTACACCCCGTCCTCCATCCAATGAGGATCAACTCATTGAATACCCACCATACAATCCACTCCGTGCTTTGGAAAGACTAGTTTCTTCCATACAGTAAGAAAAACATGGAACACCGCTGACCACTCGGACCCAAGCAACACGCGGTCCACCCTGCACCTAACTCATTTGGACTTTGAACTCTTGTTGAGGGACGCCGCTGACCACTCGGGTCCAGGCACACGTTCCCGCTTGTAAAACCAAGTCTCGTGTTATTAAATTTTGTTTTGACATTCCACTTTGTTGCTATGGTGATTTTTTCACTTTCGGTTCTATTATGCAAAAATAAATGGTGACGACATTTTCCGCTTTGTCATTTCCGGTTTGGCTCTCGACCAATCAAAAATGGTTTTATCATCGGCTAACATAGGTCACTTTTTAATGAGATTGACAGCTCACCCATATTTGGGCAACAAAATGGTGACGCCATTTCCGGCTTTCATTTGCGCTTCGGCGCTGACCAATCAGAAGCCAGAAAAAATATCACGTGACTACCTCTCGACTAATCAGATTTCAGGGGGTGTGTATGCAAATAAATTTTTCAAAAGTTACATATCTTAGCTGACAGTACTACTGACCAGATTTATTAACTTGAGCTTTGTTGTGATTGGAAATAATGGTTTTGACATTACTCATGCAGCTATAGCTCAATTTAAGCAAATTCCGGTTGAAAATTTTATGTAGTGTGTTTGATTTAGGAAAGTGCTGATCAATGAGAGAAAGGAAGCACTTTCCTACGTTTGTTTTGACGTTCTTGCTAAAAGGTGGGTTGTACCAAAGGACGTTTCTTGGACGGTTCCTCCGTGATCGCTGGGTATCGTTGTGTGACTCTTTGTAAGACAAGTTGTAATTGTAGCCACTTTTATTGAGTGCTTCTTGATACACGGTTTTGGCGTTGTCAAAGCATTCACGGTCTGAAGATATTTCAGAAAGCCGCTTGTTGATGGAATCCGAGATCTTTTTTAGGATGGATGGTGGATGATTAGATTTCTTGTGTACGTACAATGGGACATTACCTTCCTTTGTGAATGGATAGTGCTTGCCACTTTGCAGGTCAAGTCTTCGACCAAATAATCCAACTCTGCAAATTTACATATTACTCTAGTTTATCTATTGAGCACTTTAATCGCTGATGAAGCCTTCTATTCATTATCTTTTTATATATGTATGTATATATATATATATATATATATATTTATTAAAAACTGGACTAGGTATATTGGATCTCTAGCATTTTGATTGGCTCAACGGAGCTAGGCTATCAGCTCATATACCTGCTGCGACCAAATATGGTCAATGAAAACTCAACAACAAAGTGAGCTGAAAGTTTTTTCCTCACGAGCAACCCGGCGAGAAAAATGGACGAGAAAAATCACTTGCCAGCAAATTTAAATTAAGCAGAAATTCCTACAGCGTCACCAACAAGCATCACCGACAGCGTCGTCTAACAAAAGTCATAATTGTTTGAAGAAAACTGTACAGAAATAGAAATTTAAGCATTAAGCGTTGTGTTTACAACTAATTTCTTTCATCGATCGTCACGTCGATCATTGAAATTGAACAAACGGTAGGTTTTATCAGAAAGGATTTCCACTTCAAAACACGAAGGCCATACATAAAATAAAACACAGTGAAATGGGGCAGGAGCATTTAAGAAAAACTATCACACATTCATGGCAAGTCAGTGCGAAAATCATGAAGCAGTCTAAACAAGTAAGCTTACTAAAAAAAATACAGCTGCAAACTACCAAGAAGGAAGGAAGGGCGAGATTGTTTTTCGGCTTTAACACGCAAAATTGACACTGGTTTACCTGCACTTGTTGTAGCTCTGTGTTCCAGCAGATCCAAATGCTCAGATAGAAATCGGATGCCATGTAAACGGAGTTGAATCGCTTTTCCAGTTGTTTGAATGTTGTTTTTACCATTCCATCCGCAACCTCTATACCGAGAACAACTGCATTTTGTGCTTTGCGTTTAACAAACTATGATGATGAATTCTAATGTTCCTCGCTACAGTAATCTTGCTTCTGAGCTGCATAGAAAATACCTCTTTAAGTTCAACTGTTCAAATTTGTTCTGTCTTCAGTTCGATCAAACACGCACATGATGGCTCCGTTGTGCAAACAGATTACAAACTTGTTCAGTTCTACTCCAACAGCTATATGGTGAAATTGTACAGCTTCAATCCGCTTTGAACGATGATTACAACAATGTTCAGGAAAAATCAAACAATTACCATATTTCAGAGCCAATAATTGTAAGATTTTTTTCCAAAATTTGTGCTACTTTGTTGTCTTTCGAGCAGTTTTCATTGATTCATTCAGCTTTGCAATTACCCTGCGAGCAGAGGCCCTTCGATCTACTTTGCAATGAAACGCTGCAGCACTTCGCAAGATTTTGGTGCCTTTTTCGTTCAGTCATGTGATCGATTCTTGTTCCGCTTAAATTTCTTTTCTCTTTTTTCCCTTTCTTTCTTGATTTTTTTTTGTAATAGTGGTTAAGTTTTTAATAAAACAATTATTCTACTCGGGCTTGCTGGATATCAAATGATTATAACCAACTCGGCGCTACGCGCCTCGTTGGTTATCTATCATTCGATATCCAGCGCGCCCTCGTAGAATAATTGTTAAATATATGTATATATACATATATATATATATATATATATAGATATAGATATAGATTTGCAGAGTTGGACTATTTGGTCGAAGACATTTATTGCTACTCAGAGTTTCATGCTTCTTGCGAAGCAATCATCAGGCAACTGCCAAAAATAACGGATACATGAGAATATATACAAAATTTGAAAATACAGAACAATGCCTAGTGGCGTGATCTGGACGGATATGATTGGCTAATCTAAGCGAGCACAGTCTTTAACAGGAATTTTTGGAATGTCTACATGTAGATGTCAGTTCCCTTCTATTGTTTAGAGTTGACATTTCGGGTTTACATATAATAAAATATTTTTCCCATAAACACAAATTACATCTCTTGCTGACATTTGAATATGAACGGGCCTGCTTCACTTTACGCCATTTAATGTTGCACATAATATTCCTATCTTCTAGGCTCTAAATATATTTACTTAATTCGGTTGCGTATTTATATCGCTCGTTCCTAAATAAGCATACATGGTTTCTGTATCTTAACTTGAAAGTTGCCTGATGATTGCTTCGCAAGAAGCATGAAACTCTGAGTAGCAATAAATGTCTTCGACCAAATAATCCAACTCTGCAAATCTACATATTGCTCTATTTTATCTATTGGGCACTTTAATAGCTGATGAAGCCTTCGACTCATTATATGTTTTTATATTATATATATATATAGAGAGAGAGATTATATCTATATATTTATAGATATATATAGATTGAATGAAGAAACTGTGTCACCAACGAAAAATGCCGGAATTATCGATCAAAAGGCCAAATCTGGGGAGACCAAACCTAAATTATGGTGGAGGTATCGGGACGACATTTTCGATCTTTGGACCTAGGGAACCACCAAGTTGAATGAATTTACTGATTTCATTAATTCATTGTACCCCACCATAAAATTTACAATGGTATCATCCGAAATTTCATTGAATGTTTTGGATCTTACTCTCCTTTTAGTTGATGGGTTTATTCAGACGGACATCTACTCCAAACCTACAGACCATCATATCTATTTACTGCACAACAGTGCCCACCTATCTCATTGTACCAAAGCTATGCCATTTGGTGTTGCTACCAGGGTTCGTAGAAATTGTTCCACAATCGGAAAATTCGAAGACCGTAGTAAAGAATATCAGAACTATCTTGTCGATCCGGGTTACCACCCTTCTAAAGTTAAACAACAATTTGAAAAGGCCAAAGATACACCCAGGGAGGACCTCCTTACACCTAAATTGCGAGAGAGAAAAGTTATTTTCCCCCTGGTGGTCAATTTTGACCCACATTTGCCAAACATCAGCCAAATTATTAAGTCATATAGCCATCTTATTTATGATTCACCTACTCTAGCACAGATTTTTCCTAAAGGGTCAATCATTCCACCCTAGAGAAGAGCAAAAAACATCAAGGAGCTCCTAGTGGGACCCAAGGGATCCAATTATAATAACAGCAACAATTCTGCCACAGGTTGTTTTAAGTGCAGCAAGAAATGCGATTTATGTAAGAACTATTTAAAGGAAGATAAGATTTTTTATAGCGCCTGTACGTATCGTTATTTTAGTATCAGGCAACATCTTGACTGTAAATCAAAGAACGTAATTTATTTAGCTACCTGTAAAAAATGTAAGGTTCAGTATGTAGGCTCTACATCCAATGAATTCAAGGTCAGATTTCGTAATCACAGGTCGGCTATGCTAACGAATAAGACCACGTGCGAATTAGCCGTGCATTACAATAGAATTGAACACCAAATGTCTGACTTTGAATTCATTGTGATCGAAAAAGTTGTTAATGAAAGTGATGGTCAAATTGATAAACGCTTATTCACAAGGGAAGCGTTCTGGTGCTCCCAACTTTGCACTCTCCAACCTCAGGGCCTCAATAAAAGATACGAATTCAATTCAAAAAATAGAATTAGGTTTAATTAACGTGTTTTATGCAGTTTTAGCCATTTTTGTTTTGTGAGTTGTTTAGAATTTCCGATTTTTAATTTTTAATTTCTTAATATATTTTTACTTTTAAGAGCTAAATGTAAAGATTAATTTAACGATAAGAGTCTCGTATATACGTTCAAAGGCCTTTCTTTAGGATGTTGTTATTTTGGCGTAAACGTGATCTACTCAGGGGCTTCGGCCGGGGATTTTATTACGGATTTTTCTGTTTAAGGACTCCTACCTTGGAAACTGTTGTCTATCTGACTGTTGCTTTTATTCAAGGTCTTCTGGTTAGGATTTTGTCACGTTGAAGAACTTTTCATCGTACTTTTCTCATACCACCTTGCATTCTTATTGTTTACTTGTTTAGTTACGTAATAGCTGAATTTTTACACCTAAAATTTTTATTGTGATGGTTGCCCTTCGGCTGACGGGTTAGACAATGCGTTTTGTGGGGACCTCTGACTATTTATTTGTAATGTTTTGTAACCTTTGTTTGTTCATTTCATTAGCACGTTTTGTTAATCCTTTGAATATAATGTAATGTTATGTAATCTTTGGCTGACAAATTATGTATTACTGTTTACTTTCTGCAACCTTTGACAAGCTACTTGTAATGTTTTGTAATTGTAACCTTCATGAGCACTATTTCATTAGCACTTTTGGCAAATCCATTCATTATTACGTGACCTTAAGACTTCGCAATCTACCACCCTTTGTACATATTTATATCATCTGGTAACCGACCTAGCTTTACCAAGTATTGTCCAATGTCAACCATACACTGAAGAAGCCCGAAGGGCGAAACGTTTGTATTTAACATGGACCTGTGAGCGGTTTGCAGTTGATTTCCTTTTTCATTCAACTGTATATTCATATATATATATATATATATATATATAATATATATACCTTATTGGAAAAACGTTGTCGGGAGAAGACCACAAACCATGAACGATACGACCTAGTAAAACTTGGAACTCTCTACCTGAGAACATTAGAACGGAGTCCACTCTGGCTGGTTTTAAACGTCTGCTACGAACCATCTCCTTTCATAGCACTTAGCATTAATAGATATATGATTAGTACTTAGTAATGTTATTTTATTATTTGTAAATCTTTCTTTCTTTTTTGTCTCGAAGATATTAGCCTACCCTGTAAATTCGAGATAAAGCAAAGTCATGTATGTATGTATGTATGTATGTATGTATGTATGTATGTATGTATGTATGTATGTATGTATGTATGTATGAATGTATGTATGTATGCTGGGAAACATCTGAACTATTTACTGATTTGCATTTTGAAAGCCGTTCACTTGCATTGTTTGTCTGTTTTGATACTGCACTTTGTGCGTCCGTCACTCATGTACCCGACAGTGAACGAATGGTTGGTGACAGGACTTAGTTCTACCGAATAGTTTTCCAGCAAAAATTGCTTTAACTCAGGTACGGATGCAAACTTTGGCAAATTTCGCACTGTGTAGCACTTAAATTGGCCCTTGCTGGCCACTTTCAGGTAGGCTTGCACGGTTTCCATTGCCACGTGCAACTCGCTGCAATCAACATCAATCACAAGAGAACAGTCTTGTATTTTGAATATGCAAATGATGCTATACATCTACCCAAAAATCCTTTGGATCTCATCCTCAATGGTTTATGCTTTTCACCCGACAACATTTTTTCAATTAGGTGTATATATATATATATATATATATATATATATATATGTATATGCTAACGTCTACATTGCATAAATAGCGTTGCTTTTGCCAGAATGTCTTGCGTTAGGTTTTTTTCGGCTTACTCTATGTGGCAAGATGTTTTTTTTGACATTGGTGTTGCACATGAATTTTTTCATTTTATAAATCTGCTAGCAAATCTGCTACTTTTTAAAATCAAAATCACTGAACTCTCTTCCTCGCAAGTGTTCCGTCCCTTAAATCAATCAAATACTGATAAAAGACTTACAAATGATGAGAAAGTCACCAGGAAAGACCTCTTGCACTCAGGAGTCCTAATTGAATACAGATCATCCAGAGTAACCATGGTTGATTACACACTACTGTTTTAGCTGGCCTTCACACATAGCCGCAAACACCGACAAAGATTTTACGGCGTCGAGTGCATACAACATTTCGATATTCATTATTCCGCTAAAGGGACTGAGTTATTCATTATTCCGAATGTTTAAGCTCCAAATATTCCTTATTCATTTACTGTTTTAACTCGTTATTCATTATTCCCCTTCCACCCCCGAAAACGTAAAGGTTGGTACAGTTTTAGTGGTTTCATCATAAAATGCGGCAGCGCTGCTTTCACCTTTGGATTTTCCAAAGTTTCATAACCATATCATTCCCTCGTGCAAAGTGAAAGTGAAACGGATACTTGATTTTTATTATTGTTTTATAATACCTTCAGGACGTGAAAATAGCAGACTCACTAAAGGTAGCGACTTACGTTTCTTCGTTTTCGCCTATCAGACCATATCGAGCCAGACGTTCTTAGAAACCAAAAGATACCTTGGGATCCCGCAGAGATACCAGTCTTTTATTCGGGTATCTCTGCGTGAAGCCTAGTGACTTACTAGCATTCCAATGTAATTAAATCTGTTTTGGTGATCGTTTCTGTTCCACTTAGGCGTTAATTTTCGCGCGAATGTGTTATAATCTTTAAGCGTGAAATTCATTTATTGCTTGTTTTTAATTTATTCTACTTTTGCTGATGGCGTTGGAGAGATATATAAACAAGTTTCAACTGCGGTTTGGCAGGAAATCACTTTTTTTAGCAAACGATAGTTTTGAAGAAGAAAAATTTAGGCTGTTAACAACGCGACGGATTTCCATCGGCAAATTGAAAAAACTACACTCTACTCATGCACACTGTCCTGGCGTTAGCTATACTGACTAATAATTAAAAATTACCTCCCTCTTCACTCGATCGGCCAAACCTGAAACGACGATATCAACGCTGCAATACTACTTGAAATTATCAGCCGCTTAGATTTCTTCCAGACCAGCTAACATACCCCTTTCTGGTGGGAAATTTATACCGCGTTTACATATTCCACTATAACGACGATGCAAGCCTTCTGCCATGAAATAGTAAAACATGTAAAAATGTCGGTACAATTTTACATAGGATTTTAGACCAGTATCTACACTACGCACAGTCTCTTTTCACTCAACAATAGTCAAGCAATCATCATAATGCACGCCATCACGTTTTCACTCCACAGGCCATTTTCGCGCCCACTCGCGTCTCTCACGTGTCCTTTGTGCTTTGTCTTCTCGTATACTTTCACACCGGTTTGAAAGTCGCACCGGCATAAGCTCCTCAAATTTTATTCTGATTCCAACTTGCGAAATACGGACAGCATACGCTTGCGCAGGGCTCCTTGCTAGCGAAGTGTTTTTATATTCTTTTGGTGCACAGAAAAATAGGCACAAGCATCAGAAAAGAGAAATTTTCAGTCAAAAAGTGACCATTTAACAGGCGGGCCAGAAATAAACAGGCTTTTCTTACAAAAATAAAATAAGACAATAATTCCAAATCGTCCTTTTAGAGACTTATCTTTGAGAGGGGGGTTACGAATAAAAGGACAAAAAAGTGGAGGGTAATTCTTCAGAAAAAATACGAAAAAATTGTCATCTATTTTACAATGAAATTGAATGCTACAAATCCTTGAAGTGCCTAGGCATACAGTGATGCCAGGACTCCAACCTGGCTGAATGAGAAAGATATACAACATTTGTTTAAAACGTTTTGTCCCAAAATGTTTATTATGCTGCATATCCCAGAAGCGCTCAGGCATAAAGTGATGCCAGGACTTCAACCTGGCTGAACCAGATAAGATATAACAACATTTGCCTAAAATTTTGTGTCGCAAAGTGTTTATTATGTTGCATACCCCAGACGTTCTCAGGCATACAGTGATGCTAGGACTCCAACCTAGCTGAACCAGAAAGATGTACAACAATTGTTTAACATTTTTTGTCTCAAAATGTTTATTATGTTGCATATCCCAGAAGCGCTCAAGCATACAGTGATGCCAGGACTCCAACCTGCCTAAGCGAGAAAGATATACAACATTTGCCTAGAATTTTGTGTCGCAAAATGATTATGTTGCATATCCCAGAAGCATTTAGGCATTCAGTGATGCCAGGACTCCAACCTGGCTGAACCAGAAAAAGATATTCAACATCTGTATGAAATTTTTTGTCTTCAAATGTTTATTACGTTGCATATCCCAGAAGCTCTCAGGCATACATTGATGCCAGGACTCCAACCTGGCTGGACCAGAAAGACAGAAGAAATTTGCCTAAAATTTTGTGTGACAAAATGGTTACTATGATGCATATCCCCAAAACACTCAGGCATACGGTGAAGCCAGGACTTCAGCCTGGGTGCAGAAGAAAAGATATTCAAATACTCGAGGAAACTCAATCATATTATTTTTGGTGTACAGTATAACAGGGCTTCTTGTTTACTGACTTTATTTTCTTACCTAAGAGTTCATAAATGTTTAGTTTATTTATTCTGTTAAGGACCCCTTTGACCACCACATTTGTGAAAGAGCTTCCTTTTCTTTAAAAATTAAGAAAAACGTGCCACACGCGCACAGCAGCTGTTCATCACACACGAGCCACGTTTTCACGTGGCAGGCGATTTTCGCACTCGCTGCCGGTGTGTTGCTTTCGCTCTATTATCCCTAAAAGGAGAGACTTCTAGCGAACGGACGCAATCTTTTATCTTATTTAAAGAAAACGATCGAAGGAATAACTTACCTCGGTGTGCAGTAATTTCGCTAGACTACCAGCTATATGTTACGGTCAATTAGCTGCATACCTGAAGATGTTTTGCTGTAGTGATCTTTAGTCCGTGCCGCATTGATTGTAGGTAATTTTTGCCGTCATCATGTTTGCTTGCTTTAGATTTGCAACGCAGAATGGCAAAAACAACACTGAATAAGAAACAACTCTTCCTTGTTAACTCTCCGATCAGAAAGACGAGAAAGCCCACCACGTCGGCGAGCTGATGCTTATGGCCACTTCCTTCAAAAAACTTGCCAGTGAACGGGCTACACTGAAATGCCACATTCGCAGATCTAATTTAGCAGCTGGGTGAAGCGCCTGTAGAAATCCCAACTGACCAATTATCGAAAGCAGCCATTTGCAGAAAAAAAGGAATAAAGGATAAAGGATTGAGTAATCGAATTTTCCCGCTCTGGTCAAAATATTTATGAAATCTAACCTCTTTAGAATTGTCAAAAGAGTTCTATTGAAACGCTGCGGGAGTGAAACCGTAAGCCGAATACCATGACGTCACTCCAATTAGCAACCAGACCTTGCGAATTTTTAAACTTTCCGTTCTCTCTGGCTCGTGATGTGCATTCACATGTACTGAAAATCCCAAGATAACTGAAAACGCCGGTTCTTGCTTTAGTTATTGCGATCGAGGAATATTCCAGGAATATTGCAAAACGTGAAACTGAAATGGCATGTGAACAACTAGGCGTTGAGTGTTGCCTGTTTCTTTTGTATTCGATAACGTCAAAGATGGGGGCGTATTGATGACTTTCATCACTTTTGGCATAACTTTTTTTCCATACTTGTTACCATGATGATGATTTAGAATTATTTTTTAAAGTATTGTTATTGCAATGCTATATTTATAGGTGAAAGTCCTGTCATGGCTTCAAAAATAACACATCTATCGAGGAAGTCCTAAGCGCATAAACCCCGAGGATTTTTTCTAGAGTTTCTTGTTTTAAAATTACCAAAACTGTTTAAAATTCTACAAATGGCTTCTAAGATAGTGACAAATACTCGCTCTTTTTTAATTTCACCTATTGTGCGTTGACTTTGTGGTGTAGCTTAAACCCGCCTAAAGTGTGATGGGAATCAGCGGAAGCTCAAACTCTCCCTTTCCTTTAGCCGCCTACTCCCAGGCGTTTTCAGTGAGATTGAACACGGAATCTTTAATTCTCGTCGACTCTCTTTCTCATTTTATCAATGCTAAAATAATTTAATAATCAAAGACAGTTTTGATTTTTTGCTTTCTTCCTTAGAGTCGACAGCAGACTGAACTAGTAATCTTCTTCTCCACATTATCTTAAAAGGAGGCTAACTTAAATGTTTAAAAGATTCTGAATAAGCTGTTTTATTAATTTAACCCATGTATTTCTTCTGCCAAATTTTTGTGAGTTTTGTCATTTACCACGAACACAATTGGAGTTTGAGAAACAAACGTGAAACTGCAAAGGAACGTCTGCTAAACAGATAAAAATTCTCACATTTTAAGCAACGGTTTTATGGTTATTGTATTCCCCTGATGAAAATATCAAGAGCGTAAATTGATCACCAGGTTAAACTCATACAATTTTAAATGATTTAAATACGAGTATTCAAAAGAAACAGAAAAGCTAAATTACCTGAGAGTTAAGTTGTTAACAGCTTCGCCCAATAATATTTTTGAATGAAGCAATCTTATCTACCAACATTCATATGTACATACATGCTCACTTACATGCACCACTTATTCTTTAAGCGACTGTGGCAATTGACATCCTTTAATTTATACCACCACACTGGCAGCTATTTTAAGCATTAACAGATTGTTCTTTTTATCATCATCATCATCATCATCATCATCATTGTTATTATTATTATTATTATTATTATTATTATTATTATTATTATTGTAAGCAGAAAACTAGAATTGGTATGGATGGTCGACAGGAGCGCACGATAACTTGAAGATGGTGTTTTCGCCTTTGACGTCTATCTCGAAAAATATTCTCAGTTTGCATTAGGCTATGTAAACATACCCGCAAACATAAAATCTTGACGGCCTAGCAGTTTTAATGACTCAGTTCAAATTACAGCCAAGAGAAACGGAAATGCTGTTTCTTGTACGATAAATACCTCAAAGATTTAAATCTGATTCGGTATAGCACTTAACCATAAATATCACTTAACATAGGTTTTTTTAATTTTTATGATAAGAAACAGATAAAAATTAAACAAGTTGGGTGCTAATTATTGCTAATCCTAAATTATGAACGGCAGCTGGAAGGACGGTTTACATTCAAGAAGCTAATCAACTTTGGAGTATTATTTCGCCCAACACAAATAGTAGATATTCCACCATTTTAGTTCAGTCAAGAGAGGATGAAGGAAGATAGCGAATCCTCCATACATGGGCCTGTTCCGATGAGAATTATTTGAAATCTATTTTTGGTTCTGTGTCATACTGCGTGGTTATTTTAAGGACGACACCTCATTGGTCAGTTAGAATGACGTCATGTAATTTTAGGTTATTGACAGGGGAACAACAGATAACAATAACCTTCTTAGCACGGGTGCGAACTAATAATAAATTTCAGATAATTATCATGGGGCACGGGGTTCACTCTCTTACATCATCCTTCCTTGGTTCAGTTTATTGCCTCTTAAAAATAATTAATTCACGAAGCCAACCAAAAGTGGGTACAAAGTTAAACAGTCTTACTAATAACCAAAATAAACAGCCCTAAGCCAAACGAAAACGGTTGATCGCGATTAACATAACTTAACCCACACACACACACATACACACACACACACACACCAATAAACAAAAGGAAACCTAAATTACCTGAGATATAAGGCGATAACCACTTCGTGCACTGCTTGTCTTGAACTGAGATTGCTTTTCTACTAGCATAAGCAATTTCTATAAATAATGAGATGGGAGCTTTAATTAACACCTGTCAGATGCTCAATATTTTTAAAATTATGATCGAGTGTTGGCCTCATTTTAGAGAAAAACCAGCCACTGATTATCTAAAGCGTAGTTTTGGCCATAGCACCGCCCTCTGTGGGAATAGTCGTCCAACTAGATAAACGCCATAAATTCCATCTGGACATTTTAAGTGGAGATTGACTCCTTATTCTCCATGAACCCTCCACGGCAAACAAATAAAACAGTTAATTAATTCTTATTTGTAAATATTTTATGTTTCTTATAAGATGTACCGACGCTTTTAACCCAGTTTAATAAATGTTCAAGTTGAAGTTCATGATAGTTTTGCCAATCTATGAGCGGATTTCTGTTGACGTAATGTTTACCAACAGACCTATTCAATTCTAAACACCTCCCGGACGCCATTTTGTTGACAACCGCACACTGTTAGGCTACTCACTCTACTCACTATCTATTTTTATAGTACGACGCTAAATTTTGGCGTGCTCTCATTGGTCGAAATCAATCACGTGACGCGATAGTATTTCTCCTCAGCGGGCGCCTATCAGCGCATAGTGCCCGTTTTTGGCAATTTTTGGTGAACAAATTGCTAGCTTTTTAACCATTTTCAGTGTAAATTATTAGAAATGAAGAACGTGCATTAAAATGGATTTCCGTGTACACGTCAATCACCTTGGAGGTTTTCCCTGTCACCTACAGTACGGACTACTATCAACGAATCACCCTGGAAAGCTGGTTTGCTAACTTAGAACAAACATCACTGAACCGTTGCCAACAGCTACCTACACCTTACAAACGACTGATTGCCTACAGTAACAAGACAGACAAACAATAGACAAACCGACCTATTTGACTAACAATAGACCAACGGACATTTACTACCAACAGACGGATCGAAACGCATCAATCACGTTTAACAGTCTTCACAGCCAATAACATGGCGTAACTGACAGACGAACAATAACATCACGAGATCGTCGACCAATCAGGACAAGAGACTTATAACATCTACTGACGATTCACAGTTCACTTGACTCTGATGATGACTTCTGCTCAGGTTGTCGAAACGCCAGTCAGATTCACCAGATTCACCAGTCAGATTCACCAGTGACGATTCACAGTACACTTGACTCTGATGATGACTTCTGCTCAGGTTGTCGAAACGCCAGTCAGTGTCACCTCAATCAGTCCTTCTCAGGACTACACTCACCCGGACGATCACAATTTACCGAATTATGACATGACTCCTGGGCTCAAACCATTTACAGACAAACACTCCTGTTGTTACTGTTTCATTTGGCGGAAAATTGGCACAGGTTTTTCCGTATTAAAAAAAGCACTCCGAGATATGGTAGGGTTCGTGTTGTGAAGCCATGCACGCTTTGATTAAAAAAAGGCGTGTTTTACAACCTTAATCGGATTTTCCACGAAAAATTGAAAACCCTTGCCAAAAGCAACAATCTATTGTAATCAGAAATCTGATTTGTAAACGGACACCGAGACAATCAAACAAACAATCAATCAATCAATCAATTAATCAATCAATCAATCAATCATGTAAATAAAGCGCACATTATCGAAGGGAACAGCTAAAACTTTCAAGAATAAATTCAATTCGATTTCTTAGAGGATTCTCTATAAACTTCACGTAAATCCCAGTTAAAGAAAATGATCTGTAAGTTGAGGTACTCCGGTGATGTTAGCAAAGAAACAAACAAACAAACAAACCAACAAACAAACTCCTTCTAAAACCACACCTGACTTAATGAATCTTCGAAAGATTACAAACTCCTCATAGAATAAAAGCTGATATTATTGGTGATTTAGTTCTTTTCTCCAATTCTGGACGAGAATCTATAACCATGCAGGCCGTGGCCATAGTAAAAGGGGAATTTGGACTCCATGACATTATGCCCGCCTGGAACAGTGTTCTGCTGTATGCTTGGTGGTGTTGTTGGCCATCTCGATAGACTGCGGTGCCCTTTCTGGGTGAATCCTTGTTGTACGAAAATCTGGACAGCAGCAAAGCATTCCATTGATCTTCTCCCTGAAACGTTGGCTTATCAGAGCATAAGCAAACGGATTGACGGCGGAATTGAACATGAGCATCGTGTGAGAAATGGGAATTGCAAAGGGATTGAGCTTGTAGGATCCAACATCTGCTAAGGTGTGAAGTATTGAGTGTGTGGCCCAGCAGAGAAAAAGGTCAAGTTATATTTTACTTTGCAGTTGCTACCGTTTTATTTTGTAATTATCGGTCATCTCTCTCTAAAACGGCGTGGTGCTTGAGACCATGCAGATTGTGCTATCCGTTTTGTGAGAGATAAAGTATACGAGCCCTGAGGTATGGCAAGGACCCTTTGCGTTCCTATGGAGGCTATCATGGAGGGTATCAGTTTGCAAGAAACGTTGAGATACATTGCCTTGTCATCTTGGCTCGTAGGAGTTTCTCACTGTGGAAGAAAATTCTGTCATAATAAACTGCTTTTCTTTAAAGGCTAACGTAACGTTATTTTGACTGCCAATACAAGAGCCAAAATAAGTAGCCAGACTAGTGTTTGTTTTACTCATCAAAAACACCTGAAAGGAGACTAAAAGAAACCTTGTGAATCTTGTGCTTACTCTTAGGAGGTCATTGGTTATATCTTATCAACGGATCGACCTTTAAGGAGTGTGTTCTTGCATAAGAAAATTACTAAGCTCTGTTTGGGCAAGAACAAATATGTGATAATAATGGGGAAAACGTATTGGGGGGAGGGGCTGTTTTGGGGGCTGCGTTGTGCCAATGATGCGACCAAAACTGAGAACTTCTCCGTAAAATCATACCTGTTGCTGATAAGTAGTTCCATCATTCACATTACGCGTAAACCACAGCGTATACACGACTCTGGAGTACAACGCAGCCATCAGCATAGAGGAAATAAAAACAAAGGCATGCCACATCAGACTAACAGCATTGACCACCTCGTCAGACCAAACGTAAATGCAGCGTTTGCCATCGAATTTTTTCCCGAATTCCCGCATATGGAGAATCACTGAGAGGATCCAAACACTAGGTATAATCACCTAACAAAAGGAAATGCGAATGTGATCAGCATAAGTCGCATATGTACAGATTGTGTACAACTTATTTCAAACTGAACTAGAAACGTATAAAGCATGAACGATGTGTCCACCTAGTTTCTAAAGGAAGGGGAGAAAACTTATTCACGTTTGAACTTCAACAGATACTCATTTTATGTTACGTTATTAGCTTCGCCGTAGCAAATGAAGCGTGATAACTGATATAGCATGGTATTTGCAAACACTACGAGCTATAATTACTGCGGGCCCTAGATGAATGAACTTGTCAGTACGAAGACCTTTACAGTGAGAAGAGTAGAAATACAGTAACAGAACTACAGTAAAAGAGGACTAAAACACAACGTGATGGAACTAGTGAGGCTACTTGAGCAGTCACAGTTGATTCGGATTGTTTTGAACGATCAATGGTTTTCAGGGCCATTTGTGTACTTTGAAAGAGGTGCAAAATTATAATCCAAAAATATTGTTCTGTAGGAGGCAATATTTGATGATGGAAATTTTAGCAAATTCATCGAAAAGGTGACAAAGCGGTGACGTCTTGTGTTTAGGAATACTGAACTGAATAAAACTTGGATTGCTCTCAAATATGGTAAGCCTTGCTTTCTGGAGTGCTGAATTAAGTGTGCTGAAAAGAACGCTTTTTTATGACACCCGTGGGCAATGGATACTATCATTGCTCGCTGCTACACACACTTCATCCAACAAATAAGTTCCTTTGTCTGTGCGTCACACACTTGGGTTGCATAGCCTCAAGGTGCAACCTTACCTCCCCAAAAATGATGGTGAGCTTCATTGAGAGAAAGTAACTCTTAGGTAAAGGCTGCCAATGTGCATTGTTTGTCTATAACCTTTGAAATAAGCTTCAACCTTTCCTTTGATACTCAGGAAAGTTGGTATTAACGAATCAGTGAATAACCAGGGATAAGTGTGGTGGTGGAATTACATCTCATGTACCTTCTTTATGTATCTTCTTCGTCTACAGCCTTTTCAAGTAGTTTTCAACCTTCTCGTTTGATACTTTAAGTTACTATTAACTGTACATCAAGAAGTAAAGAAAAACCATTGGCACACCTTAAGTTTGCGCGTGGTAAGTTTTCTGTTGTTGTCATGGGGATATAACACGGTATAGTAGCGCTCCATAGCGATGGACAGCAAGGTGAAAACCGTAGAAGCCGCTCCTACCCATGCCAAGGAGCCGTTTGTCACCAATGTGCACAAAATCCTTCCGGTCACCCCCTCCGGCTGGGTGAAGGCGATTTGGCCTAAAAGAATCTGTGGTATGTAAAATGTCGCGAACATGATGTCCGATGTTGCCAGGTTTACAAGAAGATAATTTATAGGAATTCTGTGGGATTAAAGATCGAGTTTAGCTCAAACATATATGGAAAAGCTGTTATTGGATAGGCATATGGAATTTAAGACTTGTTTCCAATTAGGTAAAATACGTTTTCGGAATTGACAGAAGCGGCTTTTGCTAATCGTTATGCTAATATTCCGAAAAAGTACAAGATGATATAAATAGGATGTAGAAAACACGAATCGGTGTTAAGTGCAAAACATATTACTGTTTATTTAAAACCATCTCCAGTTGCAAGTGATGGTATTTTCATACCTTATGCCAATTCAGGGCGATTTACCCGCCTTTCCTAATTTCAAAATCTAACTTCCCCTTTAACTAATGCGCTTATGTAATCACCTGTTACTTTAGATTCAAACTTAATTAGGCAGAAGTATCTCTGAAAGGCTTATATCCGCCAATATAGGGTTAACTTTCTGAGTTGGCATCATTCTCAGCCGGTGAAGACCATTGCCCTCAGAAGGGAAACAAGCCATTGCCCTGGCTTGTTTCCCTTTCATACTTTTTCGAATCGCTACGAGGATCTTAAATCATCATCCCAAGCTCACACTTAAAATCATTTAATCTCAGTTATCGAGAAATATTTAAGCTTTACGATAGTGATTATAGCTATGTATGTACCTCATGTCTCGATTTCGCATTATGACGACACAAACCAGAAAGTTTCCGACAATGCTTGTGATGAGAAGCATGGACAATAATGTTGCTATTGCAGGATGCGATTCAGACATAATTGAAGAGAGTCGAAGTTATCCACTAGACCTGAACAAAAAATAAATATATAAATAAAGGAATGAGTGAATAAATAAATAAATAAATAAACAAGTAAATAAATAAATAAATAAATAAATAGAAAAATAATCCACGTTTTTATTTTATCTTTCATAAACATGTAGATGGTGAGAATCTGATCTCAGCAGTAGGATCGACCTGCATTATTATTCTTCTAGTAATGCTGTCTTCTTCTCCCTTTATGCAATTAAATGTCTACAGTTGACACTAGTGATTCGATTCACACAACCAGATTTCGCTTTCATAACGTAACTGGTCTGTACATTTAACGAATAGAAAATGTAGGCGCGTGTATGTAACTGAGTAAAAATTTAATTTGACCTTTAACTTTATATACTAATAGTAGTTTTGCTCAACCCGCCAAGATTAGCCTTTGCTATTTGCGGGTAGAGCAGAATGTATGTAAATTATTTTTATTTAATGTTCTTGAATAAAACTTGGAAAAAAACTCGTAACTGAGGAAACACGAGCCGGAGAATCAGAAAGTTAATACCCAACCCTTAGGCAAGTTTTCGAATAATTATTTTTCAATTATCTTAAAACGCTTTCGAATGTTCGCATCAGGCTTCTTGAAGATAAGGGGGGCACTTTTACTGTTGTTATTAACATGAAGCCTAAGCAACGATTCATGTATGCGACGAAACCTAGAAGAATTGTAAATAATGGATAGTGTATTGCGTGTGCTTTGATTGGTATTCAAACTTGGGTAGCATACGCTATTTATTTAAGAGCATTTAATTTTGTTTAAATGAAGAGCATCATATGCATCATTTGAAACAAAGCTTTTACCCAAAATGTTTTTCAAGTGTTGTTTTAGGTGATTTACTTTAATTCATAACAAAAGGTCTTGTTTACTGCTTGGTTCACAATCTATCAAGTTTTGAGAAATGTCTGACAGCAACAAGTGGAAAAGACATCGTTCAAAACGCTAAAAAGTTAAACTAAACAGTTGTAAGGTAACCTTCCGGCCCACCTTAATCCTGAATACATATATGTCATTCACCGGCCGGGAGGTCCGTATAGGGAAAAACTGTGCCTAAGGTCTTGCGTACGCGGCCTCGCGCCGTACTCAACGGGCGAGAGAACAGTTTTTCCTATACGGGCCTATAGCTACCAAGGGCGGTGAATAAAATGCTTATTTTCTTCTACTTTTCTAATGGCGAAAAGAGACGAATTCGCTTGAAAACTACTTTGTAAATGTCTTTCTACGCAAGTTACTTCCCACGATCAGCTAAAATAAGCTTATATAAGAAGGAGCCGTTGGCAAACCCGACAGAAAAATAACGATAAAACGGGATTTAAAATCTAACAACGAGCAATAAGCGTAAAGAACAAATCCAGACATCTCATAGCAAGCGTACAGACCAAATAATGGTCTCCGAAAACTCACGCTAACAGGGCAGGCGAACAGATGTTCTGCGTAAGCTTTGTCTTGTTTAAAATGAAGGCAATGTTAAATTTGAATTTAAATTTAATTTCGGTTTTACCGAAAGTTCTTGAATATAAGTAAGACTCTAGATGAAAACTAATCACATTCCTTAGTCTCTGCCTTCATATCTTGGTATTTTAATTATTTTTGATTGTTCGTGGTCAAGAGTTTCGCAAATCGATGCTTTGAGAAAACTACACTGGAAAAACTTGTTGACAGCAGCTCTTGTCGAAGACTTAGTGACGCGAGGTTTTTGTTTTTTAAATGAAGCTAGATGGGATTAGAGTGGGAAAGAGAACGCCGAGGAAAATAACGAAATTTCAACCGTGAAACGGAGGTCAAAAGACTGATTTGGAGTTAACCCGTGTCAACAAGAAAAACTTAAAAATCGAAAAAAGAGCAACCTAGCAAAGGTTTGTCAATGAAATCACATGAATACTCGCTTTTTTGGAGCACAACCGGGCCTGTTATTCCATTGCTAATTTTTTCTTTCACCTTACAATGGGTTGTAAGCGAAAAGGTCCACTCTAACGTTTCGTTGCGCCGGAGTAAAATGATTTCACTTCAAGGTTTCCCTCGGATTATAGGAGGAAGCTGGACACCGGTCACGCACGCGTAGCCAATCAAATTGAAGAGGCTCTGACTGTAAATATCAAGAATCGGTGGACAAGCTCAAAAATCGAAAATCCTGATAACTTGCCAGAAGAACACTTTTGGGGATCTTCGAAAATATTACATAAACCTTCTGGAATTCTATTGTTTTCGAGAAATTGGGAAAAAACGGTTTTGCTTAATTAATTATGCAAAAATCAGGTTTAAAATTAAACAAATTGAATGCGCTTGCTTGTAAACAACTTGTAACACCAGAAAACAATTTTAATTTTAAATGATAGCAATACACTTCTACTTTCTATCAATGGGAATTGCATGGAGTTTTGCTTTATTTATATGGTTTGGTGGTTTTTTGAAACAAAGCCATTTTGCGCACTTCGGAAAAAAACAAAAATTGGTAAACTGTAGAGGCTTAAAATGGGTCTTGGTATGTCTAATATCGAGTATATCGAGTATATCGAGTATTAGACACACCGTGATAAAATTTGGCCCTACTTTTATTATGATGTGAAATAAAACATCTGGGCAATTCAGGCTCGCGCTGACAAAAACACAAATTCGCGAACCAGTGTTGCCAAAATTTGCATAATTTGGATGATAGAAAAAAAACTGTAATGGAAGGACGACTTGAAATATGACAAATCGTTTACCGTAACTATTTTCGGATGGTCTTTCTACTAGATGATGCATTCCCTGATATCTTCATTTATCTCTCTGAAGAACTACGAACAAATTTGGAAAATTGTTGGTGAAACTAGAGTGCAGTGGGTTATCATATTTTGTCAGATGTCTACACTCTGCAGCACCAATGGCCTTTCTTTGTTATTTGCAGTTTTTGGGGGGAAAATACCAATGTTCTCGAAAATCAAACGGTTTCTTATAAAAATAATTAAAGTTGTCATACGCGTATAAATTGAGAACTCAGCCGGGCTGTGTAAAGTAAGGAACACAAAAGTATGACTCAAAATAATCCAGTCACGCAACCGATCACTGCACGTTCATGCAAACGTGAAAATATTCTTCAATGAAAATCTTTTCCTCCAAAACCGTGAAAGAGTTCTCAGCGATCTTGCAAAGTAAAACCAAACAAACTGTGTATTGATATCTCTTAGATATACAGCAGCATTTAGAACTCGTAAATACCGATCCCGCTGCGAGAACGTCTGTGGTTTGCCTTTTTCAAACATATTTATCCAAGTGTAATAATATTGATAAGAACAGCACAATTTTTGACAAATACGTATAAATCATAATAATAATGATGCACTTTTGCTTCCTGGCCAAATTTGGGTCATTTCAAAAAGTCGCCCAAAATCTTAGTAGCCGTTTGAAAAGAGCGATCGAGTCACGTAAACAACAATATACTATTTCGCAGTTTTCTTCTCTCGAAGAGAAAGGTGTCATATCTGTCATATGTATACGAAACTAATTCTAGACTTGCCTGTCGCAATTTTCGTCCCAGTAGAATATCAGCTGTACATGACAGTATGCCCCAAACATAGGGATGCGTACGGTATTCGCTGGAGAACTAGCCATGCATAAAACAGCGGCCAATGTAGGAGACCGCAGTTAAAAACTGCCATAAGTAGAATGACAAATTGACAGAAAAGATTCACGTGACACCGGTCACGTCGCAACAGCTTCTGTAGAACTTTTAAAACTTCTTCTCCTTCTCTTTAGTTTTGCGTAGAAATAGTGTAAGCCCAAAACAATGCAAGAATAGATTGAAGGAATGTTTTAGTTCATTCTTTGTGTGTCTTCAGTAAATAAAATCCTCTAAATTGAGCTCACCCAGACTACTACTTTTCATTTCTTTCATTTCATTATGCAAATTTTGGCAACACTGGTTCGCGAATTTTTGTTTTTGTCAGCGCGAGCCTGAATTGCCCAGATGTTTTATTTCATATCATGATAGAAGTAGAGCCAAACTTTATCGCAGAGTTTATTTCAATTCGATATTAGACATACCAAGACCCATTTTAAGCCTCTGAAGTTTACCAATTTTTTCCTTTTTCTGAAGTGCGCAAAATGGCTTTGTTTCAAAAAACCACCAAACCACAGAAATAAAGCAAAACTCCATGCAAGTCCTATTGATAGAAAGTAGAAGAGTATCATTTAAAATTAAAATTGTTTTCTGGCGTTGCAAATTGTTTAAAAGCAAGCACTTTCAATTTGTTCAATTTTAAGCCTGATTATTGCATAATAAATTAAGCAAAAAAGGTCTTCCGAATTTCCCCAAAACAATAGAAATCTAGAGGGTTTAAGTAATATTTTCGAAGATAGCTCCCCAAAAGTGTTCTTCTGGCAAGTTATCAGGATTTTCGATTTTCTGAGCTTGTCCGCCGATTCTCGATATTTACAGTCAGAGCCTCTTAAGGAATTAGGACCCTGGCCCGCTGAGATGCTTAAGAAAAAAATAAAGTTGTTTATTTAGAAAGACCAAAAATTTGAGTAGTGTTTCAAATCCTGTCAAGGATTTAGCTTGACTCCTATGGTTGCAACAGGCTTAAAATATTTTGGCTGTCGTAATGTCTCCATTTGAGGAATAATCGTGAAAAGAAGTAAACGTATTTAGTTAATATACAACCGTACGGCCCCACTTCTGCAACTCTATATAGAAGACACATTGGCCAGTCGCTATGTGTAAAGCCAGACGGGTTGATGTGGGCATGTCCAGAAAAAGCCGTCCGAACTTGCACACGTCATCTTTTTCTTTGGAGTGCGTACGCACTTAAACGTTCATCGAGTGAGTATTCATAAGCGTCTTTAGGAATTTTGCTATAAATTTAAGCATTAACATGCTGGTAGGAAAGAATACTTATTGACTGAGTTAGGTCGGGCCGGAAAAGAACACGCTGTGGTCGTTAGAACTACATGCTTATTTTCACAGAAAATCGGTCAGAAATCGTGGTTTCTGGGACTAGTATGACATTTGGAAATTTTAAACCTGTAAGAGCATCTCAATTTTTTTAAATAAATTCAAGTATACTGTACTCTTCCTTAATCAGATTAAACTCAACATTGTTTTCTTTGAAGTTTTGAAATAGAAGGAGGTCTTAGCTCGCTCGCTCCATACGTCATGACCTCGAGCCAAATATTTCCCCGCCCGGCCTTCCCACTCAGTCAAAAAGTGCGTGCTATGAAATCGGTAGCTTTATGTCTTGTTGGGAATTAAAGGGTAAAAAATTAGCTAAGGCCTATTTCTATCTCTACAACCCTAAGAAATTAATGCAGATCTTAATCCGACTGAGGAAAACTACAGTCTACTTGCATTTATACAAAAAAATGAGATACCATGAGGTCAAGATATCATGCTAGTCCCAGAAACGTGCCACGATCGCGATTTCTCACCGATTTTTTGTGAGATTAGCATGAAGTTCTGACGACCACTTGGATGCTATAAACAGCGGTAATTTTGAGTGACTTTAACAGTGTTCCAACTTGGCATAGCAAAGACATTCAATGGCTGTTTACCATTTACGGATAAATAAATAACTAACTAACTAAATAAATAAACAAATAAATAAACAAATAAGTAAATAACGATAATAATAGACATAGACAGTACTTTCGGTTGACTTTGCACTTACATCGAACAAAAATGAACAGAACTTCTTATAAGTAAGGACTACTTTCCCGTTTAGAACGTACCGACTAGAAATTTCAGCCCATTTCAGACATGTTTCAACCAAAATGGCGACCACTTCACCTACAAACGCGTTCCTCCCGACCACCTAAATTTAACCTTTTTGTGCAGCCATTCTCAATCTAGTTCGACCATACACGGAATCATCGAGGTTGCAAATTGCAGAAATTTTGGCCGATGAACGACAATGTTTAAGAGTGTTCTTAGTGGGACGTTATGTAACATAGGAGGTATCTGTATTTCGATTGAGAACTTACAATTTATCCATAACCTGTTACTGTTCGCCGGCAATTCAGTTTATGAAAGGGGTTTTTAAATAACATCAATCTGAAAAAGAATTGGCTTATTTGTTAAGACGAGGAAAACATTTCCGAAGACATACCAAATTTACTTTTTTGAAAATTGGCTCTGTGAGGGAAAATAAATATTTCCTTTCTTTTATCAGCAACAAAAAAGAGAAGTTGCAATGATAATAATGAAAGTCGTTGCAATTTTTAGTTAGTATGGCCGTTGATTTGATAAAATTTAGTTGTTAACCGTTGCACGAAAAGTAGAACCGAACTGAAGTTTTTTTATCTGCCAAAATACCCGCTCAATTGAAAATCTCAAGAAATAAAAAGTATCAAGTACATAGGAGGAGCTCATACTGTCTAGAAAAGCAGAAAACAATTCAATTCCGCGCGGCTCGCTTCGAAAACAATTAAAGCTGAAATTTCATGTATAGAACTGTTGACGTGTGATTCAAACGCTCTCCCATTTTGACATTTCCGTATGTAGCTTGCTGCAACTAACCTTGCCTTTAAGAAGACCTCCCAACCTGGGCATATGCTGCCGTTCGTCTGTATTAGAATACTCTTGTTGTTTAAATTAAGTACTGTAGATGACAAGTGATAGGGGTTAATGCAAATAGAAACGACGAAATGAACAACCTTTGTGTTATGCCACTCACCGTGGTTAATAGTGGTATTGGAAAATTTCCAGGGGGGGGGGGAAGCAACTTCCCATACATTCTCTTAAATGAAATCCAAACGATGTTCTCACAACTTGAAAAGCAATCTGTGAGGTTCTAGTCAGCGGATATCCCTCCTACGCGTGCGCAGATGTTGCATGTTCCAACGGATCTTGGACGCTGAAGGGAAAAAAATTATGGCCGCCAAAGGCAGCGGATTCCGTTTTGTTCCTTCGTTTAGGTAATTGACGAATTGATCGTATTTTACACTTTTATCATGTTTTCGTGCATTTTGCTTCTTATGAAGACAAAAGTTTACTCTCGAAGTTTTTTTAGTCGCAAAGTAGAACAGTAGCGCTTCGATCAATCCAGTCTGTGCTGATCGACTGAAAAGAATCAGATAGAATTTTCTGAAGCTGGGTTAAAAACTGGGATCGGGTTCAAAGTACTGAACTGTGAAATGATCTTGTCAACACATAACTGGATTATTGATAATAAAAGTCGTATTCTGTGCGTAGGTGTTGTTTCTATGCATTAGGTTGTAGCGGTTTTGATTGAATTTATTTCCATCGATGTTTTATGGCACATTTCCCGTTGCAATTTATTTAGACCACGCTGGAGGAAAACATGTAAACCGAGTACAGCCATAACTGTCTCATCTTATGCTATCAATTCGTTACAGAATGAGATGTAGAAAGAAACATTGACAGTGTTTTTATTTATCACATGCATCAGTTCAGCGATAGACAAAGACCAATTGCAAAATTACGTCGCGGAGTACAAGAAATAAAATCCTGAATAGTTCAAGAGCTTTCTCTCGGTAAGAAGTTTATTTACGTTGAATTATCTAATTCTAACATTCAACTTTGAAACGTTTCTCGCAAACCTGGTCTCCAAGTATAAACAAGCGAAACGTGACTGCCGTACAGCTCGCAGCTGATCCACTCGCCACTGCAACAAACAAGACAGTGCGAAAACAGAAGCGTCTTCATCGATGTCGCTTCCATCGAATATTCTCTTGTACGAAACTGACAGTATGTTCCATGAGAGATTAGCCGCTCACCGCTTACTTTCCCCGACAAAATACACATAAATTTTGCAAACTATTACGCATATTAAAGTTGATCGTCGATCGGAAATATTTATTATGACGAACACCGCTGTCCACGTTTTGACTGGACCGCTTTGCAAGTTGTGAGAACATCCTTTCTCGGTCCCAGGCCTCGCTTCTATCCCCCCCCTGATTACATTGTATTTGTGTTAAATTAGTTGAACACTCAAAATTTCAATCATGGAGCAATTGCAGAATACCCCGCCACTTCATTTACATGTGTCGGAACGCTTTGAAGAACGAGGCATAACACAATAGGCACTTTTGTTATTCAATGAGATGGAAATAAGTGGCGGGGTATTCTGCAGGTAAGCCAAGAAAATAACTACAACAGGTGACTTTCAAGTCAGGCAGAACAAATTCTATGTAAACTTCATGGCACTATACAAACATATCCGTCGACAACTTCACAGCGGTTTAAGTGTGTACCTCAAATTTTGAGGTTATTAAGCATTCATATATTCAAGCTATTGTTTAAACTCATTGCTTATTCATTCCGATCTATTTGCCGACAAGCCGGCATGCTGCCGAAGATCGTGAAGAGCGCAACCTCTTTGATGTAGGTGAGATGTATTTCTTTTGTTAACATACTGAATAAAATCTCCTGGGAATCTGCTTGACTGATTTTATTTTCTATGCCTTTTATTAAATGCGTGGAATGATTGACTTACTAAAAAACCGCAAACTTTTTTAGAGCGAGTGCCGGGAGTGGACGCGCGCAAAGCAAAGCAAGCTCGCGAATGATTTCTGTAAACCAAGTGAAGTCACAAGCGAATGCTTGCACTTTTTATGACAACATGGCTGTATTTACATAACAAAGCCAAGAAGTAGTTTATTTTAAGCGCACTCGGTCGAATCAAAACCTTAACAAATGCTTTTCAATTGGTAAATAATTGTTTAATGTAAATCAAAAGCTTGGCGTACGTGTGACACACGATAAAGCTAAGCTACTGAAAGATTATATTTTGTAAGCTTGGCGAAAATTATAAAATTTCGGCAAAAGGCTTACTCGCGTGTAGCACGGTTTCACATTTAACACACATCGTTTAAATCGTCAACGAAGGCTAGGTAAATAAAACTTATAGAGTTCCCCGTGTTCACAATATTATAAATCAAGGTTCACTCGCTTTGTTGTGCGGAAAAATCAAAAAATCAAATCTCTTGTTTTTAATCTGCGGGGAACAGACGACAACGCTTCGACACGCATAAACTTGGCTTAGACAGACCAAGGAAATGAATTCTCGATTAATAACGCTTTGTGTGCACTTAGAAAGCTTGAATAAAATTCCAGCAACAAAAGGAAGAGTTTAAATTTATAAAAAGTGATCTGGGCAAAAACAATTATCAACATGCGTCGGAATATGGCTACGCATAATTAACTCTGTAAATTGATACCGCCGCTCCGCGCTCGGAAAAAACAAAACCAAATTCGCCTACAACGATCAAAACAACTCGTTCAAGATCTCTTTTTAAAGCTCTCAACACGCTCCTTACTGATATATAAATATAAAAGCTAAAAATACATTGCGAACGACTTAAACAGGAGTGCTTAGTGGAGCCGATATACAAAATACCCGCTGCGCATGCAGCATGATGCTGGCTGGGAAGTAACATATCAAAATAAACAATTTGCTGGGAATTAGTTAGGAAATGATTGCTTGCTGACGTTTTTTTCTTCTGAAACAATTTTTGCTGGAAAATGATACACAGCGCCCACTTCCTGGCTCACTGACACACACTGAAAGGCGGGTTGCTGGAAAAAATTTAGGTTTGTTTCTCGCATGGAGGTCACCATGGTCAACGTCGATTGGTATTGACGCAGGAGAATGCAATAAACATGATAAACGCAAATAAACACCTTTACTGACAGGGATCCAAACGGTATGACATCTGTATCTGGTAAACCTCTTCTACGCCCCTTTTTGCAGTATCAGACGACTCATTGTCAATTAGAGTGAAAACAAGCATCTCACTTTTCATAAACCACGCGGTGATATGACCACGTCTTTCAACGTCTTTTACACTGAGGAACTTGTTTCTACAAATTGCTGTTTTGGGATATCTTCTTGATCAGGAACCTATATTTCGGTCTAAAACGGTAAGCAGTTATTTACTTCTCGCTAGTATTAGTATTTACTTTCTGTCCATACGCACTGAATAACCGACTAAATAGACCATACCATTTTAACGCCGTAGGAGTCTATTTCGCCATTCTCCTGGTCTTAAAGTTACGCCGGTTTTCTACTGTCCTTTCACTGAAACATCTTAATTAGAATGATACATCACCCGAAAACTTAGGAATGGAATTTCAGATCTTTAGCTAATAAGAAATTATTTGTTTTTTACCTGGGTTGTTAAATTAGCGATCCAGGCGTTTTGAATCATCGTATTTTGGAAATGCCTGAGTGGATCCTATTCACTAAATTTGAGTACTTTTGATTCCTCCCAGATAATAAAAAGCGTTGTTGCGCCTCCGATGGACTGACTTCAGACACAGCGGAGATGTGAACACAAAGAACCGTTAACATCTCAAGGTAAGAAGGATATTATAATTTCAAAAATGGCTAAAATATGCTCGCATGGTGACTATATTTCGTGCTGTCTGTCAGTATAACCTGTTTCAGAGGTCTATTATCAAAATATTTACGAAAACCGCTACCACGGTTTGAAAAAGCTACTTGGCTCGTTGCCCCTCGCAGCACGATTTTAACTTGAAAATTACTTTATATTTAAAATCGGGGACGCACTATCAAAGTGCGAGCCATGCGAGGCATGCGAGCCATTAACCAAAACATGCGGCCCTCATAAAATGAATGCAAGAGATCCTAGAATCTATTGAACACGGCCATGAAAGCTGATGACAACGACTTTGAATGTGTCGCTCACTTTTCTTACTTAATCGTGCTGATCCTATAGGTTGTAATTAAAATTTTTGTCGCTCATGATGATACCTCGGCTATGCAAAATAATTTCGCAACGCTCAGCGAAAAAATAACATTTTTATTACAAAACTTGTGTTGTTTTACTTTCATTTGTATTAAATATGAACGAAAATAGATTCTCGCAGGTAAGTTAGTAAGAACGAAATAATTTGAAGGGGAGCGACACATTCAACACATCGTTGTCCTCGCTTTCATCTCTCGCATCTCGCGTTGTAATCTAGGGTACTTCGTACTCGTTGTCATAAGTTTGAGTCCACACACTTAGTTGTTTATGGCCTTTTCTTTAGTTATTATGGTTAATTGTGGTGGGCTTCTGATAAACTAATAGCTTCTGATTATGCAAAATAATTCGAGATGTTGGAAAGAAATTTTCTGGATTATGAAAGTTTTATTGCGTTGTTGGCCTGCCCTTTTTGATATAATTTTCTGCGGCAATATGGTGTATTCGTTTATCAATTTGATTAGTCCATATGCGTTACGGTTCAAACCACCAAAAGTCTGTTTTGGCCGTTTGGTGATCTTGTTGTGTAAAAGATTACGATTATGTTGATCAAATAAGAGAAATGTGAATGACAACCCGGGATGACAAGCGGGACTTGGCGCCTTTAAATAAGAGAATGGAACAAAGGTCTCGAGGCAGCTGTTTATTTAAAATAGCGAGGCTGCTTGGAGTGCTGAGTCTCTATTTGTCTTGTGTCTTACGTTTCAAATATCGATTTTGTGCCGACACCGGAAATCGTGACCACTCTTTTTTTAAAACCTCGCGACTCCCCTAACACGAAAAATCTAACCAGATTTATGATTGAATATGGGCTTTCTGTGGGTTCTAAATGTAATTCTTTGAAAACTAATCAGGCTTTTAAAGACAAACTGGGATGTCCACGTGCTATTCATTATCTCACCCCACCTCCGCCTCGCTATGTTTTGGGGCGATGTCCCCGTATGAAAAGATCTAATGTCCACGTCAGGAGCACATTACTCCTGCCCACGTGCAATCCGTATCTTTAAAATGGTTAACGTCGGTTTAAGTTTTCTTTTTTCGTTTATTATATTTAATTATTTTAGTTAAATTGGTTTAATTTTTCTTTATTAATTAAAAAAAAATTGCGAAAAAAAGTTACCCTCGACCCTCGACATGGATTTCTCGTTTGGTTTAGGTCGGTAACCAAGGTCAAGATAACAGATGTATCCGCTTGCAGCGGTATTGTATTTCACTTCCCGCGGTGTCCAGATCGCTTCATATCCAATAAGTCGCATTCGTTTTCGACCAGACTTTTTGCCAGCGATAGACTATGAGCAGTCTCTCTTTCCGCTAAGATATAATCGAGGAAAACGAACAAGCGAGCGAGCGCGAATTCGCCTGCCGCGTTGAATCGTCTGCCTGCCGCGTTGAAAAGTGAACAACGCGCGTATCGAACCGCTAGTGTGAGACGGCTCGACAAGCGCGTTTCGCGATTTTCGCGCTCGCCTCGCTTTCCTTGTTTATTCGTTTGTTTACAACATAATCAAACTTACGACGGGCTATCCGACAAAGATTTCTTTTCGCTCAATTATTTCGCACTTTCTTGCATCACCTAGCTCTACCTTTATTCATTCTCGATCTATTTTTGCACTTATTGCCTTTCCGCTAGGGAGGATGCGTATTCGACGTAGTACTCGTGATTTTACGTGCTTTAATACCCAGCGTACAATCTCCAAGAATTAAAGGATATTTTGCTGCTCAAAAACAAGAAAATAAAACGCAAGGACTACAAGCGACACACACACAAAAAAAATGCAGGCATTCGGGATGAATGAGAGGTTTACTCCCCGATAATTTTAGGCCAGTACAAACACTGTACGAATGTACCAAGGTTGGGTAGCTCAAGTAGGCTGCAGAATTTTTTTTTTTTTTTGGCGGAGCGAGAACAATCCACATGAATTAAAACCTGCCAAATTTTTATGGTACGTGGAAATTGGTCTGGATTTCCGGAGTCGGCGATCAACTCCGAGTATCAAGAGAAAAAAAAAAGGGTTTCCTTGACAGCCAGTAGATTACATTCCATGTCATGAAACCACCTGTGTAGTTCACATGTGAAATATCGCTCACATTTCTTCGATTCGTACCGTTACAGTAACATGGTAAATCTAATCAGATTTATGATCAAATATGGGCTTCTGTGGGTTCTAAATAAAGTACTTTGATATCAATGCACTATTCGCTATCTCACCCCACCCCTGACCCACTAACTTTTAGGGTGATGTTCGCTTGCAATTCGTATCTTTAAAACGGTTGAACTCTTCTTAAATCCTTTCTTAGCTGTATTTTTCTTTGTCTTGTTTTGAATTTTCTCTTTTACTTTCTACGGAATAAGTTTAGAGAACGTAGCCATTGTTTGTATTTCCCATGTACGGCTGAATTAGAGAGAATGATGGAGAGAAATTTAAGGTTGGACTTCTATGACTCCAGATTAATTTGACTTAGCTCTGTATTCATTTACCAGGGTGGCAGGAAATTCAAAGCTTTGTGGTCTACTATCTTGCACAAGTGCCATTTGCTTTAAAAAACCATGAACCGGTCTATTGTCTATAGTGCGTTCGTGGAGCTGTGCTGCATCTGTATTGATGGCGTTACTCGCGGGAAATTTACGACACAAGATTGACAAGGGGAGGAACAGAGAACACCACACTACAGAGGCCATTCTCGCAAGAAGAGGTTGCCCGTAAATAAGGGTTACGAAATGGGAGTATTATCTGCAAAACATTGGTGATGTGTTTCTGACTTCTGTCGAGAACTTGCAAAACATCCTCATCGGTTGGCTTGTGGTGATGTGTTTGTGACTTCTGTTAAGAACTTGCAAAACATCGATGATGTGTTTGTGACTTCTGTTAAGAACTTGCAAAACATCGGTGATGTGTTTGTGACTTCTGTGAAGAACTTGCAAAACATCCTCACTGGTCGACTTTTGGTGATGTGTTTGTGACTTCTGTTGAGGACTTGCAAAACAGCGGCGATGTGTTTCTAACGGCGTTTTTTAAAAACTTGTAATACATCCTCATTGGTTGGCTTGTGGTGATGTGTTTGTGACTTCTGTTGAGAACTTGCAAAACATCGATGATGTGTTTGTGACTTCTGTTAAGAACTTGCAAAACATCGGTGATGTGTTTGTGACTTCTGTGAAGAACTTGCAAAACATCCTCACTGGTCGACTTTTGGTGATGTGTTTGTGACTTCTGTTGAGGACTTGCAAAACAGCGGCGATGTGTTTCTAACGGCGTTTTTTAAAAACTTGTAATACATCCTCATTGGTTGGCTTGTGGTGATGTGTTTGTGACTTCTGTTGAGAACTTGCAAAACATCGATGATGTGTTTGTGACTTCTGTTAAGAACTTGCAAAACATCGGTGATGTGTTTGTGACTTCTGTGAAGAACTTGCAAAACATCCTCACTGGTCGACTTTTGGTGATGTGTTTGTGACTTCTGTTGAGGACTTGCAAAACAGCGGCGATGTGTTTCTAACGGCGTTTTTTAAAAACTTGTAATACATCCTCATTGGTTGGCTTGTGGTGATGTGTTTGTGACTTCTGTTAAGAACTTGCAAAACATCGATGATGTGTTTGTGACTTCTGTTAAGAACTTGCAAAACATGGGTGATGTGTTTGTGACTTCTGTTAAGAACTTGCAAAACATCGGTGATGTGTTTGTGACTTCTGTTAAGAACTTGCAAAACATGGGTGATGTGTTTGTGACCTCTGTTAAGAACTTGCAAAACATCGATGATGTGTTTGTGACTTCTACTGCGAACTTGCAAAACATCGGTGATGTGTTTGTGACCTGTTGAAAACTTGCAAAACTTCCTCACTGGTTGGTTTAAGAATTCTGAAGATTATTATTAATATTAATATTATAATAACTAGGACGTAAATGCGTGTATCCCTGCTTTTGCTGATGGTTATTTTGTTTTATGTTACAGGCTTAAAAATTACAGAAGTCATTTTGTTTACCTTGAATGAGAGTACGCGGACAAAGTTAATCAGAGTTACTGAAGTGATACGATATTGAATGCAGTACATAGGCTGTAAGGTGAGAAAAGCTAATTACTGTACACATTACTCGGTAGTTGAGTAATAAGCATGTAGATTCAATTTTTGCAACAATAATTATTCCTTCTATATCAGCTGTAATTTGAAGGCAAAACAGGCCATTGGAGTTTATACCCTAGAGTTAAAAACTAACTTAAGGTTTTAAGCGGTACTCTTTGTGACGGTTTAAGAAACAGTCTCCATCGCCCTTGTCTTCTGCTGTCCTGGTATGTTATTAGGACGTCATTAGCTTAACAGATTGGGTTTGTGATATGTCAATTATGACGTGGCATGACGTCACTGACGTCACAAACCAGCCATTATGAATTTTAAGGCCACCATCTTGAGTTCCCGAGCCTACAGCCATACAGTTGACAATGACGACATCGAAAAGTATATGAATTTGTTCTAAGAAACATACGTAACGAAGGGATTTGGTGATTATTTGTCTAGCCGTTTAAGTTATAATTCGTTAAGGTCAGTGCGGGCACACAGTGCGGCAGATCAAATTCTATATTGCTAGGAAATAGGCTATTACAATGCCTCAACTTGCTGGCTGGCATTTCCCATTACATTCCAAATTACTGGTAAAAGAGTGACTGAAAGTTTCCCCTGGCTGGGATTCTCGACCTCCACAAAGTTGCTTGCTGGGAAAAGGAATCCTATGGACTTAAGCTTGCTGGCACTGAGGAGCGGCTATTTTTTTCCCACGAAAGTTAATTATTAAGCAAATATCGTTTGACAGATGTCGATTTGATGTTTGGGAAAGAAATAAACCTTTTTCCAAAAATCGGTCGTTGAGCACTCCTGCTTAAATCTACAAAATGTCTGTAGTGGTTATCAGAAGTTCAATCACACAAGTCAAGAACAAAAGGATACGTTCACAGCTCCGTTCGCTCAAGGTTGCTTAATTGCGCTATTGTTCCGGTCTTTTGAAGTCACTTGGGCGGCGTCTTCCAAAATATCTCACCTTTTTTGAAACGAAAGAAACCGAAGTTGTGCGCCACGTTTTCGGTGGCTGCTGAAACTTATACCCATAGGAATAAATGGAGCCTTCAGGCTACAATTTCCAGCAGTATTACCCATTTCAGAAAGACACAAATAAACCGCGATGGAGTCGTAATGAGAACCTTTGTGTTATGCCACTCACCGTGGTTAATAGTGGTATTGGAAAATTTCCTTGCAAGCATTACATTGTATTTGTGTTAAATTAGTTGAACACTCAAAATTTCAATCATGCAGCGAAATAATTCAATATGGTAATTTTTTAAATCTTATTAGATCCGGACAACCGTGTAAGTTCTCAAGAAAATAACTACAACAGGTGACTTTCAAGTCAGGCAGAATAAATTCTATGTAAACTTCATGGCACTATACAAACATATCCGTCGTTGGATGTAAAAAATACGTTTGAAGATCTTAGTGAACACAACAAAACGAAGCAGCAGCGATCTTAGCGATCGTACTCAACGCCACAATTGCGATCGTCTAGACAGAAACTTAACAAAAAAAAAACGACTCAGTATCCATTTCTTTATGCCACTGCGTTCAACCACTAATATTTCTTTCAAAAGGGAAACTTAAGGTTAAAATTGACAAGTTGAAGACGATTTTCTCTTGGAAGGCCTCCCGTTATTCTCTTTAATTTGGGTCCCTACTTTGAACTTTTGTGGTAATTTGTCAACTCAAACAAATTAGGCTCTAAAAGAGAGTTGTCAAAATAAATTACTTGTTCAGGGTTCTCCACCGTCTGCACCGTTGACATTAATTTTGGTCACCAGTACGCTAGTGTAGCTATAATGCTGTCCCCAGGGGCTGATGATTTCTCTCGGAGTTGTGCAAATTGAACCAGCCACCATGGCTCCTTCTCTACCATGCCAAATGTAAAGAATTTACGATGCTGATAAATTTTACTCATCAAACGTTAGTTTATTTAAACTGTTGGTCATTTTTATTTCCCAGAAAAATATCTTCCAAACAGAAAGTAATTAGCTAGGGAGAAAAGACTAATTTTTTCGGGAAACGGTTAGGAGGGCTTATGATACTTTCACATACAGATCTGTTTAGTTTGTACGATCCGTAACCTTTTAGCCTTTTACACCAAAATAGCCAAACTTTCTTTTCTTATCAAACGCAAGTTGTTTATAACGCGGGTTACACTTTTCTAAGATCGTGTCTAAAAGTACACACGAGTGACCACGAATGACCACGAGTGACCACGAGTGACCACGAGTGACCACGAGTTACTACGAGTGACCACGAGTGAGATTACATCAAAATATTTTGCTGATGTCATGATGACGTCATCATTACAATCATTTTATCAAATAATCACTATTTCACGGCAAACTGACCGTTTTTTGAGACCTTAATACCTGGATTCCACATTTCTGCGATTTCCGCCTGAATGGGGGAGGGGCTAGGGGACAGACCGGGAGGGGGGATGGGGTACAAACTTCCCGCCACCTGCACCCTCTCGGTTCCCGCCACTTTTCTTAACTTTTTCTTCCCGTCCTTTTTCCGCCCCCTTACACCTCCCTCCCTCTTTTCTACCCGGAGTCCCAAATTCTCTTAAAAGTAGTTCACTTTAATAAATTTGCTAGTTTCCAGTTAACAATGGGCCGGATAATCTCATCGGCGGACTAGTTGTTTACATTTATCATTCTACCAGTATGTGTTTAGCGTCCTGCACGATTTGCGCGACGTGCAGCTACATTATTGCCTGTGAAAAAGATAAATAAATAAATAAACAAATAAAACTAAATAAATGATTACTTTGACTTCCTCTTTCTAGACTGTTGTAGTTAACAAAGTGGTTTGATCACAGGCTTACCATCCTCTTTCGCTACTTTTGAGCGAGTCCGACCATTATTTTGAAAACATCGCTTTCGCAAGCTTTAAATCACCAAAATAAACACAGAAACAGAAATAAAAACACCATGACAGCAATTTTATTAGTTTTTATTTCATTTCCCTCAGTCTTAAAACTCCTAAATTTCGGTTTTAGTTTTGCTAATTTGATAAACCAACACAGCCATTACAAACGCACAGACCACCACACAAACAGAGGATGGCAAAACTGTGGTTTGATTGTATTATTTTGCTGATATGAGAAATTGATAGCGTAAACCACTATAAACGTTTAACAATTAAAAGAATTATGTCATATTACAGGGGAAATTGGGATCTCACATATAAGAATCATAAAGCATTAAAGATTGTTGAAATTGTTATTCACTACCTGTCAGTAGTTATATAGTTGGGGGTACGAGCGCATTTTTTCAAAATACGCTCATACCCCACAACTATAACTACTTTCCATCTTATGGCTATCATTATATGGAGAACTATATTCGAGCGCAGTTTTTTGGATACTATATGTTTTTCTTCATCACGTGATCCTGGGGATGCCAGCGCAATTTTTCAAAAATCCGCTCTGAACTCCCCAACTATAACTACTTTACCATATGTTGGCACAATTTCATGGGAAATCTATTTGGTATTATCTCATGGAAAAATCTATATGGCATTATCTCATGGAAAATCTATTTGGTATTATCTCATGGGAAATCTATTTGGTATTATCTCATGGAAAATATATTTGGCATTATCTCATAGTTGGGAGTACGAGCGCAGTTTGCCATCGGATGAATATTACTTAAAAATATAATATCATATAATAGTATAGAATGTATTGTAACTCAAATATTCACGATTACCTGAAAGAATCAGAAGTTGTTTGTCCTTTTTGTGACGAAAAAATAGAAGATTCTAATAAAAAACCGAAAGATGATGAATGCTGTGATAATCAGGATGTTATAACAACTGATGGAATGCAAGTTTGTCGAAGTTGTGGTGTTGTACAAGGATATAATTATGCAAAAGAATATGTTGATTTCTATGAGAATAGACATAGATTTATAAGAAAATCTGTTTACCATCGAGAGTACCACATTAACAACCTGTTACTGAAAATCGAAGAAAAATATAATATAGAAATATCACATCAAAAATGTAAAATTGAACGAGTTTTTGTAGAGATAGGTAATATTATTGATCAAGTAAATGGTACAAGGAAAAGAATGATTAGCGTTAATTTTATTATGAGAAAGATATTCAAGATGATGGGAATACCTTACAAAAATATTCCAATCAGTAAATCTAAAAAAACATTAGATTTTTATGATCGGTATTGGACAACTATTATGTCTCTTATTGGTGATAAGATAAAATCTATTATTGGATGAATACCTTATTATATTTCTTTTCAAATTTGTCAGTTAACGGACACATATCAATGATTATATCATCAAGAACTTTGACATAATCAAGAAATTCTTTGTCATTATACTCCAGTCCTCTCATAAAAGACCGCAAATCTATTAAAACCTTTTCATATGAGGTGTACGCGAATTTACACATCTCAATCTTTCTTTTGTAATTTTTAGCCTCTGAAAATGTTTTAAGCAATATACCAGTACCAGATATCGTTCCAAGAACAATGGGATTCAATGTTACACCACCAACTACTGTTCCTGTTACTACCAATAAAGCAGATCCAATATTACATGCAAGTTCTGCTCTTTTGAAATATTTGAAAGTCATTTTAAAAAGCCAATATTTTTTATGATAGAATTTGTACAATGCTTTCAACTCAGATATTCGTTCTTCCGTTAATTTTTCTGAAACATGGTTCCAATTGAATATATTCTTCATATTATATGATTATATATTTTAGTTGAATGAAATCGGATCATAATCATTGACATACCATCTACAAAGTACGTAATGGTGAAGTTTGATATTTGATTCAGTAAGATTTTTACCTTTATAAAGACAATAAAAAGCTATATCGCCTTTCAAGCCTGCAATACCAGAGGTATTCAAATCTCCAAATGTCATGTTGGTACTTCCTTGTGATGTTCTTGCTGTAAAATCAGCTAATTTTTTGCCGTTACACCATATTTCAGAAGCGTTGTTACCACCAGGTAAATCCCAGTGAATTGATAAACAGATCCATTTATTTAGTTCACCAGCATTAGCTTTTGATTGGTATGGCGCTGTAGCATTCTTACTATTAAAAGAGCTTGATCCAATGACAATATGCTGATTTGTTGTTCCACTTATAAGTAACTCACCAGTCGGCGAGAATGCAACAAATTTGTCATAACCTCCATCATCGTGTCCGAAAAGTCCATTACGAACGGCATAAGATCCTGTGTATGAATTCAATCGATAAACAATGAAAACATTAACAATATCAGCTTGTCCAGAACCAGGATTTAAATTTATGTTTGATAACATTCGCTTATTTCCATCGAATTTTAAATAATATCGATAATTGATTTTTTCGGCTTTTTTACATAAAATTGGTCTATTTGCTTGTGTTGTTTGATTAGAATGATTTTCTTTAAGAGATTGATCAAAAAGATCTGATACTGCTCTAGTTGAATTATCAAAAGTAACCTCAGATGGAATACCTCGGTCTATCTTATCTAAGCAATCAGCTAGTTGATAACTTTCCCAGAATAAAGTTTCTGATAATTGTAATCGTATTTCAGACTTCAATGCAGGCATTTTAATATCAACCTCTTGTTTAGTGTATACGTAATTATGTAAATGATGTTTTTCATAGTCTGTGAAACTTGACATATATTCTTTGTTTATATTATTCTAGATAAGAACCATTTCTCTTTTCCTCTAATAAAATTTTATGAAATTCTAAGCTGCCTATATCAATGAATTTATTAATCAAACCTACTTTTTTAACATATCCGTTATAGTCTATTTCAAGTTGTTTACTTTGAAAGTTAACAGGTGCAGCGAATGTTTCTTGGACATGAGATGAGTAATTACTCAAACTGAATTTATGTAAATTATTAGAG
>OZ024888.1:66243280-66308200 GCA_964017195.1 Siderastrea radians | reverse complement strand
TTTACCTTGTATCAGCTCAGTTGATGTCAGGTTAAAGTAATAAACCGTAGAGCAAGAGTGCTTATAGAATCATTAGGATCTGAGCACGTAGTTTGCATGTCTAATTCCCATTTGGCTTTCTTAATTAACATTTTTTGTGTGAAAACGTTATTGCAATTAAGTGTATCTTACTTGAGGCTTAAATACTGTTTTAACTGTTTTTTTGGGTTAAATTACATCTTCACCATTTGGAAAATTCAGTACCGTTTCTTTTCATGTTTGGAGCTGAAGGGTAGAATTTGTTAAGCAAAATCAAAACATGATGTACGAGAGACAAAACCTTCGACGCCTCAACTGCAGTTAAAACTTCTGAGAGATTCCCAGAACAAGTCGGTAAGCGGGAACTCTCCATTTGACTTGATCACTCTTATTTTGACAAAACAGAAATACAAATACCCAGTTTAGACAACAAACCATGCCAAAATCCAGTTCACTTGAGACAAGACATGAATCAGGAATCAATTGCAGCTGTTAGCTACAACTGAAATAATGCTACATTACTGAAAGCGCTGCACAGTACACCGAGACGTGGCAAGCTCTACAGAGTTCAAAGGTATCCAGGCAAACAAAGTGTTATTTATATGACGAAAAAAGTTCTGTAGTACCTTTGCACTACAGAATTCACATCTTTTAGTTAACATTTAAGAGAGAGAGAGAGAGAGAGAGAGAGAGAGAGAATGAATGAATGAATCACTTTTATTTAAACACGGTAATTTCGTAAGTTTACAACTTCTTTACGCGAAAGCCGTATGTAGATATAAGTAATAGATTTTATATTAGCCAAATAAATCGCCTAGAGAGAGAGAGAGAGAGAGAGAGAGAGAGCTTTCGCACTGAACCTCTTGTTCTTAATCCAAGACAAAATCAGCACATCACGACTGATACAAGAATCTCTTTCTATTATCCATCTATACAAAAAATATCTAAAACCTTGTATAGTATTTCTTAATATAAATGAGAAATAACACTAGCAACTATTCCTTAAGTATAATTACAGACTGTAGGCATGATTATACGGTTTAATATGGACTCTATCATACTAAAGCCTAGTGTGTCAATTTTTACCACAAAAGAAGCAAAACTGCACGAGGCAACAAGCGTTGCGAATTACACTTGCGTGCAAATCTTTGTTGCTTCGAGATTCACCACTTTCAAATTTAACTGGCTTAATGTATGTCAGATATCACCTAAGAACTACAATCTGGCATTTAACAATGCTAAAGTCACATAAAAAGGTAGAGGTTTGGAATATTATACTGAGAGCACATGTGAAAGAGCGGGTGAAAATATTTAAAGCTAGTTATGCTAAGCCATCATTTTACAAAACGTTACGCAAGTAAAAGCCTGCTGTGAAAAGTTCTTCGGTTGTTAAAATGCGAGAAAATACACCTTTACTTAATGCCTATTAAACGCACAGCACTATTTTAACGTACATTTAATGTTTGAGCAAAAGGCGTATCCCGCGTGTTCATCATTTTGTAATAATATCATAGCTATCAAGTACAAGCTATTCGAAAAACTGGTCAATACCTGCAAATTAACAATTACCTGAGCTAATAATGGCCTTGAGTTAAAACCTATAAAATATCTATGGAATGGCTATGCAATCAAGTCTAAGATTATTTGTGGACTCTTTAGCATCTATTTGTACATAACTGGCGTGGCAAACGGTTCTTTAAAATGCCTACGTACGGACATTTGGTACTCCTGTCAATCCAATCATTCAGAACGTCCTTTTGAGGTTCGTTGATAGTATATGTATTTACCCATCTAAAGTATTTAAACCTGGTATGCTCTTGAATGTATCTAAGAGTCTTGTGAGGCTTAAAACAGTTGGAAAAATTTGAAAAATGCTTAGCGCCGTAACAAAGAGGATTTACATCTGCACCTTAGTCTACACTAGTACTGCATTATTTTATTCGGTGAGATACACCAAGGACATTGGTATAGCAATTTCTCTCCCTGATACTCAGACTCAACACTGGTGAACTAGTGGTTGGCGCTAGCAAACATATATCGTTCTTGTTATGCACGTTCTTATTACATTGTTTCGTCTTTTTCTATCATATCATCTTCCTGAATGTACGCCTTTCGTCGGCTCAGTTGTTCATCTTGAGTGGTGTACAGATCGCCCACCTTGTTTCGGTTCATCATCAGCCTTGCAATGCGGTACTTGATAAATAACACAACAAGGCCTATGATAGCGAGTACTGCAAAACCTCCAGCAGCTGTCACGCTACCAATCATGACGGCTTGTTTGTCAGTATTTCCGGAATCTGAAAACATGGCAAGAAAACAATTCTTTAGATTATGACCAATGTGCTCGCTACAGTCAGTCTTTGTCCTACGTTCAACTTTTCCTTAAGTCCTTCAGTACCAGGACTGTTGACTTAAAATCACGGACAGTAACAAGTAGCAATGTGTCTTATGATCTGCAACGCGACGGAATTTCAATTTTCTTCGTTGTATTTGAACTGTTCAGTGGACTGCGGAACATTAGACGCATTCCTTTTTGTCAATCTAACTGATAGCCCTATTAATTACCTTTGAGTTCTTCCTTTTTCTCAGTGATCATTATTGGTCCTCGTTTTATTTGGTAGGTCTTGGTTGTACTTGGTTGCTCGCTTTCGTCACGAGTCGTTACTTCTCTTTTTCTCCTCTTCTTGTTGTTCACACAACCCTGGCTACACCTTTATGTTAAAAGACGGGCAAAACTTTAGATTATTTAGATCATTAGAACATTTATTGAATTGGGGCAAAGTTAGGGATGTTTGAAGCCATCGAGGGATCTATCTGCTCCCATCTCCCAGCCTAAACAGGGCTTAAAGATGTTAAGATATTATAAAAACATAGGGTACAGGTTAAGAGCGTAAGAGGCTGCATAAGGATTTTATAGTTCATGGTCCAAAATTGAAGCAATTTCTTAGAACCTTAACCTTTTCATTCCCACAACCAAACCACGAGTCATAAAAATGTTGCAGTTATTATTTATTTATTTATTTATTTATTTATCAGTATTATTTTTTTTTTTGCCTAGGCACTCTTCGAAGTAGCAAACGTAGTGACAAAGTTAAGTGAGGTGAAACAATAACTGACCTGGAGTTAGGTGTGTTTCTGTGACAGGCCAGCAGCTCGCAATGAAAGTAAACCGTGTCCTAATCGTTGAAAAATCTGAACGTTTTGAAACTGAATTGCTGGACACTTTGGGACGAATCGTACTAGTAATCCAAAGTTGTATCTCGCTTGCATCTATCAAGTTCAAACAAAAAGGCAAGTGAGACAATGTACCAAAAATCATCCGGATAGACTAATAGCGCGAAGCATTGTCTGTTTCCTAATACTGACAAAAATTTATGTAGTGATTAATGTTGAATGTATCTCTACTCCGGCTGGAGTGGAACACTCGCCAATCAATCTAGGCATGATCAGCATAGTGTCATCGTTTTTATCACCACCATTATCAATATCATTATCATCATCGTCATCATTATGTTCAACAACGAATAAACAAATAAATAAAAATAAATAAATAAATAAAATAAGTAAAACGTTCAACTTCCTGGGCCACAAACATATACCTACCCATTCTGTATAAGGTAATACGATGACGATGAATAATAACTTCCATCTTTGGTGGCCTTACAGTTCTCAGCTATTACCACCAGATCAGCGCTGGACTCCACGCTGTACTTCACGTATACGTACTCATTCAGAGGGACATTCAGTGGGTAGTCATAGCTGTAGTATGGTGTTGTATAGGAATTGCTTCTGTAGAAGTCCAGCTTGAAGGTGAGGTTGCCGAATCCCTCTTTAAAACAACATGCAGCCTAAGATCAGTTTATATTTTTGAAGCCTTGTTCGTGGCTTTTATTTTTGAGCTTGTGGACAAAGTCCTAATGGCAAAGAGTGACCGTTTGAATTGTAGCGATAGTTGTTCTAATGCTTTCGCAACGTATCGTTAAAGTTTTCTTTTGGACAGGAAAAGGTAAGCAGGAAATCTAGAGGAAAATCTGTACTAATCATTTTTCATTGATTTTGTTTCAGTGGAGGACAAATTTACTGTATAAGATAGCAACCGGTAATTTTTTTTAATAATTTCATTAGAATAGATTTCCGTCGATTGGTAATCAACGTGAACAAAAATAGGGGCAAGATAATTTTAAATACACCATTCAGTATAAATGAATTCACTCCTTGATTAATTAACTGATTGTGATCGCTTGTGGAAGTATGTCAATTCTATTTATGGATTACAGACTTGAGTAACTCAAATACCTTCTCCTGGAGGCATCACGATTCCATCGGGTGTGAAGCTTAAGCTGAGAAATCTCTCTCTGGAATAGGTGCAGTCGAACTGAAGTCCAAAGTTGTGATCACGGGTGATTGAATTGTATACTTGAACCTCTCCATAAATTTCGTTTGAGAAAATAAGCGAGTCCTCCGTTTCGATGACCGTAGTCCAGCAATCGTTCAAAGCAGTGCTAAGAAACAGGTGCGTTGAGCTTTCAGTTGCCCAGCACGGGTACCAATATCCACGCAAGTGCAGCTGGCTAGCATTTAGGTACAAGAGGCTTTGCTTTTCTAAGGACACCGTCAAGTTTCCATCGTCACAAGATACAGTCACACCATTTTCTAAAACAAAGTGAAAAGGCATTATACTGCTAGCAAATAACTAAACCGTCAAGCAAATGCGCTTTTATTAAAGGATGCAGTATGCTTACTGTACAGTACCATAAAGCCCAGCCACGTATATGGCGAAAAGAGGAAGTAGAAGGACTGCTCTTCAGTGCCACCATGTTGTTCCAGAGGAATCTGAAAGTTCTTGTCTATGTCTTCAACCGCCCACAGCGATGAAAGCAGAACAGTCGATTGCACCGTTTAAAGGTGCGAACTGTTAAGCATCCCTTTATGTGTCAATCAAAATCGTTGAGGTGAGTGCAAAAACCAACGATTGCTGGCTAACGTTATAAAGGTGACTGATTTCAAAACATCCGATTCATGTTGTCCTCACCCGCTGTTCTGTTAATTAGAGCGGAACAAACCTTGAAGTGAATTGATACAAGGAACTCAGGTTTTAGCAATCCCTTTCAAATTATTGTATATAGAATAAACGGCATATAAGACATTATTGGATTAACGAAGAAAATACAGTGCCACTGTATAAAGCCAAACCACCTCACGATGTTAGAATATTGAAATATAACTGCTCTTCCTGTTATCAGAAAAAATGATTGCCATTACTAGCTTTTTCCTATGTAAGGCGACATCGAATATCCAAGAAAATGTTATGGCTTGCTCTGCAAAATATTACTACTAATTACTAGCCAGGCTTTTTGTGCATCGAACTTCACGCTCACTGATCGACCTTGATGAATAACAAGGGCGGATAAAATTCCGGTGCTCTATTTTTAGAGTTAGAAGTGTTGTTTATGCGGATTCATTCATTGTGGAAGTATATTGTTTTTCTTGTTACAATAGTTCTAATAAAATTATTTATTTTGTAAAGGAGACAGCTTCAAAATATTTCGTTGACTTTGTTTTTCAATGATCTCAGCTTTTTATCTACACTGGTCTTGCTTGGAGTACTAAAACGATCTTGAACGATCTTATCAGTAGCTGATAGAAAAGCACATTGCACAAATGAGACGATGTGTGTCAATATATTTGTTTGAGTTGCCAGAAAAGTGTAGCCGCGCTCACAACTCGATTCATCGCAGATGTATGCATCCCAATCATGGTAGAGTCTCGGCATAGTATGAATTGTAACTAACTGCGAGTGACCAGTCGAATTATCAAGAATTAACCGCGTTGACTATCGCAGAAGACTAGTTATTGTTCGGATAAAGTTTCGAGACTCTTTTCAATCCTAAGGAAAAAGGTAAAGTTGCAACTGAAGCAATTACGTGAAGCCGCTTTTGTATATCACAAAGAAGCACTTGGATCGATACTTGCAAACCTTCTAGCTTGAATTGCCCCCTACTGTACAGATTCGAGGTAGTGAAGCCGGAAGCCTAACGTCCACTTAATATGACCAGCATTGCGTCGTGTTCATTAACTATTTTTACATAGAATTTAATATTAAGGGATTTGATAGTATGTTAAAACATTACAGATAGGAGACAGGTGAATGGCACTTTTAAAATTTATCCTTTCCCTCTTTTTAAGTCAAATGTCGAGCCACCTATTTGGCTCCATTTATGAAACTTGTGAAACTAAAACAATTATTGTGTGGTTACTCAAGCGGACGATACTGAGCAGCAATTACCAGTAACCTGTCGCTATTCATTTTTCGGCCTTTGACTAGGAATGTTCCAAAACATGTCAACGAGCCCTATGCAAATTAGTTTTATCTCGGGCATTAGCTGGCACGGTTTAAGTAGAATCGTTAATCAACAAACTATAGTTTGCTGACAATGTGAGAAATGACTCAGTTAATACTGCACGTAGAAATGATGGTAACATATGGTAGGTTTTTACTGCTGTTTCTTAACGACAGATGGCTTAAGTCTTATTGTTGTCGACAATAAATTGACCGAATGTTCATTAACGTAATTAACTTTAATTCCAGGAACTAAGACAAAGGCGGTCGCGCTTCTTGTAAAAAGATTCTTGGAAAGGCTGATTTCAGAAATCTGGAGCCAAAAATAATCTGGAGTAATCACAGATAACATCCTCAAAATTAACCGTGATACAAGCGAGTACAGTTTGGGTATTTGTTTAAGTATCATTACTTATGAGAAGATTTTGGGACTGGCGAGCTTAACCCTGTCAAATTCATTCAAATTCATTCTGGAATGTGCTCAAGCTTACAGTAAGAGTAGAACGCCTATAAGCTCAAAAAGCACACTAAAAACATCATAGCCGTTGCGTCACCTTTAGAAAGTAAAGTTACTATGTACTACTGACTGATAGCAGATTTTAGAGGGTACGTAACACTGTTGTTGAAACAACGACAAGAGTCCTAGGCTTCCCCCTCCCATCCAAAAGTTCATGTTCTACAACCTTCACTGACTATTGTTTGATTGCCATTGATCAATTGATTTTACAATAGTAGTATAACCGGAATTTAATGAATACCAGCAAATTGTGTCACATGTGTCAACGAAACAGCCAAAACCTTCACTTCGCTCAGGTTTTGGCTGTTTCGTTGACACATGCTCCACAATTTGCCAGTATTCATTAAATTCTGGTTATACTACTTCGGTTGATGGTCCCGTCGACAAATACCGGCAAACAACCACCTCTTTTAAACCACCCAGCGCACAAACCGAAGCAAGCAGGATGGGGAAAGGCAGTACCAGCGCGGATGTGTCACGGAAAATCACGTCAGCTATAGAATATAAATGTTTTCCAATTAAAGAAATATCTGCACAGGTATATACCAAGATGGCAAACGTTACCCAACAAGCCGCTGAAGAATTTTAGTTTTACAAAAACCTCTTGCGGAGATGTCGCCGGAAGATAAGCAGTATTTGATGCAATTGCTAGCGGAAAAAGCACCGGCAGCGGAAAACGCACCGGCAGCGGCGCCTCTCCGCGAGGTTGTCCAGAACATTTTGGATGAACCAGTTCCTCAACGAGTGAAGGAACGGTTATTGAAACCGCTTCTTCCAGGAAAAAATAAACCAATCACGCCTCCAAGGAAGAAAAAGGAAATAAAAAAGCGGGCAATATTGAAATCGTTTGATCCAATTCAACCGATAAAGAATCGAGAAAAGAGTTATGAGGGCATGCTTGCAAATTTGTTTAAAAGAGGTGAGGAAGAGGAAGGTGAAGACAAAGAAGGCCGTCGTTACATCATCTAAAGGAAAAGACAAGGACTTGAAAATAACCTTACAAAGCAGTTCATGGGAAAGATAAGGGAGAAGGTCAGAACAGCAGCCTGCTTGCGCCACAACTATTCTTATTGGTTGGAAAACATCGAAGACGGGACCATTCTCCTGTTTTATAAAAACTCAGAACCCTTAGATAAACAGGTATGTTGAAGCGGAAAATTGGTTGAGAGAAAAGGAGGAGGCACGCCTGAACATTGATAACATCGAAAGACCAAACACAAAATGGGTATTTAGGGGTTATTCTGATGTTGATGTAAAGGTCGTGTTGGCCATCAGCCAATGTTGGGCACAGGCCCCTTTGCCAGACTGGCTGCATAACTTTGCGCGTGGGCGCGGGGGACCAATGGTAGCACTTGACACCGACCAGGACAACTTGTTTCTCTGGCGCTGCATTGCGGTACACCGCGGTGCAAGACCAGATCGAAGTACAACAGCAGCACGAGAGCTTGCAAAGGGTTTCTTTAAACTCAGAGCTGCTCCAAACGACAGCCCGAAAACATCGCTCGATGAACTTGATCGGGTTGAAAGACACCTGAATCAGGGAGCAGCTTTCTCGGATGGCTTGGTAGCCCTGTCTATGAGCCTGAGCGCGTGGAGGGTGAAGTGGTATGGCACCTTAGAGAAAACCCGCCAGCGAAGTTGAAGAACATTTTGACAATCGGAATTTACGAGGGGCACGCGTTCGTCATCAAGGATATTTCGAAGCTTGCAAGAACGTATGCATGTGTTTATTGCCGTGCAAGATTCACTCAAGCTTACAACCTTCAACAGCATAGCGAAAGGTGCGCCCAAGGGAAGACGGTGATTGATTGCCCGACCGAAAGAGTCGAAGCACCGCAAACAGCTTTCGAGAAGGCCTTCTATCCAAAGCATACAGCTTCTCCAGAATCTCTTCGCTGGTTCGAATAAGAAGCGGCGCGGCGGAAAATTCACATTCACCACGCGGCATGCGGGCACGGCGGCGAGCGATGGATTGAGCGCACTCCTGTCGACGGGTACAACCATGAAACGAGGACTGTATTTCAATACCACGGCTGTCACTGGCACGGATGCCGAAAATGTTTCCCGAATGATCGTGATAAAATCATTGCTCACAATGACCAAACACGAGAAGACCGGTTCAAAGCAACTGTACAACGCACAAAAGCGCTCCGAGCTGCTGGTTACCACGTAATCGAGGCATGGGCGTGTGAAGTAGGGGAAATAGATGTGGAGCTGCCACGGCCCCAAACGCAAGGTTTCCCACACGCGATCTTGTACGGCTTCGAAGTGTACAGTGATAAGAATCAGCGGAAAGAGCCGACAGGCATGCTCACTATCGAAAACGCATATGTACCAATGTCGGTGAGCGTCGGGGACACCCTGGATCGTGAGCCCACGCACATCTTTGAAAAAACCCAGCGGAGCTGGTCCGCAAGTTCATGGAAGAGCTGGAGCGGCGCGAGAAAAGCATCCGGACCATTTCGCAGAGCGCCTATATGACACAACCGGCAAAGTCAGAGTGGCGAAAAACGGAAACAAGATCATGTTCCGGCCCACTCAGGGATTCTGCTTCCTTGACATCATCACCTACCTCGGCCCGGGAACCAGCTATGAAAAGTGGACGAAAGCTTATGAATGCACAGCCGAGAAATCGTGGTTCCCATACAAGTGGTTCGATACCCCCGAAAAGTTCGATCACCCTGGGTTGCCGGACTATCCAGCATGGTATTCACGCCTGAAGGGCGGCTACGTGCTCACTCGGGATGAATGGGATGGGTGTCAGCGTCTGTTCAAAGAAAAGGGCATGCGCACTTTCGCAGACTGGTTGCGCTATTACAACAACCTCAACGTGGCCCCCGGCCTGGAAGCCTTGGAAAGAATGTGAGCCTTCTACACTGAGAAGGGGATCGACATCCTGAAAGATGCGGTCAGCATTCTGGGGGTTAGCTGCGTTACCTGCTCCGAGGCGCGGTTGAGCGGGGCGCGGAGCTTTACAGCCCCGGCAAAGAAGCGTACGAGTTGTTGAAAGGAGCATTTGTCGGGGGGCCGAGCCTCGTGTTCACGCGGTACCATGAAGTCGGGGTCACGAAGATCAGGTCACATCAGACAGCGGAACCGCGTCTTTGCCAGCGCATCCTTGGTTACGACGCCAACGCCCTCTACCTGTCGACGATGCTGGAGGAAATGCCCTGCGGGAAAGAAAAGGTTGTTCACTACATGGGCGGTTGGACTGTTGGAGCCGCGCCGCATCTCGCACAAAGGCTCAAAAACGGGACCAAGTTCGGATTTTCTGAAGTTGACATAAAGATCCCAGAGCCCCTGCGGCCAAAGTTTGAGAGATGTGCCCGTTCTTCTACAACAAAAAGGTGCCTGTCGAAGCCGTGCCGCAGCAAATGCTTGACTACCTGAAGCGCACGGGGCGAAACCGCGGGGACGCAAAAAAGTTAGTGGTAGCGCTTTCCGCCAAAAAGCTGCTGGTGTACGCCCCTCTGCTACGCTGGTATGTCGATCACGGAGCGGTGATCACGGCTGTCTATCGAACGATCGACTATACCCCCAGCAAGGTCTTCGACTGGTTTGTGGAGCAGGTAACAGAGGCTCGCCGTACAGGAGACGTTGAAAAGAGCAAGGCGCTGCTTGCTGAGCTGTTCAAACTACTGGGAAACAGCGGGTACGGGAAGCTCATCGAAGCTTTGGAGCGGCAAAACGAACGTGATCTACACCAAAGACGAGAAGGTTGTTGACAGAGCCCTGCGAAGAGCCTATTTCAGTGATCTAGACGAGGTTGGGCAAGCGTACGAGCTGGAAAGCCGAAAGCCTCGGATCACAATCAGACGGCCGTTCCAGATTGGAATCGCTGTCTATCAGCTCGCAAAGCTTCGAATGCTTGAATTTTATTAGGACTTTCTTGACAGGTATTTTGACAGAAGAGACTTCGAGTTGATCCAGATGGACACAGACAGCAACTACATGGCCATTTCTTCCGAGTGGCTTGAGGACATTGTTCGGTCGAAGCTGCAAACAGAATTTGAGGCAAAAAAGCAAGAGTGGTTAGCTTGGGACAAGTGGAGCGGCCGCACTCCTGGGCTCTTCAAGCTCGAATGCGAAGGTAGCAGGATGATTGCGCTCTGCTCAAAGTGTTATTACATCGAGGAACTGGAGGGCGCAAAAAAGAAGTTCAGCACGAAGGGGGTGTCAAAGAAACAGAACGAGATCACGTGGCAGCGTTTCAAGTCAGCGTTGGATGGCAGCAAGGACATGGCAACGAACATTGGTTTTCGCATGAACAACAGAAAGATGGTTACGTACGAGCAGCAGAAGCTGGGGTTGAGCGCATATTACGACAAACGCTGGGTATTGGAAGACGGCATTCACACAGAGCCGATTGAGTTTCATAGTTAGATTGCTTGCGGTAACTCTGTGTTTGGAGGGACAACCACCAGCTTTTCACGGACAAACCAGCGTTTTGGGCCGTCAAACAAATAATAGATAACTGGTGCGTCCGGTTTTATCATAATCTTTTCAATCTCGTAAACTTTCAGAGACCAGATTGGGTCGGTAGCTCTTCGGCGGCCACCTTCAAGTTCACCGAGTTGGTAAAGATAGCGAACACTTGAACCAAAGGGGAGCTTTTTTTCGTTCACAGCAACGGGTCTCAAATAAGGGGTCGAGGGATTCGCTGAAACAGTTTTTTTTTATGGCCTCAGCGGGTTTCTTACCGGTCAGTCGAGTGACTTCTTTATTCAAAGCTGAAATAACAGTGGGCATTCGCGTTACCCATTCAGTCGATCTTCTGTTGTCTGGGATGCGCATGTTGGTTTCCAAACAGTCGTTCAGCCAGGGTGCGGTTGAATCTTTCAACGATAGCTTGATCACGGTGAATATCCACACGACCGCGTTTTACCTCCACATTATGTTTCGAAAGCAGCTGATTCACAGCGCCCATAAACTCACGACCTGGATCTACCTGAAACAGTTTTGGCCAACTCAAAAGGCTCCGGCTATAAATCCGTTCCAGAGCAGCTGCGACTTCTCTGGCCTCTTTTGTAGTCAACGGTTCGGCCTCTTTGAAACGAGAGGCCACATCTACCACTGTGAGGGCGTACTTAAACGTTTTACGGGAGTGTGGTGGGCGATCGTGTGGGAGATACAGAAGATCGGCTTGGTGAACTTTGTTTGGAACAGGCACATCAAATTTCGTTCTTGGAATGTATCGCGGCGCTGGTAAGTAAATCTGCCAAAGAGCTTGCTTCCCCAACCAGTTTTGAGCAACATCTTCAGAGACTTTCGCAGCTTGATCGCTGCAAACCCTTTCCAATACCCTTACGGGCTGTAATACATTTTTGACAACTTATTGAAACCTTGCGCGCTCATTGTATATCACACAAAAAAAATGGATGACCCATGTGGTTGTTTGCGAGGTGTGGAGTTGGTCGAGTACGACCTTTACAAACTGACCTCAGAACTGGTGGAAAAAAGTTTAATGAACAGCCAAGAATTAATCATTGTCCTTCATGCAAGGAACAACTAGTTTATGTGGCGAATGAGTTCTGTCGTGAATGCCCAAAATGCAATAGAGTGTTTGAATATGATGATGATGATCAGTTCCAAGAAGTGAGTCCGGGCAGATCTGCTGCTCCCTCTGCTCCCTCTCCTCATTTAAAAAATGTTCTTCGGAAATGGAAAAAATTTACGAAATGTTTTCTTTCAACCAGATCTCTTTTCTGGGAAATGTTATTGCTCAATTTCAGGCGAAAACCGGCAAGTCAGTGAACTATTCCTGCTTTCTGCACAACTATTTTGAAATGGTCCCTTCTGAAGTCTGGCCCTGCAAAAAAGAATTCATGGAATCTATTTCTCATCGTCTTCCTAAATCCTTTGCGGCCAGGCGACGCGCAAAACAGGAGTTTGATGAATGGCGCAGCACTATTTCTGTTTGAAACCCAACCCCAGCTTTTGTTCTAAAATAATTGTGTCCCTTGCTGCCGCGTGCCCCCACTGCCTTTGTTTCCACGGAACTGCGTCGAGAGCCGTCACCATTTTTTTATCCGCTTTGTGTTTGCAATTTTTTTCATTTTCACCGTATTTTTCGTTTCGGCTCGAACAGACACCATAGTCCACGTGCTGAATCTGCCCAGTTTCTGGATCGTAGTTCACCTGCTGTTCAAGGGGATTATATGGCCCGGTATAATAATGGCCCGGTAACGTCCAACCCCGTTTTAGTTTGGGGAGTTTTCCAATCGCTTTATGAATGTCAATTCCCGCCCCATCTAACTCCGCTCTGTCTGTTTTGTGGCGTCTGTTTGGTCGAACTTTGGTTGAAATTTGATCGAGCATCTCACTGCCAACTTTTTGAAAAACTGGGCGGGCTTTTTCTAGCGTATAATTGATTGCTTTCTTTTGCAGATTGTGGTCTCGCAAAGCTTCAGACGCGTAATAACATCCAGCCTCGAGCCCCTTTTTCGCAAGAAACGGGATTTCTTTTTTCAATGGCTAGATCACCCACCGTCATAGCGATATTACCAAGAACACTTCCGCCCTCCGCTCGGGAGGGATTGCCTAGTTTCCCGGCAGAAAACGTGTTTTTGCTATTCCGCAACTAGCGCATTTTGCCTTCAAGAGTTTTCGATTGTTCTTTGTAAGTACAACCTTTTCACTTCCTTTCACATTGGGGGTGTGCCGTTTTTCTTTCACACAGTACACTTCCATTTTTGTATATCTTATGAAAAATAATTCTTTACGGTGCGTTCGTTTTGAAGGACATCGTCGGTGAACATTTTCAACATGTTGGCGAAACTTGTGCCTTTGTTTCTTTCGTTTAAAAAGACAAGGTAGTCTTAACCACATCTCACACTTTGTTTCCATTGAATTTGGTTGTCGTTTCTGAAAAAAAATGTTTGTTTGCGTGCACTAACATTTCCTTTTCCCATTCTAAAGGTGGCGGAAGCCCAAGTGTGTCGAAATATTCGCGTGTTCCATTTTTGGAACGCCAACAACACATCCAATGAGTTCCCAAATTTCCAAAATCATCCAAGTTGATAATGCACGGGGAATGGAACAGAGGTTTCGGTTCATTTCTGCTGAAAATACCTTTGATTGGAATGCGCAAAAAATCGCACCATTTTTTAAGGTCAATGTTGGAGAGAGGCGTGTCTTTAAACTTTATCTTTTTTTATAATCATCCCACGTTCCGAAGAAAGGTGGGGGTCGAATTTGCATTCCTCTTCCCTTTGGAGGTGGGGGTCGGGGGGAGCGACGTGTACGTGGTGGTTGAGTTTGCAAGCCTTTCCCGAGTATCTTTTTGACCAAGTCGATTGCCAAAGGTACTCCGATGGACGCTAACATACCAAGGAAACCGCCGTATTGTGCGGCGCCTCCCCTTACAACACCTTGTCCGACAAGATATCGTTCCACTTCCTTTTTCTGAGCAGGATTCATCATCTGGGTAAGTTTGTAAAGTTCAGTTTCCTTCGACCCAAAACCCTTTCCAAATATCTTTTTCAGCACTTTTTCAGCGCCAAATCTCAAACCCGCACTTGCTAACGCCCCAAGGGCGGGCTTTATCAAAGGTCGTGCCGAACCAAGCACAGGAGAAAACAAGTTTCCACCACGCTGCGCAATATTTTGAATCTGGGTCTGGCTTAATTTGAACTCAAGCCCTTTCCCTGCCGCGGCTGTTTTTCCACTCTTGAGATTTGAGTAGCAGTGAGAAGGAGTTCGTGGCCGCGTCCAATTTGCTCCGGTTTTAACCTCAGAGCCACAGCTGTTTTCGAAACATAAGCCTTTTGTAGTTTCTTTTCCTGACCATCGGTCAGCGCTATTTTATATGGATGATAAGTTGTAGCCATCTTGCGTATATATTAATTGAGATTTTTTTTTTCTAGACGGCGACAAGTTCATTCCCGATTTGCTTCAGCACAAATTCTTCCTCATTCAAAACCACAGCAAAGATTGTGTAATCTTGAGCGTTTGCGGCTTCATTCAGTCTGTAATGGAATTCGAGTTTTTTCGGGTCGCCTGTGACACTTTCTTTGGTGTTTCATAGATCAAAGTAGATAATTGGGTACAACTCCTGGAAGTTGGCGAGCTGCAGCTGAACGCCGGTGTTGTAGTCGTTCTTTCTGTATCTGAAATTGATTAAATCATTCAAAATTCTTATTTTAAAGTCATGGTCGTAATCAGGCTCAGGGTAAAAGCTTGTGCCATACTGAAGGCGACAAGTGGCTAATCTTGCGGAGTTATCACCGTCGATGTTGAATGTGTCAAAGATGTAAGGGTTTTGTGTGTAAGAATTTTGTTTCCAGGTTTGTTGAAGAATCACGAAGACATGCTTTGGGTTTTTTACCCCAGGTGTAATCAACCACGTACCATTTGCATCCCTTCGGGAGCTGCTGAGATGCAAAACTTCTTTCAGGTATTTCCATTGGGTTGGTCGCAAGAAATTTTCATTGACCAGGGTTTGTTCTTGGCCAGTAAACTGTAATTGTGGCACCCACAATTCCAATCTACGGACGACAATCCTTCGAGCTGTTCCATCGTTTTGGAAAATCATTTCTCTGTCGTCTTGCAGAACAATTTCAAACTCAAGTTGCATTGGTGGCAGCAACCTGTCCGATAGACCTTCGAAGAAGGAGTATCGGTTCAAAGGGATAATAGTTTGAACTGCCGCACCGCCATGTGACAGAAGTGCCCTTGCCCGCATTCCGACATTCGTCGCATTGCCATCAGTCACTGTGGTGGCGTCAGAGTCAAGATACCAAAATTGGTTTTTAGCCACGCTTCTCGAAAAATCGTCCGAAAAGTCGTGCAGGATTTTGATGAAAATAACCTTGTGGATATCGGTGCCCTCGTACAGAGTTTTCCCCGCTGATTTAAGATTAAAACGTTTGATCAACGAGAAAGAACCGTTGATCGGAGCCGATTCAGTGTCAGCGCCAATGTTTGCTCCATTTGCCACGGCCTCAAACTTTAAATCGACGCGGAAATAAGCATTGCACCAGTCATGAAAATTGTCCCGATCTCTTACGGTAAATTTGTGGCCCGACTTGTTTTGCGTTTGGTTATTGCCCGGGTATGTGAGTGGAGTGTCCAAATTCACTTGGATGTAGGCAGTCTTCTCGAGATATGGCTTTGATCTGAACATCTTAACGGTTATATTAAGGGAAAAAATTTTTACGATTAAATTTAAGGCGGCAGATGGGGAGAGAGAGGATTTTTTCGGCACTTGGTTTTGCAAAATGTTTTCAAGTTTCTTTTTTGCATCCTGCGACACCTTTTGTGATTTTGGCTTACGCTTTGGCAGTATTCTTGAATTTGCTTTGACCCTTTTTCGACGGCAATTTCACCAACTTTCTGCCCCGCTTTTTCAGCGACTGTTTTTGCAGCTTTGTCGGCGGCTCTCTTCACCACATTTTTTGCAGTGCCTTTGAATGCTTTGCCAATAGCCATAACAGTGTCACGGATCAAGCCCCACCCCTTGTGTTTATATCGATACCTTCCGGTGTTTTCGTCAAAACATTTTGTCCACTCACTCGGGTGATTCATGGTGTATATATTTAAGACAAAAAAAAATCCTTACTCTTTTTCAATCATGCTGACAGCAACGTCTATCCCGTTGAGATCCAGGAGGTTGTCTCTTCCGTCCGTTACCCAAATCCTTATTGAATTAATCTCGGTTTTGTTCACAGGATGCCACTCAAGCCGATACGGTTCTTTTTGAAACGGATAACTGACCTGAAGCCCTGTTGTTGAAAAGCTGTATTGCTTGGAACATCGTTTGCTCGCCGGCTGATCAGATCGCAGTGGAGAAACACCCAATCAACGCTTCTTGTGATATTTGGGACCATTGCTCCGACAAAATTCTTTTCTCCCATCAAGATCGTTTTTTCATAACCAAGCAATTCTGCGAACTCGCCGTCAGAAAGGTCAAGCTCATAATTTTCATGCATCAGAATGACAACCCGGAATTTCTTCATATATCTTCACTGTCTTTGTCTTTCGGGTCTACTTTACCGGTTTGGGTCTAAAGAAAACTGCAGATGTCAGAGTAACTATACATTCCGTTCGAAAAAATCAAGGTTTTCCACTCTTCAGTTTTCTTTCTCCAGCGAATTTTGTTGTTGCCAAAAGAGGCATCGATGTTGTACCATGAGTAGCTCATTGCAATAAGTTTGTTTAGCGCAGCTTTATACTTTCCTGAACCCAAGTGGATCGGCGGTTGAAAGTTTATTGTGAAATCGTGTGAAACCTGCCGCCCCCCGGTTCTTCGTTGTTTTGCGAGGCTCGAGTCAAGCAGAAGATTTAACGACATTATTGGTCTATATAATTATAAACAATTTTTTCTTTTGCTTTTCGTCGATTGCACCGAGTCCAACAAGTGAATTAAGCAGAGAAAATACCTGATTTTTTAGTTTTATTGAGCTGTTTCCTGCTTTGATGGATCCTAAGCTCATGTAAAGTTGGTGGATCAATTTATCAGCACTACCGATGCCACTTCCTTCGGTTTCCCAATCCTGTTCAGGGAAGTCCTCTTCATCGTCTGAAGGCTCAACAAAGGTCTTCGGCTTATGACAGCTTTTTCCAAGGTGGTTGGTAGAGATTTTTTACTTTTTACTACGTAATTGGGGTCATCTCCGTATTTCGTGATCAGCTGATTGACCGTTTGCAACAGGGTTGATTCATGGAGATATTCAGGCTCAACCGGTCCCGGCATCCCCCACTCTTTACGTGTGGGTTTTTCTTCCACCAGGGGTGGGGGGGTGGTGGTGGAAAATCATCACCGTTAACATCTTCATATTGGGGTGGTGATGTTGGTTCTGGTGATGGTGATGGTGATGGTGTTGGGGCATCCGGTCTGAATTCATCACCAAACGGCTTGGTTCTGTCAAATTCATCCATTGCATAATCGGGACTTTATTCCACCTCTTGCGTTGTGGTGCTGCTATTTTCATCAAACCTTTTTGTAATAGGTTTAAAAAGCTCCTCTCCTGAAAGCTGACCAAACTCTTTGCTTATTTTGTTCACTCTAAATTTTTGGTGAATGTCTTGTGTTTGCTGATCGACCGCTCACTTTTCCTCCGCCAACTGATGCCACTGTTGTATTGACATAATTCCAGCGTGATTACATAGAAACCAAAAAAAATGACGATTCCAAATTATGACCCAGGTTTTTCCAAGAGTAGCTACAAGCAAGGCCACCCTTGCATGCCAGCCGATGTTTTCCGGATGCTAATTTGTGGACCCAGTAATTCTGGCAAAACGAACATATTACTGCATATGCTTTATGAGTTGCTAGAGTTTGATAAAATTTACCTCTTTTCGAAGAACCTGCATCAGAACAAATACCAGGCTGTTTTGCAGGACTTTGCTGAACGAAACACCCCCAAGGTTGGTTATGAGGTCATCGAGGCTCCCGGTGATGAGATCATTCCACTCGAGGAGCTACCGGTGGACAACCAAAAAATTGTTGTTTTTGATGGTCTGGTTTGTGAAAGCAACCAAAACAGCATCATAAATTATTTTATCAACGGGCGGCACAGAAACTGCTGTGTTATTTACCTTACTCAAACTTTTTACAAGGTGCCAAAAAATACCCGGGATAACTGCAGCCATTTTTGTATTTTCAAATTTCTTCCACGAGAAAACAAACGGATTGCAGACGAGATAGGTGTTGATCATGACACGTTAGATCGCGCCACCGAAAAAAATAGTCTTTCTTTTATTTGACAAGCCCCGAAAATTAATGAAGAAAAATTTCGACGAAGATATATAATGGGGTATATTAACAGCCAAATCGGTGAAACTGGCCAAACGACAAGTGAAACGGTGGGTCCTCCTGGGGTGATATAGGCCCCGCGGGACCACACGGTCCGATTGGCCCCCGAGGGGAGAAGGGTCCTCGAGGAGAGGCCTGTCCACAGGGACCCCAAGGGCGAGATGGACCGCAGGGTCCAAAAGGCGACAAAGGTGATCCTGGGCCTGAGGGTAGTGCCAGCGATGCCGCTGATATTGACATGCAAAATAAGTACGATATTTTGCAGTTAAAAAGCAACCCTTATCCTATCCACGGTGATCTGACAAAGGTAATAAACTATCAGGACACGAGAGATATCTTTCTTTTAAAAAAGGAAGGTGGGAAAATGGAAGCAAGAATTAATATGAATAATAATACACTCTACTACGTAAAAGACCCAGAAGGTGCAGATCAAGCCACAAACAAAAAGTATGTCGACAATCAGCTTGAAAAAAAAAACTGGATAAAGCGGCTGACATTGACATGAAAAATCATTTAATTACCAATCTTCATCTTCCATCAAACCAGAGAGACGCCGCATGTGTCGAGTTTGTTAACAACAAAATTAAACAACTCAATGAAACACATATCAGTAGCTCGGTAAATAAAAAGGACGCCTTCAGATACTTGATGGAAGACACTGATAAGTCGTCGAGTGAAAACAACATTGATGTCTTGGGCATCAACGATTTTCCCGAATCTCCACATCAAATAAATGAAAAAGCTTACTTTCTGAAACTCCTGTTTGAAAAAGAATCACCGAACCAGTACCGGTCACGCCTCGGTTTTAACCTCCATCCACTTCCGGTCGGTTACTACACGATGGTTGTGGAATGGTTTCCACCAGAAATGTATGAGGTGAGTGTGACACCACAAGCCACGACGATTTCAATTTCTAATTATACAACCAAAACATTCGAGAAGTACACCAAAACACTTATCCACTTTAACAGATGGAATAGCTCATCCCCGCAATACATATTCCCCGACCTGCACGGCACGGTCCGTGTTTCATCATTCATAAAAATTGGAAATCTAATCATTTACGGTCTTAAAGAAACCGTTTCAAACGTTGATCCAAGTGTCTATGACACTGATTTGTTATTAAAAATGGACAAATGGTAATGCAAACAGACCTGTCTTTAAACGGGCATCGTTTGCGTGATTCCCTTCATTACATAAATGGGATTTTAAATACAAACAATGGAAACACATTTTTATTAAATGGTTGTGACAAAATAATCATTCCAAATCATAGCCACATATTAACTAGAAAAGTGCTCTATTTCAACCTCAAAAGACAATATACGCCTATTTCTTTAAAAGTAAAACACAGTTTCCATTTAACTCAATCAAGCACTTACACTTCAACCAAAGCAACTCAATTACAGACAATAAGTATTAATTTAGAACTGGCGTTTGGTCTTATGGCTGTGGAACTGGCTTCGGTTGTAATACAGAGAATACAGAATACAGAGCGCCATAAACATTTTTCAGTTATTATATACCACAATGCGCGACATATACGACTTCAACCATATCGACCAGACACTTTCTAAAGAGAAAGTTAAAAAAATGAAAGATTTGTATGCGTATTACCACAAGAAGCATTTTGGATATGAAAAGCTGTACCGCGGTTTTCGAAGAAAACATTGTGTTTGTAATCTTTCGGCTAGCAAATTTATTATCAGCGCCGCAGTAGCCGAAGGCATTACGCTGAACCCTACTGTCATTGCAACTTTAACAGGGGTTGGTCTTATTTTAAAAGCGGTGGCTAGCCTTAAGAAATACGATAAGAAGACAGAACAAGCAAATTTTGCCCGGATCGAATACGAAAAAGTCCTTGATGAGATTCGCTTCTACCTCAGAGGCGAAGCTTTCGACGAAAAGGTCTTTCTTGATAGATTGAAAATCATAGACAATTTCGTCACTGATCATTGCATGGAGATTCCGCCATCTGTTTGTAAAAAATACGAAGAAACATTCGCTCCGTTGTAGATTTTCAAAGTAATTATATACGCTAACAAAATGATTGCAACTTTGCAAGCTATTTGTTGTTGGTTTTTTGAACTTCTAACACCGCCCGAAGTAAAACAAATACGATTTATCACTCGTGATTGTGTTTCAAAAATAATGTCCCCCACTCGTGATAAACCTGGTTACCCCATTTCAGGACAAGATGTGGTTGCATAATACGATTTTCCTCTCTAAGTTGAAAAAAGCGAGACAGTCACGCATGGCATTGTGTGACAACAAGCGTGACATTGTGTGACAACAAGCGTGACCGTCATGCGCGACATAATAATAATAATAATCTATTAATTTATATTGCGTGACAGGTCACAAGAAATGACAAAACCATGGTCAGGAGGTGCTCGTTGGCTGTTCTTGCCTAGGCCTTGGACTAGGACTTTCACCTCACCGAAGTGAGGATTTAACCGCTGACAAGGCGGTTGTCAATTCCACATTTAACCTCTGGGAGCGAGGGTAAGAACCCCAAGGAGATCTCTGAGCATCCCCCTGTTATCAGTAGGGCCGGAGCGGGCTCACCCGAGGGCACTCTCCCACTGAAAGGAGCCTCCCTATACTCCGTAATTCACCATCCGCACGAGCCATAAACGGGGTTCAGACCCCCCCCTTGGGCTCCACCAGAATTTGTGAACTCATTTATAATGCGTCAATCGCCTTTATATTTCATTGACTGTTTTGTGATTGCGAAAGACTCCACCTCAGCCCCCACTCGGTATAAATTAGATTTTAAAAAAAGGCGTCCCAACGCTTGAAAACGTTTTTGGCTGTTAAAATCCAACCTGTTCCGCTATCCTGGGTAAATCTTCGACCTGTGTGAAGTTAATGTCTTATTGTCAAAGCCACAAAAGTTACAGAGCGCCATCAAAAGAAAATAAGTGGAAAAAAATATTTTCATCACGATCGATCGGCGTCACTAATGCGAGTAATGGTAAGTTTTAATGAAAATACACATGTATTATGTTCACATAATATAAGAAATTGCTGCCACACACCGGAATTTCATAAAGGTTTCGTCGTAGGCGTGTTTTTAATTTCATTCTGGTCACAAGTACCTTAGCAGTACACACAAAACAAGAAGTTCTCGTTTTGAGAACATTTTATTAAGCCACTGGCGCACACTTATAAGCATCATTATTGATTTCGTCTTGAAAAATAAGGTGAAGATTCCAAAATAGCCGTAGAGGTGGTCCATCATCATCCACATCTTCATCGAACCTTTCTTCATCATATCCCCAGCCCAAATAATCTAACACATTTTCGTTCTCCGGAGAATATTGATCGAAAAGCCTCAGTATTTCTTGCCTCAGTGGTTGAGGAGTAATCGAATCGTAGATCAACAAAAGCGCTTGGTTTATTTGATGAGGGAAAGTAAAGGGATAAACCATTCGTTCTCTACTTTTGCTAAGATGTGGATCAGAATAAATCTCGTTCCAGCCCAGCGATAATCGTTGGCAAATCTTTATTTTGACATATTCATAGTACAATGCTTCCCCAATCGCCCCCAAGTCTATTATATCTAAAATCCCATTGAGAAAATATTCCTCGGTTTGTTGAATGATGCTTGCCATCTTGGCATATACCTGTGCAGATATTTCTTCAATTGGAAAATATTTATATTCTATAGCTGACGTGATTTTCCGTGACACATCCGCGCTGGTACTGCCTCCCCCCATCCTGCTTGCTTCGGTTTGTGCGCTGGGTGGTTTAAAAGAGGTGGTTGTTTGCCGGTATTTGTCGACGGTACCATCAACCGAAGTAGTATAACCGGAATCTAATGAATACTGGCAAATTGTGAAGCATGTGTCAACGAAACAGCCAAAACCTGAGCGAAGTGAAGGTTTTGGCTGTTTCGTTGACACATGTGAGACAATTTGCCGGTATTCATTAAATTCCGGTTATACTACTACAATAAAGAACCATGCCTAAAGCGGCCTTCACACGTCCAACTTAATGTTAACCAACGCCTATTGGCAAATTCAAATTGGTGCGTGTGAACAACGTAACAACATGTTAGCAAACTGTTGGCGAGAAGTTGGCGAGAATAGAGACAAGCTCTATTTTTCGCCAGCAATTTGACAACATGTTGTTGTGTCGTTCACACATGGCAATTTGATTTTGCCAACACGAGTTTGCCACCATAACTTTGACGTATGAAGGCCGCTTAACGCCCAGCTGTTCTTTTGGTATGCTCAAGTTCCTGTTATTACGGAACAAAGATGGTCCATATCTGCAACATGAATATTAAACGAAACGATTCCTGGAAATGAAGGAAGCCTTCCGAGAATTTAAACCTGATGATGTAAACAATACTATGAGGGAAAATGTGGTCTATTAAGGATTCGTTTGATCCATTGACTCGGCATCAATCAAAACTTACTTAAATGCTTAAGAAATGGCTAAAAATCAAAATGGCCTTTTTGGACCTGTTATACTTTTCTAATGACAGTTGACCGATCAGTTTGCGTAAAAAATGAATAAAGCATCACTGGGATTAACTCTTTCCCGTCAAGACTAGTATTTTCCCGACGTTAACGTCGGGAACCATTGAACCACTCCTGAAGTCATCATTTTTGACGTTACCAAATTGTTTTGATAAGCAGCTAATACAACAAGGACAGATCCATCAATATGTGTGTCCATTTTGAATATCAACCAAATTCTGGCAGAGCTATACCAGAAAAAACGTGTCCAATTTTGGGTGCAAAGTTGGTGGTAAAATAGGCCAAGTCACCTAGTTGATCAATGTTTCATTCCCAGGTTTTTTGAAGGACTGAGGCCAAAACTTTTCCAGTGGATAGAAAGCGGATAAGGTGTAGAAGATAAAGAGAAAAGAAAGGGAGAGAAAAAGGAAAGCAAAAGAAGCGAGAAAAAATTGGAAATGAATCGGCAAAAAAAACAACAAATTTTGGCTTATGCGCATGCGTGAAGTCAAAATATTGTACAATTTACAACAGAGGCTGGCTCAAAATCTAGCTAAATTGTAAGAAAACGCTTTTGTAGCAAAGTTTAGTGGCATTTGGCAACATAGCACTCAAACAACCGCTTTAACGGTAAAAAATGCGTTTTTTTAAGGAAAAAAATCGGACGGGAAAGGGTTAAGCACAGGTTGATAATAGTAGGAGAACGAATCAAAAACTTCAAAGAAATACTCGCGTTGTTGACGAACGCGAGACGGCAGGCCTCTTCACGTTGCAAACTTCAAACGGCAAACGTGAAAAATGGCAAGATTAACTCGTGATCAAGTGGTGTTTTTCCGTTCGCGTATCCCGTAAACGCGATGCCGAAGCTCTCTAGTAATAAACTCTATAACATTAAAAATTAGTGCGCATATTTTACCACAAAAGAAGTGGACTTGCATGAGGCTCTAAGCGTCGTGAATTACAATTCCAGATTCCCAGCTTTCAATTTTGAATCGCTTAATGGCTGTGATAATCAGCTAACGACTACAATCTTGCATTGGTGAATGTTAAAGTCAGGTGAAGAAGACAGAGCACAAAAATACAGTGTATTACTTACTGGTAATCATGTGTATTACTGGCAATCATGTTTAAACCTAACCGAGCTTGTTCGTTTAATAAGTTCTATGAGTCACCCAAATGACAAGTGAAAAGCTTTTCTGTTGTATTCCAATTTGAGTTAGAAAAAGATCAATTTGAGATTTAAAAAAAAGGGTCACCATAAAAGGAGGGAAATGAATTATGCCTGAAGGTCTGAAAAATGTCACCAAAAACACTGAAAAAAGGTATTTGCGTTTACACACAGCTGATACGGCAATTGATTTTTTAAAATGTTTACCAGCATTTGATACTTATATCGATGCTCCACTCAGTCAGAACCTCGTTTGATACTATATGCGTTTACCAGTCTACGACTTAAACTATTTAAGAGGGGATGTCCACTAACATCGAGCGGGTGGCGGTACATGATGAGAAACAAAATTCCCTCATAAATTTTCCACGGATACCCTATGGTAATCTAAGAAACGTGGTGGAATTTTTTCCTTGAAAAAAATTTTTTAAGGCCGAAAAAAAAATTAACACGTTTACGCCACACGCGTCCTGTAAACACGCGAAATAAACGTGTATCATACCTTTTCGTAAACTTCGCTCTGTTTGATTCGCACCCCAGAAAGCCCCCATTTTAAACGTGGAAGTTTGCTTCTGAAGTGTGTATGAAGTAAATGGCCCGATTTATACTAGAGACGGATCATCCGTCTAGACGGATCATCCGTCAAGACGAATCATCTATCTAGTATAAACACGGGACGAACTATGATACGAACTATCGTTGCGTCTCGTAGTTCGTCCCGTATTTACACTAGGCGGATAATTCGCCTAAGCGTGACGAAAAGGCATGGGTACAAGTATTTCACTGCAAGACGACCGCTGGCTTTAGGTAACGAGGTCCTGATTTTTGAGGTAGTTCGTCTTCTGCCCGTATTCATACAGACAGACGGATCATCCGTCCAGACGAATTATCCACGGTAGTTCGTCTGTCAAGACGAACTACCGTGATAGTTCGTCTCTACGGATGATCTGTCTGAAAGCCCGTATTTATACACAGACGAATTATAAGACGAACTACCGTTCTTTGCCCAAGTTCGTCCCAGACGGATGATCCGTCTCTATTATAAATCGGGCCATTGAGTCCTGTTTTAGATCTTTGAATTAATTTTCAAGGTCATGGCGAGCTGCTGAAAATCACTAAAATTCGCTTGCTTTGAATTCTCAATTTGGCACAGTTTTTCAAGAGAAAGTTTTCCTCCCCGGTAAAACACCAAATCACTTGAAATTCAGAATTCTTGAAAGACGAAATACCATTCTAAAATCAGGTTTAAAAATTAGTTTCGGGCTTTTTATCAGCGCCGAGTACAAACGCTCTCAAAATCCCGATAATCACAACATTAACCTGTCAACCAGCACAAACAATAGGCTCGTGCCTCCACAGAATAGCCGAAAACTTGGAATTATTTCCATGTTTCATTTGGTATTTGGATGAAAAGTACAGGATAAAGGTCATATCTAGCTCACCTTGAATAAGATCTTGTCAAAATGCCAGGTTTTGTCAAGTTTTAGGTGTACCATCCAAGGGCCATCTTGACGCGTGGAATCGACCGTTATCTCCTGGCATCTCCAGATTGACTTTCACCTAATGAATACCGATTCCGCCATCACATTTACATCCCTTAACGAATGGCAAATGAATTTTTAAAATCTCTCAGGGTTAAATCCCTGAAGAAACTAAATAACCTTGCAGTGATCTCCACATTCATCTCAGAAACCGCGCTGTTATTATGGTCTGATTTAACTAAATTTGTCTGCCACGCAACGGGTTCTGGTCAAGTCACAGGATAGGTTTTGGTGATGGGATTGCAAAAATGGGGAAAAAATCGAAAGATTAGGACATCTGAAATAACTTAAGCTATGAAAGAAATTGTACAAGATAGAAGGCGATGTAAATAGTGATGGCGTTTGTTTCAGCAACTCGACCGGAATGACCGTTTCCCATTTTCATCCCAGATGCCGGACTACCCAACGTGAAAACAAACCGCAGAGATAGCTCAGCTGTATTTTTTTCCATGATTTAAACTAAAGCATATCGAAGGTTAACAAAAAAGGCATCCATTTGTTTTTTACAAGTTCCCTAAAAAAATTAAGTTTACTTTTCTCTATAATCGTGTGTTTTCAATGCGTTGCACTTGGCTACAACTGCGTTTGTTTACTCACACTTCGTCCTCCTGTTTGGTGTCATGTTACATCGTCGAAGTTATGCCTGAAATATCTTTCGACTAGCAAAATAGAGTGATACTACATATTCATCACACAATTCTGACCTGTGCAAAACAAGTTGCAGATTATGTTATGTTATGTTGTTATAGATGTACATTTGTGACGCTCTGGCGAGATGAAAAAATTGGCACGTGTTCACTAGAAGCAAGAAAGTATTAGCTTCCGATTATAGTCTAACTGATAGCAAACATCGATCTATTTTTTATATATCTTACTGCAGAGTTCGACTTTTCAAGACGCAAATATTCCCTAGAGTGAATGCATTTTAAGATATTTTTCCCACAGTCCATTTAATTTCACGGTGAAGGATTTCAATATTATTTGCAAGCCACCAGTGTTGCGTCGAAGAAGGCTTCTTGAGAAGCTGCCATTTGCGGAAATAATTTTCTTGTTGGAAATCAGGCGTGTGAGAATTTCAGGTGCGACATTATTGAAAACTAGGCAAAATGTCTTAAGTGCGGATCGGCTTTGATTAAATGTTCAATAACTGATAATTTTCGTTAAAAAAAGAAAAGAAAAAAAGGAAAACGCCAGATTTAACACGCATTAGTGGTAGAGCGCTTCCTCTATATCGCGCCATTGTAAAAGGATAGGTTTTTTGGAGTTCTCGCAGTCAAGACCCCTGTCACCGAGTACAATAGCCAATCAAACCATCATCTCCCTTGGCTGCGAATAGAGGTCACGTGTTCTTTTCAGAAACTAGTTGCAGGCGTTTGCGCCTCTTACAAGCGATATGAACAAGCAGTTGCTGTTCCAGTTACAAGAAAAGACTTTTCGGGTCACACTTACAGTGTTGGAATCAGCGATATCCACTCAGCAGCTGAGCTTCGTTGATTTTCTTTTAGCACGCGCAATAGTATTTTTAATTAGTATTCTTAACATGGACCATTTGCACAGCCCATTGCTCTTAACTGGGAATAGCGTAGAGGGAACTAATTAACGTTGTTCATGTTGAGCTCTACAAGGGCTGTCTAAGTATGCCTCGAACAGGAAAGTGAGAAGAGCAGAACGTGGAATTGGCAAGTTGGAGTCCAAAGCTATTTTGCAACACATCGGTGTCTTCCTTCCAGTGGGCTCTGGTAAGTACACTTTTTTCTCATACCCACTCTCGTGCATTCCATGCTGTGATGCCAGACTTAAGCAGATTAACACTACCATAGCAGCCCTGAAGACAGTCAGCTTCCGGCAAGATAGCGCTGGCTGCTACCACTTCAGGGCCTGCAGGGCCACCATAGTTTGCGCAGGAGTACTAGGAGCAGAGCTGGGCATGGTGTTCAAACTCCTGCGACCGCAAGACCGGCGGAGACTAAGTCGGGTAAATTTATTCTCCTAAACTCCGGACACGATATCAAGATCCCGGTGGAGAACCATCCTTAAGTGTCATCTGGTGCGCGTCCATTGCAAGCCCTTTAGTTGCCACTTGGAAGATCGATGGTGTGAGCATGCTCTCGAATATACAGTTTTCAAAGAAGGAATCCGTCCCTGTATGAAGAGCATATGGTGTGGGACCTACAAGACCAATATCTGCGCTGAAATCTAAGGCCCTGTCATCTGATGGTCTACCGTCCATAGCAGTGTTCTAAGCGAAACGGAGCTCGTTCTCCTCAACCGTGAGAAGGCGGAGAAATATCGCACAACCAACTGTCACCTGACAAAGAAGAGAGTTAGTTTGTAGAGAAACTGTGGTGCCGCATCGGTGGGGAAGCGAAACACAAAACTTTGTATTTATCAACCCCTTAGAAAGTTGTATAAGCCCAGGGGTTATAAGCGGCAGTTGACGGTAATCGGTCCTTGGGTCCAAGGTTTTCAAAGTTCTCATTGCTTTGTTTTTGTTTGATTGTTTTTTGCTTGCTTGTTTTTTTTTTTTTTGGTTTCCTGTGCATTTCCCCCTCCAAGGTCAAACCCGACGTCAGGTAAATCAATTGCGTGACATTTTATTGCGTGGCTCAAACTAAACTTGCTTGTAAGCTTTCGGCAAGAAATTTTCGTTTCGAAATTTTACAACGAATACAGATCAAGAAAAGACGTCTTATAGGAGAAAACTGTTTTGAAGTTCAAATAAGGCAGAATCATCTTATTCCTGAAGGGTCTTGATTTTAACAAAAGGAGGCGCGATGTAAATAAGGCATTTGGGTTGATTGCCAATACGCGATGCTTCAGTGATGTTGTTGACCCCGGACGCCAAGATGGTTATTATGAAAGAGTACGCACAGAACCTGATATTTAGACAATACCATATTCAGGTGAGGTAGACATTACCTTTCCGCTGTGGATTACAACCGAATACCAACCAAACTAGAAGAAATGTCCACATTTTCGGTTACTTGGTCGGAGGTATGTGCCAATTGTTGACGTGTTAATGTTGTAATTATCGGGATTTTGAGAGCGTTTGTACTCGGCGCTGATAAAAAGCCCGAAACTAATTTTTAAACCTGGTTTAAGAACGGCATTTCCTCTTTCAAGAATTCTGATTTTCAAGTGATTCGGTGTTTTACCAGGGAGGGAAACTTTCTCTTGAAAAACTGTGCCAAATTCAGAATTCAAAGCAAGCGAATTTTGGTGGTTTTCAGTAGCCTGCCATGACCTTGAAAATTAATCCACAAAAGAATAATTTGACTCAAATTACTTGTAAACTCTTCAACAGCAAATTTCTAAGCTCAAAACAGGATTTTTCCATGACGCGAATTAAACAGAGCGAAGTTTACGAGAAGGTATGATTCGCGTTTATTCGGGGTGTTTGTAGAAACACGTAGTGCGGTGACGGTTTTTTATTTTTTTGGAGGTTTAAAAAATAGTTTCTCAACAAAAAATGCCACCACGTTTCTAGAGCTACCATAAGGTATCTCTGGGCAAAAAACGGAGAATTTTGATTTTTCATCATGTGCCACATATTTTCGATTTCGCTCGGTCTTAGTGGACATTGCCTCTTAACCGTGTATGCTTTTAAATGTAGGGACGTGCCTTTGTGAGGTTAAAACCAGTTGAAAGAAGTTGGAAAAAATACTTGACACCAAAACAAGGTGCATCTACATCAGCACTTTCATCTATTCTAGTACTGCAATTGTTTAGTCGGTCAGATGGAACAAAACGCTAGACAAATTAGTGTTTGGCTCTTAAAGAAAGCGAAACCGTTCTTGTAATACACGTTGTAATCACAAGGTTTCGTCTTTTTCCATTATATCTTCCTCTTGGATGTACGCGTTTCGTCCCCTCATTTGTTCGTCTTGGGTGGTGTACAGATCGCCCACCTTGTTTCGGTTCATCATCAGTCTTGCGATACGGTACTTGATAAATAACACAACAAGGCTTATGATAGCGAGCACTGCAACACCTCCAGCAGCTGATACGCTGCCATTCATGAAGGCTTGTTTGTCAGTTTTTCCAGTATCTGGAAAGATGACAAGAGCAAATATCTTTAGACTATGACAAAATGATGTGCTCTCTTACAGTCAGTGTTCGTATTGTGTTTAACTAATTCTTAAAACGCTGACAAATACTCAGTATCAAGGTTTGTAATGTCTTAAAGGCACAGACATTTAACAATGTGACGTGTCTTATGATCTCAAAGGCGAGGGAATTTCAATATTCTCTGCCTTGTCTTGCATTGTTCGGTGGACTGTGGAACATTCAAGACATTAGCTTTTCAATCTAACTGATAGCCCTATTAATCACCTTTCAGTTCTTCCTTTTTCTCAGTAATCATTATTGGTCCTCGTTTGATTTTGTAGGTCTTGGTTGTTCTTGGTTGCTCGCTTTCGTCGCGTGTTGTTACTCCTCTTTTCCTTCTTTTCTTGTTGTTCACACAACCGTGGCTACACCTTTATGATGAAAGACAGACAACGCTTTAAATCATCTAGTTCATTAGATCATTTACAGAACTGTGGCAAAGTTGCCAATGTTTGAAGTAATGGAGGGATTTATTTGCTCCCACCTCCAAGGTTTAACTGGGTTAACATGTTAAGATCTCGTAAAAACACAGAGTATAAGTTCAAAGAGCAAAAGAGCTGCTCACGATTTTAACGAGATCGGATGCATGGTCCAAACTGAGAAAGGGTGAAGGGAGTAAATAAAAACATAAGTCGAAGGAGGTCAAACGGACGAAAATCAATATTAATGCAATTTTTTAAAAACATTGGCCATTAAATATTCCACAACCAAACCACGAGTCGTAAAAACGTTGCAGTTCAACTTTGTGCCGTTTGCTTTTAAAATATTTTAAGACTCAATTGTAACGCCTATTACAACGGCCTTTTGGGAACATATAGCCATTATCTTCAGACAGAAATGTAGGTTGCTTAATTTAAAGAAAAGCAAAATTATGTGAGTTGCAACATTAACTGACCTGGAATTAGATATTTTTCTGTGACAGGCCAGCAGCTCGCAATGAAAGTAAACCGTGTCGCAGTCCTCGGAAAATCTGAACGTTCTGAAACGTAATTGCTGGAAACGTCGGGACAAATCGCAATTGTAATCCAAAGTTGAATCTTGCTTGCATCTACCAAGTTAAAACGAAAAGGATAATGATAAAATGTGCCCAAAATCATCGGGATAGACTACTAAGGCTAAGCAATGTCCGTTTCCTTACTAACAAGGATATAAATTGTAACTAATGATCAGCGGTATCTCTTCTCTATCTGAAATGTAACACTCGGCTACTGGCCAGTTAGTTGAGGCACGATCATCGTCACATTGTCATCATCGTCATCATTATCATCTTTCATTACTTTCTTACAAATCCCCGTGCATAAGAAAATAATAATAATAATAATAATAATAATAATAATAATAATAATGAGAAACAATATTTATTACAAAATGACTAACTATTAACATAATCTAATGAAAAATCGTATGTACAATTTAACATTAAAAATGGTATAATATTAATAAATTCTCAACTTACAAGATACTCGTATTTAAAAATATGCGTTAAATTAGTTGTTTAAAAATAGGCACTCTGTAAGCGTAAGAGGTATAACAAATACTGTAAAAGTTATGTATGTACATCAAAAAATCAAAAAATTAAAAAGAGACATTTATTTGATTAATAATAATAATAATAATAACAAATATTAAATCTTTATTCAAATAAGTTCGAAGGAGACTTACAATAGTTAAAATAGAAACGTTAATAATAATAATAATTAAAAACAACATTATAATTATAATAAGAACCTTCCAGCATGCTTTGCTCCTGAAACAATTTCAATGCTAAATAAGTTAGTTAACTTGTGGTCGAAGAGGACGCTGTACCATGTGGTATTTACACCTGCGTAAAAGTTATCCCTCATATCAATGTCACGGTGATGACATCATCAGTCACGTGACTGTGGCAATAAAGGACGTTTTAACTCACTGCAAGAACAGGCTTCTATCAATTCCAAAGCAGATAACGTGCCCTGATGGTCATTGGAGTGAGCAACTTGGAAATTGCCAGTTTACATCTGGCATTTGAAAGTTACGGTGGCCCTGTACAGGAGCATTTCCCAGGGGACTGGCAAGGAGTCTGTAGCTATGGCAGTCTAAGGCGGAGACAAGCAAACTTCAGCTAGTTAATAGAACTTCACATGAAAGTAACGTCCACGATAACCTTATTTTTGTGACGTCATCGGTCACGTGACCAGAGCGCACGGAATATTTCAAATCACCACTTTAAGCACAATGAATCCTTAATTTCTCCCGCTCATATTGCACAAAAATGTCTAAGTTATTCAAAAACGGCCGTTGTTATTTTTCTTTTGAAAAAAAAAACGAAAGAGACGAACCTGAAACTTTTGATAATCCCCTGTTTTGTGAGGTTTTGATATAAATGTAAAAGCGAATCAGCATATTTGGTTTCAGACTATGCTCTTTCCAACTACGCTAACAGTTTTTTTTAAATATCGTTTTCATAGAGCTTAGGGATGTGAATTTGCACGCACGCGGAGTACTGGGCACCAATGTCATGGATTATTGAGGGACACTGGTGCCCTTTTTAGGGGCGGCTATAAAGCAATCTCGTAGAAATCGTTTCAAGGTGTTTGTTGCGTATTTCCACTTTGGGCAACACTTTATTTTTCGCTGCATTGCTTAGAAATTTGGGCCAACTGTCGAGTCAAACAGGCTACAATGTCAGGTAGGTGTAATTTTTATAAGTGCATGACTTTTGTTGTGAAATTCAATTTTCATTCCGGTTGTAAACAGTCGACAGATGTAGTTTTTGTTCACTCGACTTTAAATCATATGTTATTCGCTTGCCAAGTAAAAGGGCAACGAAGCAGCCTTTTTGTTTTCAATAAGCCTTAATTACAGTGTTGCTGTTGAAATTAATATTTCAAACAGTTTTTACTTAAAGGAAGTAATTCAGGCCATTCCCGAATGTTGATATTGACAGATAAGGATAAATTTTCTTGTGTAGCATCATTTAAGTATTGTTAACCTCTCCCACTCGATTGTTGATTAGCTGGGCTTTTCTTGACTGCTTTGCTAAACATTTATATATGTCTAACGTGTTATTAATGTTCGTTATATCAAGTAACGTTCAAAAGCTCTATAGAATCTTGTCTTTTAAACAAAACTTTGGTTTTGATGACAAACAAATTCTGCTATAATATTAATAATAAGTTCAAAAAAGATTACAACAGTTAAGAAAGGGATGATAAAAATATGTCGAGAAAAATTTTATACATGTAAAGCAACAAATTGCAAAGTCCACTCTCCATTCGAAATTCTGAGTCTAATAATAATAAGAATAATAATAATAAGAATAATAACAGTAATAATAATAACGTAATTTTTATAAAACGTATGAAACAGTCTTTATACGTTGTACAACAATTAAAAATAAAAATATATAAAATAATCAACAAATTAGCCATTTATTAGGTAAACCTTTTGCAAAATAAACTGTTTTTGACCCTATTCTGCCTGGGCGTTTTTTTCAGTTTCTGAGCCTGGAAGGGGGGGACACAAAGTGCTCCCCCCCCCACAGATTTCGAAAAGTATTGAGGCTCTTGTGATGAAACTTGGCACGTTTTTAGCACGCCATCAGCTTAACAGATTGGGCTTATGAAGTGTCAACTATGCGTGTCGTGAAGTCACAATAACGTCACAAACCCGCCATTTTGAATTTAGGGCCGCTATCTTGAATCCCAAGCCTGCAGTCATACAGCTGACCATGACGTCACCAAAAAAACATGATTTTGTTTTAAGAAACATATTAAGTCAAAACACTCACACAAAAGTAAAAAAATATATCTTCTTCTTACAAACGAAGGGAAAAATCTAAAAAAAGACTGAAAAAAGACAGAAAATAGTCAAAATACCATGAGGACCCGCATAAGATACTTTTTGGTTCGCTGTTGGAAGCCATCGTTGCTACAGACACCATATGTAATTATACAGCAGAATCACAAAAAAATGTGTGAATCCAATTAACTCGCAGTGTAGGTGAATTTCGTCTTGATTGACAATATCGAAGCTCGCAGCTTGCATTTTATTTGGTCTTATTTTACTTTTTTAACGAGAAACATAACAGTTTTACCGGCAAGCCGGATAGCTGAACAATAACGGATGATATTAGTGTAGAGAGAAAAACCCTTTAAAACAATGTTTTAATCTGTTGATCGTTCAATTTGGTTCATTTCACACAGAGAAGTCAAGTTTGCTTGTGCGACGTGCACGCCTGTTGCAAACTAGGCTAACAAATGATTTCATTACAAATGAAAAAAATTAAGTACATTAATTTCATGTTCTTTCATCGGAATTAAACCTTTGTAAATTTCAAATATTCTGGCTTGCAGTTAGTCTGTCTCCGTCACGGCGTGAAGCCGCGATTGCAGTTATTTCGGGTAAACGACCCGTGAAAATTGTAACTTGCGGATTTAAACAGTTTTTCTAAAGAAGATATATCAATTGCTCGCTTTGTCTCATTTTTCATTTCTGTGTTAACTTCAGATGCAACTGGCTGCACTTTTTTTCAGTGCGGAATGATCACGTATGAAATTCAGTTTCTTTTTCTTCATCGAAGTGACAACCCTTCATGTTGATTGATTGCAGACGTTTCTTGTTATAAACCGCAAGCAGGACGGGCGCTAAAGTCAAAATTATTCGAAGATCCAATCTGCACGACAAGCGATCGATAAAAAGATATCGCAATGTTTTTGTTTGCTATTTATAAGCGCGTATTTAAAGCTCCATTTCGCTAAGGTGTCCAGCCATTATTCAATGGAGACCTTATTTGAGCTCGTCACGTCACGTAGCTGGCGTACACGTGCACGCGAGTTTGTACGTGTACAATGAATAGCGAGTATATTGTGGTCACTGTGTCGTGAATGTCACGCTACAATACAACGCAACTTTAATCGAGCGACAAAAGGAGTTTTAATTATAATTTTAAGTGGATGAATGAAGTTCTAAAGAGGATAATGCATTTGGGGTGAAAAGTCTTTTCTTTAAGTCAGCTGTGCGCTTTTCAATTTTCGATATCTTTGACAGTCTGCAGCCAGCAAAGTCCCCAGCAAGCAATAAAACAATAAAAATAAAAAGACGCGAAAAACGTGACACAAGACACGGAGCCCAAAGGGGCTTTTGATCATTTATTTGTACGTATAAAACAAAATGTTACTGTGGGAAGTTATTCAGACATCCTGCGTGAACGGCTTTAGACGTTCTATTCCGACGTAATCTGCTTTTCACAAAAAAGAACAAAAAAAAAAACAAGGGCGTATTATAATGCCTAAACTAATATACAGCTCGCCGCGGCTATTCGCATCGCATTAAGACAAAACATAAAATGTGACAATAGAGCAATAACATTCTTTTGTCAGTGAGCCATCCAAAGAACAATTTTTATAAATGCCTTCGCACGAAAAAAAAATGGAAAGAAGCTAAAGGTGCATTCATTACCGGCACAATATAGAATCATTCACACTCGGACAACAAAATTATATGCCTCTCCCCACTCCTCTGAAGAAAGCATGTTACAGTTGGATACTTCCCGATAAAATGTGCAGGAAATTTTAATAACGCCATAACGTTCTAACTCACAGAATCACGGGCGTGCCACCTAAGTGTTTCTGTTGCAGTTGTTGCACTTAGGAGTTTGGTAGAAAATCATGGCATTATCAAATATCCCCACACTCAAACAACCAAATTTTGCGTCCCCCAATTCCCCCTGCCCCTTAAAAACCTACTACAGTTGGATACAACCCGGTAACATATGCAGGAAGTTTCATAATCCCATAACGTTCTAACTCACAGAATCACGGGCGTGCCACCTAAGTGTTTCTGTTGCAGTTGTTGCACTTAGAAGTTTAGTAAAAAATCATGGCATTATCAAATATTTCCACACTCAAACAACCAAATTTTACCTTAAAAAAGCTATAACAGTTGGATACACCCCAATATATGCAGGAAGTTTCATAATGCCATAACGTTCTAACTCACAGAATCACGGGCGTGCCACCTAAGTGTTTCTGTTGCAGTTGTTGCACTTAGGAGTCTAGTAGAAAATCATGGCATTATCAAATATCTCCACACTCAAACAACCAAATTTTGCGTCCCCCTCCCCAACTTCCCCTGCCCCTTATGCCATGACGTTCTAACTCACAGAATCACGGGCGTGCCACCTAGGTGTTTCTGTTGCAGTTGTTGCACTTAGGAGTTTAGTAGAAAATCATGGCATTATCAAATATTCCCACACTCAAACAACCAAATTTTTCCTTAAAAAACCTATTACAGTTGGATACACCCCAATATATGCAGGAAGTTTCATAATGCCATAACGTTCTAACTCACAGAATCACGGGCGTGCCACCTAAGTGTTTCTGTTGCAGTTGTTGCACTTAGGAGTTTAGTAGAAAATCATGGCATTATCAAATATCCCCACACTCAAATAGCCAAATGTTTCATCCCCCAATTCCCCCTGCCCCTTAAAAACCTATTACAGTTGGATATAACCCGGTAGAATATGCAGGAAGTTTCATAATGCCACAACTTTCTAACTCACAGAATCACGGCGTGCCACCTAGTGTTTCTGTTGCTGTTGGAAAAATACTTGCACTTAGGAGTTGTAGAACAGTATGGCATTATCAAATATCCCCACATTTGAACAAAACAAAAGTAATAGTCCCTTACGCGGCTTTATATAATACATACCCTTGAAAGGCTTTCTATTTACCCTGCTAACTGTTGCTGGGTACGCTACATTAGGGGCAAATAATATAAAAATATAACAAGTAAAAATTACATTTTTTTGCTTTATTCCGGCCGTATATTTTAGTGAGTTTCGTGTGTCTCGTGTATAGATGTAATGAAATATTCCGGTTCAGTGACAAATTAAACAGTTCATTGGACGGCAATATATCTAAGCGGGCAGTGTTTAAAACAATCAAGATATACGTGAATGAAATTCAAGTCTTTCCTTGCCAGCGAACTTGCCTTTTTTGATGTATCATATAAAGAAAATTGCAGCACTAAAACGTGTCTTAATAAGGACCAAATAATTGTTAGTCAGAGTAGAACAATTGAATTACTAGCATACATCGATATTTTTGATTTTGACTCGCATCACTTGTTTGACTAGGTTGTAGCCAAAGCACGGAAGAGACTTACCTGGACACAGTGTATTCAATCCGGTCCATCGATGTGAAAATCCAATCTTATCGAAACACAACAATCAGAAGGGCCGCATGCAAACTTATGCAGTTTCTTTTGTATAACAGGCACAACAAACCTTTTCTACTGCCGACAGAACAATTCACTTTCCGTGAGCAAGTACCATCTCAAAGATTTGGCATGTTATGAAGTATCTTCATTGATGGCGCCCGGTGCACGCCGCTGCAAATCACCATTTCAACTTCGTTCGGAATGACCACCGATTTGATCAATGTCGACATGACCATCTTACAATTTAAGCATACAAATCTTCGATCAAAATGTTTGTAGTTAAGACATTTTAAAATAAATATACCTGACTTTTTCCGCCAAGCGAGTTCGCGCACCGCAAAACATAGTTTATTCTACCGCCAGAAACGAAAATTGATCCACATAACGTAAGCGTTGACAACATCACCTTGCGAGACTGCAGCTTCAGTCCTAGGAATTCTGGAGTTTTCTGTCTTCTCATTCTGCGATACAGTGCTCAAGAGCATTATTTTAAGAAAAACGAACGAAGTTTTGGCCTAGCTTGGCGGACTACAGTCTTGAAAGCAGACGAATTCAATATTTTTTTTCCCTTTCTTTTAATCAGATTTGGTAAATATATTAATCGCGACGGCCTAAATTTGTCAAGTGATGACTTGTGAATGATGTGTAACATTCCTTCACCAAGGCTTACGAAGCATGATATTGCGTCATCTGTCAACAGTCCTATTGTGTGATATTGCGAAATCGGATCACTTATGTGTGCTCATGGCCGCTCAATCCGTCCGTAACTAAGGCCTGCGGGTCCTCATGCTTCTGAGTAGACGGGTGCTATGGAAAGGTCAATCATCATAGACACATCATTGACACAGGAAAATTTTCCCTGATAAATTTCAGGAAAAGTCACGAGATTTGGTGATTATTCGTCTAGCCGTTTAAGACTTATAATTCGTTAAAGACAGCGCGGGCACAATGTGCCCCCCCCCCACCCCAGGCAGAATAGGGTAAAGGCCTTTTCAAACGACCGAATGGTTTGACCAGAATGAATAGAATGAGGTACTTGGTTCCAAAAAATAGGAGAAGCAAAAGAAAAAAGCTGTGTCCACAGGAAACATACCAAACGGAAGGAACAAGTAAAAGATTTTTCTTATAAGAGCGCATTTGTCGGCGAGTCTGATATGCATCAATTAAATTAATGAGATAGTCAGAAGCAAGGCCATGCAGAAGGTCAAATGTCAAACGTATGATGTTGAAACCAATTCTGTTATGCACTGGAAGCCAATGCAGTTTATTACAACAGGTGTAACGTGTTCCTCTCTGATGATACCATGAGCTATAGAAAACATGGATTTCGAGTTCTCACAGAGGGTTGTTTCAAGCAGACAGCCATGAAATATTTCGACACCTCTATAAAACTATTACCTTACTATCAGTTCTGCTGTCCAGTGTCTTTAATTTCTACATCACCGTCTGCAAATATCCTTATTTCTCCTCGATTCTTCGGTGAGTTCGATGGTAGAGGCATATCCGCCCGCCATTTTGAAAAACCACTCAGTCGTAGTTCTTCGCAGCTCACCAAAAATCCCTAAGAGAGAGAGAGAGAGACTGGTAGGCCATCTTTGCCAGGTTATGGTTACGAGCTCGTAAGAAGATTGTATGATTGACTTCCATATATGGGAGGTCCTCGAGCAACGGATTAAAAATTTTAATTCAAATTAGGTTTTGTCGGGGGACTACAAAGATCTTTTTGCTCTTACAAGCTAACGGACGAATTTGAAAAACAATAACGTTGTCTTTTCGACCCTACGATTGGCCAGTGGCACAAATCTCCTAGCAACGGCCCAAGATCTTCTTACCCAGCCTATTTTAGGGTCTCAGGAGGTCCTCAAGAGGCACTGTAGAACTAGGACTTAGTGCTTTTTTTTTAAATGGCTGGCGGATAAGCATCTACTATCGAACACACAGGAGAATCGAAGAACGTTCGTCGAGAACTCGAAATCCATGTTCCCTATTGGCCCGTGTTGATACCCGTTACAAGACAAACCCACCGTGTCTGGATCATGCTCTGTTGTTTTTCAGTCTGGTTTGATGGCAATCTAAATAAAAAACTGTTACAATAGTCAAGATGGCTCATAATAGTGGGATGAACAAGTCACTCATTGTCTGATCTGATCGTAACGGATATCTCCTTAAATAGCCGTTGTTTCTAATGGCTATAGTGGCTTTGGCGGAGATGTTATATTTTATGTGGGCAGAGAAATCAAGATGTTGATCAAGTATAACTCCTAAGTCTCTGGCTTTGGTGGTTAGCTTTACAACAGATCCTTCAACCAAAATGGAATCGAGTGTGATGGAGTGCAAAAATCATAAGGAGAATTTTAAAATTGCAGTTTCTTAGGGTTATATATTAGCTTAAAGGTTGCAAGTATTCCAGGCCAGTATGTCGCCTATGAAAGAACGAATGATCTCAGTTGACGGTAGCAAGTCGTTACGGTTCATAACAACATATAGCTGCGAATCATAAAAAATAAATAAATAAATAAATAAATAAAAACGCCAAACTTTCTCCACTACCAGCATATACCTACCCATTCTATATAAGATAATACGCTGGCGAGAAATAAAATCTTCCATCTTTGGTGGCCTTACAGTTCTCGGCCATTATCACCAGATCAGCGCTGGACTCCACGCTGTACTCATTCAGAGGGACATTCAGTGGGTAGTCATAGTCGTAGTATGCTGTTGTATAAGAATTGCTTCTGCAGAAGTCCAACTTGAAGTTGAGATTGCCGAATCCCTCTAGCAACAATATGTAGATCAGTTCACATTTTCGAGACGTCGTTCGTGGCTTTAAAAATAAAAATATAATATAATATAATATAATATAATATAATATAATATAATATAATATAATATAATATAATATAATATAATATAATATAATATAATATAATATATTATAATATAATATAATATAATATAATATAATATAATATAATATAATATAATATAGTATTTTGCCACACCACAGATGAACGCTTAGGGTAAAAAAGAAAACATATAAAACATCGACATCTATCTCCTCTACCTATCTCCTACAGGTATCACAATTCCATTGGGCGTGAAACTTAAGCTGAGAAACCTCTTTCTGGAATACGTGCAGTCGAACTGAAGTTCAAAGTCGTGATCACGGGTGATTGAATTGTATACTTGAACCTCTCCATAAATTTCGTTCGAGAAAATAAGCGAGTCCTCCGTTTCGATGACCGTAGTCCAGCAATCGCTCAAAGCAGTGCTGAGAAACAGGTGCGTTGAGCTTTCAGTTGCCCAGCACGGGTACCAATAGCCACGCAAGTGCAGCTGGCTAGCATTTAGGTACGAGAATCTTTGCTTTTCTAATGACACCGTCATGTTTCCGTCGTCACAGGATACAGTCACACCATTTTCTAAAACAAAATAAAAAGGCATTTACACTGCTAGCAAATAACTAAACCGTCAAACAAATGCGCTTTTATTAAAGCATGCAGTATGCTCACTGTACAGTACCATAAATCCCAGCCACGCATATGGCGAAAAGAGGAAGTAGAAGAACTGCTCTCCAGCGCGCTTTGTTGTTCTAAAGAAATCTGAAAGTTCTTGTCTATGTCTTCAACCGCCCACAGCGATAAAAGCAGAACAGTCGATTACACTGTTTAAGGGTGTGAACTGTTTACCATCGCTTTATGTGTCAATCAAAATCGTTGAGGTGCGTGCAAAAACCAATCATTAATGACTATTAGTTATAAAGGAGACTGATTTCAAAACATCAGCTGTTCTGTTAGTTAAAGCGGAACAAACCCTGAAGTGAATTGACACAAAGAGTCTCAGGTTTTAACAATCCCTTTCAAATTATCATAGATAGAATAAACGCCTTATATGGATTAACAAAGGAGATACAGAGCCACTCTAAAACCTGGTGAGACGTTCTTATTGGTCAGCAGACCGAGTAACACGATGTTAGAACTGATTGAAATAAAACTACTCTTTCTGTCAACAAAGAATGATTTGCCATTATAAACTTATTTCCTATAAAAGGTGACAACGAATATCCAAGAACATGTTATGGCTTTGATTGCAAAATATTACTAGGCTTTTTCTGTATCAAACTTCACGCTCAGTAATCGACCGTGATGAATAACAAGGACAGACAAAGTTCCGGTGCTCTATTGTTAGAGTTAGAAGTGTTGTTTGTGCGGATTCTTTCATTACGGAAACTTTTTTTTTTTCTTGTTACAATAGTTCTATCAAAATTATTTATTTTTTAAAGGATACAGCTTCAAACAATTTCGGTGACTTAGTTTTTCGATGATCTCAGCTCTTTTCTCCAAACTTGACTTGCTTGAAGTACTAAAACGATCGTGAACGATAAAACAAACTCTTTTCCTCTCACAAAAAAAAAAGAACAAAAAAATGCCAAAATGAAAGATCAGGGAAATTTGCAAAAATGAAAGCAAGAAACACTAGGCATCATTTGCTCATGACAGCTAAAGGACTCGTTTAATTTCTATTAGTATACCTGAAGACAACATTGTTTCAGGTTTTAAACTGCGCTGTAGGAAAACCCTCAAACACTGAAATTGGGGAAGTGGTGAACAAGGACCTACATGTAGTAATACAAAAAAAAAAACCGTATAAAGTAGCATGCACAATAACTTAAACCTACAGACAAAACAACTACAGCCAAATCTCTCCTTGCAGCCACTCTCGTAAGCGACCAACTCCACATTATTGTAGTTACAATCAGCACTGTGAAACACCAACTGAATTTTAATTTGTGCTCAGTAATTAAGAGCGAATGTTACCAACGGTCAAACATTTGGTGGCAACAGGTCAAAAATCAATTCCGCTCATATTCTTATGTTAAGTAGACCTTAATGTGAAACAAATCACTGCATAGTTCGTTTGGCTGAATATCGATTTATTTTCAAGAAAATCGATGTTAACGGCATTCGTTCAAAAGACTGCTTTTGAAGCTCAAAATTTAAGGCAAATCTCGAAGCTTCGCGTGACAAAATGAAGCATTCCAGCGCAATAAAAGTTAACCAAACTTGTAGAAAGATGTTTAAATGTATGTCAAAAGCAATTTCAGCAATTTCTGCTCATTTATTTAGGAGCTCTAATTAAATTTATCCGACATACTTTTGACTAGATAAAAAGTATATCAAGTTTAACCCCTAAAAAAAGTATGTGGTACCGAATATTATTCCTCAAGAATCTGGATTTCAAGAGGAGAAGGGATGTTCTTTTCCCTCCTAAAAGGATTTTTTGGGGAAATTTATTGACGCGATGTTATAGAATTTTAAAGTTAGACAAAATGCGTTGATTCAAACGATCAGAAAAGTCAGCCTAATTAACTCAGTGTACACATACACAAACAACTTCACGTTTACCGCAGGTTTTGATCAGCCAACAACCGATTTTAACACAAAATCCTCTAACCTTCATGTTGCTGTATCACAGATGAGAGCTGTGGTCCTTGTTCATGATAAAACTCAAGCAAACTGCAAGGAAACTTGACAGGATATGGCAACTTGCCATGCCGTTTCACCGAACATCCTCCGTTTTTGATGTGGGGGTTCTCTTTTCCTATTTTCGTTAGAAAACAGGCTTAAGGTGTTGTACAAAAGATGCCTTTCCTTTGAAACTAGCTCTGAACTGAACAGCGAAACAAGAAGTCGTTCATACAAAAACATCTGTTGCGTGCTTTGAGTGATGCCGCTAATGAATTCAGTCCGAACGAGCTTTAGTGAAATCGACAACTGCATGCATGTACCGCGGTAACGAAATTTTGGGTGCATCGGGTGACTTTGGGGAATAAGGTTAAACTGTTTTTTCAAATAAGCTATTCTTGTCATCCTACGTGTATTAATTTAAGGACTGAGCGAGGATTCTCAGTAGATTGGGTTCGATGAGTACTTTGAAATCTGTGGTAAAAAAAAAGAAAAAGAAAAAGAAAAAGCGCACGTTGGTTGCATGACATACCCGAGACTGAGCTTTTGCCTGATGGGCGGGGCGAAGGGGGTTTAAAATATATGCTCTGTTGGTTTTCCAAGAAGTTGCACAGTTAATGAACGCTATATGATATACTATGGCTAGATTAAAATACAAAATCAGGCATGAAAATTTCCTGTTCGGTCTTAAAATTCTTTTTTAGTTTTGTTGGGGTGAGGGTGGGGAGGGGGTGGGGCCATAGGCTAGAGAACACTGAATCGACTGATTGTTTCAATTCCTGGCATTCAAAGACTTTCAAATAAGGCAGTGGTGATACCTTAAACCTCCTTTTTATTTTTACCTGGTTCTTGTTCGTATTTACGTGCTAGTGTACATTTAACGCACAAACACTTATTTACGGAGAATAGACATTAATAAGAAATCAAAACTCGTACTGGTTCTCAGGGAATAAATTTAATGATCTGCAAGATTGTTAAGAGCTTTGTCCTGTGACAGAAAATACAACCCACTACAGGCTTAACTTGGATGACTTTTTATGAGTCTTGGGTTTTCCGCTTTCGATGCTCAACAGGCACCAACGAAAAACGACTCTACTAGACTGACACTGTAGTGCGTGCAGTCTTTTTTTAAAGCTTCCAACAGTGAAGAAAACTACAAAACGGTTAACTGGGGGTCCAACGTTCTATTCAACACCGATCAACGCTGTTGAATTTTTAAGACAAGTTTGGCCTTCCAGCTTAATGATGTTTCACAATTTTGCCGACTTTTCTTTTGTTCTCAGGTGTGCCACCCTGTGCAATGATGTTCTGTAATATTGATTCAACTTTTTCCATGTTCTCAGGTGTGATCAAAAGTATTGAATTCGTTTGCGCACCTTGTTCAACATCGCACAAAAAAAAGTGTTCAAGATTGTTGAATAATGTTGAATGAGTTTGGTCGAGGCATAAAGTTTGCAAACGAGAAACACAAAGAGCGTGAGCCAACAAAATGAGGGCGCAGCTGGGGTTAAAGGCTAAGAGAAGGGGGACGTTTGAGCCCTTAATCCCCCAACATGAAAAGGTTTCCCCTTAAGCAGGTTTCCAATCCCCCCCCCCACCCATCGCCCCCATCCTCGCGAAAGTGGGTCGGTCGGTTGGTCGGTCGGTTGATCGGTTAAGCAAAAGGGAAAGATAATTCCAAGATAATAATTCCGAGATAATAATTCCAAGCAATAATTCCTCAAAACTGTCATTTTACAACGAGCCGCTATCACTCTTAACGGTGTTCGAAGACCTTGATATGAGGGTGACTTAGATGTCCAAGTCACCTCAAGATACCTTTAAAGAATATTAAAACGCACGAGGAAAGAGTGCAGGCACGGACTAAGTATTTCTGATCGGAGCCTTTTGGGTCTGTGAAATCCAGTTTTCGGAAAATCGAAAACCTGCAAATTCCTTTCCGATCCGCTTTTATAATTACTGAACAAAGCTTTATCACATGCAGGTGGCTGGCTTGAATGTTGTGTGATGTTGTAAAGCAAAAGGTTTCACTTCTCCATAATTGATACATTAAAGGTGGGGTTAGGTGAGTTCTGAAACAAGAGATGGAAATGCTCCGCTTTATTTGAAAATCCTTTAATGCCAAGAATCGTTTACTTATACTATCACTTTCACCCGGGCACTTGCAATCAGTCGATTTAGTATTCTCTTAAGCGTCTTTTCAAACACCCTTAGCCCAAACCCCGCCCCACCCTAAACAAAAAGAAAGAAAACATTCTCAGACCGAAAAGGAGATTTTCATGTCTAACTTTGTATTTTAATCCAGCCATAGTTCATTAACTGTGCTACCTCTTAAAAAAACCAATAGAGAATATATTTTTTAAATCCCTTCGCCCTGCCCACCGGGAAAAAGCTCTAGGGTTAATGTCACGCAACCAACGTACGCATTTTTAAGTGCTCATCTGAAATCAATCTACTAAGAATCTTCGCTCAGTCCTTAAATTAATAAACGTAGGATGACAAGAATAGCTTATTTGAAAAACAAATTTAACCTTATTCCCCAAAGTCACCCGATGCACCCAAAATTTCGTTACCGCAGTACATGCATGGATTGTCGATTTCACTAAAACTCGTTCCGACTGAATTAATTAGCGGCATCACCCAAAGCACGTAACAGATGTTTTTGTATGAACGACTTCTTGTTTCCCTGTTCAGTTCAGAGCTAGTTTCAAAGGAAAGGCATCTTTTGTACAACACCTTAAGCCTGTTTTCTAACGAAAATAGGAAAAGAGAATCCTCACATCAAAAACGGAGGATGTTCGGTGAAACGGCATGGCAAGTTGCCATATCCTGGCAAGTTTCCTTGCAGTTTGCTTGAATTTTATCATGAACAAGGACCACAGCTCTCATCTGTGATACAGCAACATGAAGGTTAGAGGATTTTGTGTTAAAATCGGTTGTTGGCTGATCAAAACCTGCGGTAAACGTGAAGTTGTTTGTGTATGTGTACACTGAGTTAATTAGGCTGACTTTTCTGATCGTTTGAATCAACGCATTTGTCCAACTTTAAAATTCTATAACATCGCGTCAATAAATTTCCCCAAAAAATCCTTTTAGGAGGGAAAAGAACATCCCTTCTCCTCTTGAAATCCAGATTCTTGAGGAATAATATTCGGTACCACATACTTTTTTTAGGGGTTAAACTTGATATACTTTTTATCTAGTCAAAAGTATGTCGGATAAATTTAAATAGAGCTCGTAAATAAATGAGCAGAAATTGCTGAAATTGCTTTTGACTTATATTTAAGCATCGTTCTACAAGTTTGGTTAACTTTTATTGCTCTGGAATGCTTCATTTTGAGCTTCAAAAGCGGTCTTTTGAGCGAATTCCGTTAATATCGATTTTCTTGAAAATAAAGGGGATTGATTTTTGAGCTGTTGCCACAATATTTTGAAAATGTTTGATTTTTGGCAACATTTGCTCTTAAAAGTTCTTGTAAGCGAACGCTCTTTTGAATGGCCGACTTTTATTTTGTTTTGAACTTGTGACCACTCCCCTGAATAACAGATTCTGAGAAGATTTCAATCTGTGTGGATGCCTGACCTGCACATTCGTGAACATCTTCTGTGATACATTTCTGTCCAAGTACTGATAGTAACCATTAACACACCCTAAGCTTTATGCGGTATTGTTTCATCATGTGGTCGTCTACAAGAGCCCATTCTCGCAAGTTACCAGGTTTAGTTGCCACCACTTTTCTGAATTCCCGAGGTGGTTGCTTACAAGAGTTTTGATGTAACTAAAGGTTAAAAAAAAGTTAAAATAAAGTGTAGAAGACATATGACCAATGACTTTGACCCGAGAACCAGTGCATTTTCAGCCTACTGGTCCTGTGGACCACTATACCCAACAGTTGATTTTGAGCACTGGTTTATACTAACTTATACTTTTTCAAATGGCATTTACCTTTGAAGTGATGAACATTTGTTTGTAAACGTCGTGGATCCCTGCACAGCAAATCGGATGGCTTCATTTCCATCAGCCTGCTGTTGTCAATGGCTTTAGCCTATAATCGTAATGGTGATGTGAAATGAGAAAGAAACTTAATTTAAGTTGTACTAAGAGAGTCCTTGTTTTGAAGTCCACTTACCTGCCAGTAGTATCCTATATAATTTAAGTTGTACTACAACTGTTCATGCTTTTAGTCCACTTACCTGCCCGTATTATCTTATGTAATTTATGTTGTACTACAACAGTTTATGCTTTTAAGTCCACTACTGTCAGCATTATCGTAAATAAGCTAAATTATGATAATTTACCTCACCTAAAATACACATGCTGCACATGTGTAAAATTGGTGTGATCCAGCCATACATGTTACACATGTATTTCGTGTGTGAGGAATTATGATGTGTACATATGAATGCTGAGTCTATATGTGTAACACCTGTGAGATTTTACAACAATTCAGTTGTGTAACACATGTGAGGCCTGTCACACACAACATTGCACATGCGTTTACACATGTAAACTGTGTATGAAAAGGAAAGTTATAAATCTACATAAATTTCAACGCTTTAAATTTAACAATTATGAAAATTCTAGCTTATCCAACTCTTGGAGAACCGATACTTCTTCAGAATCCCCACTGATTTCTCTTAATCCAGACTCCTGGTTTCTTTCTCGCTTTAAAAACAATCTCAGTTGGCAGCGATGGACAGCCGCCATCTTGAATGAAACGACTCTTTTTGGTCGGCAGCTACTCAAAACGCAGAGAGGAGCCTGGAATTAGCCTGAGGCAGGAGGCATTAAAAAATGAATATTAAAATGGCACTAACAGGTAAGAACAACCAAATATGGATTCTCAACTTTAAGAAAAATGTATTCTTACCCCCATTTTTCTTTGTTGGATTCCAACCGCCCTTGCTAGGATTTGCTTTTCTCACATAGTCAAAAACCATGGAAAAATACAATATGGATTTAGTAGGCAGCATCTTAAGAGACCTGAGTATATCTCAGACCAGACCCTAGATACGCAGACATAAGCGTATGAGAACAAAAGGAAGGACTGTACCTAAAGGTGCAGTGAAACCTGTTGTCCCGCTAAATGCAGGGTGTCCTCTCAGTACAGGTTCTTTTAAATTGTGAAACAATAGTTAATTATTCGCCTGTTAAATCTCCACCTTTATTTACCCGGATATTTGACATGCTTTATCGTAAACCTTTCGCAACTGGCGGTTCCAAGTAGAATCACTAAATTTCCTGGAAAACACACTCTTCGAAGTAGATAGCATTGCCACAATGTCATAAAAAATAACTTCTAGAGACACTTGAAGTGTCTGCTTAATGCAGGTTTCTCGTAACAAAATAGCTTGTTTTTGGTGTCTATGTCCTCTTAATAGAGGTGTGCGCTCAACACAGGTTTGTTTTAGAGTAAACATGGAAAGGAAATTTAGGGACTTAATTAGTAAAAGGTGTCTGAATACAGGTTTCACTGCAGCTTCTTTCCTAAGTGTCCCAAGGTATGGGATTTTACTGTGCAATGCCTCAGAGTTGGAATGAAGTGATTTATTTTAATAATTATACTAAGATCTTCGAATTTCCTTCTATTAACAATGACTTTATGTTGTCTTGAATCAGTGAACAGAAGCGTCATAAATCTCTAGTTTTATGTCAAAGAAGAGTTAACGTGCAGCAAGGGAAATCCCATTTGTAGACAAAATTTACAGTCATACATCAGTACGGTAAGTGCAGTATACATTGTGACCTTTTTTAGAACACTGTATCCAGTCATTTATATTGCATTGAATCTTCATTAACGCAAAACAAAACAGTTAATTTGTTTACGACTAATTCGTATTACCCAGTTGATAGTCAGAACTTTCAGTCTTAAGTTAGTTTTCCATCTCTTCACCACGATAGTTTGTGTAATTAAAAAAAAATTACTCTTAACTATCATTCAAACGAATTATTCGTTGGCCATTTTGTTATCTTGTGTGTTCTGTCAATAGTGACCTATTCATATTATTTGTAAGCTTTTCTTCATGATGTCAAAAATTATTATGTGTCAATTGCTCACATTTAGCTAGCTGGACAAATGGATTGCTTGATTAACTTAAAAAGCAATTCAGCTATCGCTGAACATGTAAGGCTAAATAGTCAATTTGGTCCTTTAATTCAAACAAGTGAAAACTGATCGCCCTTAAAAAATTTAGTTAATGTATTTTAACCTGCAGAGGAGGCAAGGCTGATTTTCCAGGATTTGAAAGACAGCTCCACACAAATTCCATGGAACCACAGAGCCCAAGTTCTCCTAAAAGGTGAGGCTATTAGAAGTTTTGTGTTGCACAGGAAGGAAAATGAAATTTTTGCCGGGCTTTCCAGGATTCTGTGGGCTTTGATTAAGTTTGTTTAATTGGATGCTTAAATTTCAAGAAACCAGCTCAAAATACTAGAAATCCTAGATACAAATGAAACGCCAATATAGTTACAATAACCAAATGTCAAGGGAGAGACTGGGATTTGGGGTATTCGTTGTAAGGGGGTTTCCACAGTGACAGGAAACATTCCATTAGCTTACTGACCTTGAAGCTTTCTGGCAATGCAATAATTTAAAGAAAGCCGCTTAAGGGCAATTTATTAGCGTCCAATGTGTATTTCTGTTCCATTAAGCTTTTTGGATGTAGAAAAGCCAGAAAAGCTTGGAACATTCCTTCCTGGCTTTCCAGGCTTTTCCGCGCTTTTTGGGTGTAGAATTCCGAGCTTTCCAGGAAAGCACAGAATCCTGGAAAGCCAGGAAAGCGGGGAATCATTTTTGGCTTTCCAAGTTTTTTTGCAAATGCAGAGAAAAGCTGGAAAAGCGTGGAGCATTCCACCAGGCTTTTCTGGGCTTTCGGGGTGTAGAATTCTGGGCTTTCCAGGAAAGCATGGAATCCTGGAAAACCAGGAAAGCAGGAAATTATTCCAGGCTTTCCACGCTTTTTTGCACCTAGGGGAAAGTTAGGAAAGCGTGGACCATTTCTTCCTGGCTTTCTTGGCTTTTCCGGGCTTTTGGGGTGTAGAATTCTGGGCTTCCCAGGAAAGCGCAGAATCCTGAAAAGCCAGGAAAACAGGGAATCATTCCAGGCTTTCCGCGCTTTTTTTCACATAGGGGAAAGCCAGGAAAGCGTGGACATTTCTTCCTGGCTTTCTTGGCTTTTCCAGGCCTTTGGGGTGTAGAATTCCGGGCTTTCCAGGACCACACAGAGTACTGAAAAGCCAGGAAAGCGGGAATCATTCCAGGATCCTGGAAAGTGTGGAAAGCCAAGACACTCCTGGCTTTCCTGGAGAGCCAAGAGAGTCAGGGCTTTCCTGGAAAGCCAAGAGACTCCAGGCTTTCCTGGCTTTTCCTTATGTGCAAAAAAGCGCGGAAAGCCAGGAATTTTTCCGGGGAATTCCGCGGAATTCTTGGCTAATTTGTGCAGGGGTACTTACCAACGCAGGTCAAATTATTGGCGGCCATAGTTGTTCCTTCTGGGCATCCGCAGTAAACTGATCCAGGAATATTGTAGCAGTGATGGCTGCATCCACCATTGTTTGTCGAGCATTCGTTTACGTCTACGAAGAATATGTACAGCCTGTTAGTTACTATATATTTAATAGTCTCTAAAAATTACAATCACGGACAGAAATTTAAGTGCAAGATAAAAGTTTCATTAAATAGAATGAAAAAGAAAACATCGGGATGAAAACCGTTTATGTTATATTGCGATCGTGACAACGACCGTGACAACAAGTGACAACGAGAGCAACATTAAATATTCGCAGCCCACATAGTGATTAGCTCTCAGTTACCGTGATAATTTACTTGGAAAATCAGTACACTGATATTTACAGGGTATCAATTCAAGCCTTATTCATTTGGTTTACTTCTCTCAGCCGTTCAAGTTGCCTACATAACTGTGAGAGTCTTTCATGCGTGTATAATTCTCTCATCTACAATTCACAAACGGTTTATAATGTTTCAGATGGTTCACTTATCACGGCAAAAAATGAATAGCTGGCGTCATAACAGGAGTACTTGAGGTTGAAATGTTTGCTGTTGGAACAAAATAAATAGATCAGATGAGGCCTTTTTCATGTCTTTTGAGTTACGCATATACACCAGAGATCAATCTTTTGCAGGGGTACTTACCAACGCAGGTCAAATTATTGGCGGCCATAGTTGTTCCTTCTGGGCATCCACAGTAAAATGATCCAGGAATATTGTAGCAGTGATGGCTGCATCCACCATTGTTTGTTGAACATTCGCTTACATCTACGAAGAGTATCTGCAGCCTGTTAGTTACTGTCACTTTAATAGTCTCTAAAAATTACTATTACGGACAGAAATTTAAGTGCGAGATAAAAGTTTCATTAAATAGAATGAAAAAGAAAACATCGGGATGAAAACCGTTTAAGTTATATTGCGATCGTGGTCAATTATGAAAATAGTAGTTAAAGGAAATATAGCCTTTAAGGAAATGTTATCCCACATCTACAATTCAGATATGTAATTTAAACAGGCATCTTACCTAAGCAAGACTTTCCATCAGAGGCCAGTCGATATCCACTGACACATGAACAGCTGTAGCTTCCTGGGGTGTTTGTACAGACTTGAGCACAGTTCGCTCTCAAATGCAACTGGAAGTCCAAAGGAGCCGGCAGGACGTAAGAACTGGACCGTGCATAATAACTCGTGGACATCGACGATGATGTTGTTGGGTCAATTCGACTTGCTGTACAAGAAAACAAGTGATTACTTTTACAGTAGAAGTGAATTAAGAGCGGATGTCTGTAAATATCGACCAAGGGTGGGAAATATAAAAATTTTGAAAAATCCCAAAAAAATTCTGTAGACTTCCCTAGGTATTCTATTAATGAAAATATAAATTTTAGTTTCATTGGATAAATATTTTGGCGATACGGTGGGTGTCAAGTTTGGGCGCTTCATGGCCTCCGCCAGACCGCTTTTTCATGGCCCGAGACAGGGCTACGAAAAGAGCTCGATTTGAATCTAATTCAAACATCATTCAACCCAGAAAGCTTCTTATCGTATTGTAACAGGTCATTTTTTTTGGATCACTCATAGCTGGTCGCCCTACCATGGGTCTCCTGTCTTCTAGTCCCTTGATAGGAGGTTGCGAGGGGACAGGAAGAGGACAGACGGTTGTTCGTACTAATGGACTTGTCACACGAGGTGACCATTCAAACCTGCTCTATATACTTACCCATTTAATTTGTGAGTATGGCGCTCAACTAATAGGCGCGACAAATAAGAAAGTGTTTATACTTACTTGTGTTAGTAGCACGGACCCATGCTGCAAAAGCCATCATATAATTATACCCAAATCAAAACAATTCCTACTTTAAACCCAAATCAGGTCAAATCCTGTAACTCAAACAACCTTTGCAAAAAATTCTAAAGGAAAAAGCACAAGGTAGGCGTAAAAAAATGAAAAACATTGCAAAAACCCTTAAATTAGACTGGCATCTGCCCTACCCCCTCCCTTTTGCGCTAAGAGAACGCCCCTCCTTCCCCCACCCCCATGTACTGCAAACCAAGAAATTTATCAAATACTTCTGACGTTGAGGGAGGCAAAACTGAGTGGAACATCCCACTCACCTGGAGTAGCCGTGAATGGCAAGTATGAGGAACTCCTCGTTGGAGTTATTCCTGCAATTACAGTGACATTTCAACGCACGCCTAACCGTCGCTATTTAAAACTTATTAGAGCAATGCTGTAGCCAAGTCATTGGCGGCAGGTCTTTCTCTTCTGCTGCACCAGCTTTATGGAACAGCCTGCCGGCTGACCTGCGTGCTCCTACGACACTTAGTGTTTATAAAAATAAACTTAAGACGTTTTTATTTAGGTTAGCATTTTAGTGTATTTTCTATTTATTAATAATTTTAATATATTTTTCTACATAGTTTTTTAGTTAGGTATTTTTGTACATATGTAATATAGCAAACTTTTAATTTTATTTTCATTATTCTTTTAAAGTACTTTTGATCATTATATGTAAATAGCGCTATATAAGCTATTAAATTATTATTATTAAAATTATTGTTTCACTGGAATCCCCTCAATGTGACTTCCAATAGGGCATAGAAATTTCGTGGAAAAGACGTGGTAAAAGTATTGACAAGTGTCAAATTTATGATAGAAAGGAATGATGCGAAAAAAGACAAAAAAAAACACATGGGAAGGTAGTAATGAGGTAAGAAGATAACATTGTCCGAAAACATCTACCAAATGCACGTGAAACGAAGTCGTGACCACATTATATATATATATTTAAAATTTTTATGTTTGGTATGTTTCGTTACATTGCATTTGGTAGTTTTATGGAGAGAATTTTTGTAGAAAACAGCGTTTTTGGACACAAGTTTGTTAACGTCAAGCTCATAAAGTTATTTAACGATCAAACAAAAGCGTTATATTTGCGTGAATCGTGTTGCGCTAAAATGGATTAAAGAGTGATTTATCGTTATTTGCTGCCTGAGACAACATATAAAGATGTACAATGATATGTCTTCCCATGCACTCGACTTTCTCTTGTCCCCTCATAGATAAATAAAAACAGACGCATCGAGGCGCTCTTCCCTTAAATGACTTCCAAAAAGAGCCTATCAAAGGGAAGAGATAAAAAATTTCGAGTATTAATTGAAGTTCATTATTCATTTTCATAATTCTGTCTTTCAAGTTTGAAAATATTTAGCTGAGAGGAATTTGTGTGTTTGAATCAGAGTGCTACAGGCTAGACCTGGCTTTAACTCACCGAACGTGTTCCATGGTGTCGAGGAAGATGCTGTGTAATTCCACCAAGAATAAAAGTGGCTGCGTTTCGATCTCGAGTGAGAACCACATTCGTTTACGTCTGGATGAATGAAAGAAAACAATGTATACTCAACATGACTTCATTAACATCATTGGCGAGCTCTTCGTTTTGTTTGTATACTTGTACGAGTGTTAGAATATTGACTTTACGGGATCACGGCTTAGCAATGAAGAAAGTTCGTTTTATGCTTATGTTTTAAGGAATTCAAACCGTGAAACAAGCTTAAGTCATGGCAGAAGTACAAGTTCATGTGGACAAGATTAAACAGAGTTAAAATGAAAATTATATTTCCTATTTATTTTTAATATTATTTTGTTTGTTTGTTTTTGTTTTGTTTCAGTTGTTGTTGTTGTTCTATTGTCCCTTCCGGTTGATCTCATCTCGTGACATTCGTCTGAACTTCTAATTAAAATCTCGAAACCTGTTTACGTATCCCTCACAACTAAGTTCCTCAATCTTATATCGTGTTCAAGGAGTTGTCACCGAGATATTTGCGCATTTTACATACCAACACAGTTAGTAAATCCTGGTGGGGCAAGGTAAAAGCCAACATTACAAACGCCATCTACGCTGAAATGCCAATCATTTGTGGATGTTATGCCGGGTGTTGGTGGTCCGTCATAGGAACATCCTTGTCCAACCACTGCGCCATGATCTATCAAGATGGCGTAGGACCCATTCATACTCAATGCTGCATCGGGCATTGCAAACTGCAGTGTGGTGTGATTGCTGATTCTGACATACAGGGAGAGTGTGTCCACCTTGAAGACTGTATGACCCCTTGGCAGCAAGACAAGCCAGATGTACGAAGAGGTGCGGGGCTTCTTTATCTGTAAAAGCAAAAATGGAATGTTATAATCAAGAAAACGTTAAAAATCCCGGGAGTGGCGAAGCTGGGCTTGTAGCAAAAGCATTGAGGAAAGGAGGAGGAGGAAGGTTGAGGGGGGAGAAGGAGAACAAAAATGAAGAGGGTTAGGCTTATTGTGGAAAGGTGAGAAAAAATGAAGCAAAGAAAGATCAGGTAAAAAAGTGGCGATTAAGACTGGTAGGAAGGAGAAGAAGTACGAAAAGTACGAAGAAGAGGGAAACGAGCAAGAGGAGGAGGAGGAGGAGAAGGATGGTACATTTTCTTTTGATCTTACAATAAGAGTGATTTCCTTGCGGATCTTACCCAATTTTATATATGTAGATACAGACGACGGATGTGGAAACAAAGAATTAATGAAAGTGGTGAGTTTGATTATGATGATTATGATGGAGATGGTGCTTGGGATAGTATGAGGGGGAAGATTAAAGTAAAGATAAATGGAGTGCCAGATAAGACGAAGAAAGGTGCTGAAAAGGGGTATAGCAGAAACAAACATAAAAGAAATAAAAAGTGAACATGGGATAAAGTTAGTTCTTCTTTAGCCTAGTGGCTTACAATTGCCGGATGTTTAACCTCCATTCCGTGGCATAAGGCAATGAAGAGTATCACCACTCCTCTTGGATGGTATGTTAGCCCATTGCAGCGTTACCTCCACCGGCCCTGACCACTCCCTCCCCCTAGGTTTTCCTAACAGTTCGATGGCGTTTATTTATACTCCTGGGTACAGAGAGAGAGGCCATGCGAAGTAAATGTCCATGTCCTAGGAAGCAATAAGACATAATCTTGAGAGCATCCCTCTGTTCGAAAATCCGATGGAAGCTCCAGCACGCTAACCAGCATGTTACCTCCACTCCTCCCATGGCGTGATACTAAGCAATAACGGCGTGGGTAAAGAAGAAATTAGGTATTTGAATAGGGGTGAGTATGAGAAAGAGCTCGAGTGAGAGGAGGAAGAAGATGGAAAATGCAAACACACTCGTGAGGATAATGGCAACGAAGAGTATAAGTAGGACAAAGCAATTTTAAACAAGGAGAATGAAGATTAACAAGGTTTAGATCGAGGACGACGTGAAGAAGTAGCACATTTAAGATAAGGGATAGGAAATAAATAAGAATTATGATAATGTTTATGGTTTATTATACTTACCACTCGGTCAAACTTGATGCTCCACCATACAAATCCTGGTCCACTTTTGCTGATCGGATTTCTTGGACTTTGACTTCCCATAATAACTCTGGGTGTGCTGCCTAAAACAATGTAATAAATGTATCATTCATATCAAGTAGGTTACTCTAAAACGCAGAATTTATTTAATTTTGAATAGTTTTAAACGTTTTGCAATAAACAAAAATATCCACTTACTGATTCCCACGAGAATTGTGACACAACGCCATTCACTTTCCAAGCTGTAAAATTACAAATATACAAAAGTTGTTATCATTATCACTATCATTATCATTGTCTTGTTTTTGTTTGTTTGTTTTTTGTTTTGTTTTGTTTCTAACATACCAGAAATCTCGTTTCAAGGACTAATTTTGCCCTTAGGAGTTGAAAGTGAGACGATTCGGAGGAAAATCTAGTTATGGGCACGTGGAGGTTTAATTGAAATGATATCATGCTCGCCCCAAACAATAGTTTTACTGGTTTAACCTTTGCAGGAAACAGAAAATCAATCAAACAATTAAACCTGTTTGAAGTTTTCTTTTGAAAACCTTTTCGTGAAAATGGACGTAAGCTGAACAACTAAGATAGCTTACTTTTTCGAGTCCACTGCCTTGAAACAGAACAACTGTTGTCCGACTTGATACTGACTGGGATACCACGTGACATTTCTGTAGTAGATTCCGCCGTGGTAACGTAAGGACGTCAGTAGCATTCCAGATGGAGAGGAATTGACTATCTCAACAATGCTGAAAAATAGCAGATGTTATGAAACGAATCTATGCCAATAGGTCGAAAACTCTGGAAACGAACTGAGAACAAACCGTAAACTACATTATTTTATTAGTTACGACAAAATTATTAATCGCTAATAAAATTACCAGAGAACAAAAGAGAACATTTCCCCTTACGCCTTAGGAAGTAAGACTTGATTACGAGTTTACGAGTTTTGATTAGACCGATGCAACGTGTTAGCATTTGATAGCTATTCGTTATTGACCAGGTGTGAGGTTAAGATGACGAAGGTGGGTTTCATGTTGGTGGATCTGCTTCGTCTTGTCTACTTATGGAGCCAGATATATAATAAGGGTTGTTAATGAAACTTTGACATACTGTTTTGAGAAGTCTGCTAGCGTGACCTCAATGACCGCTATGTATGCCGACCCAATCTGCACCTCGGAGCATTCACCATCGTTTGGAGTGGATGCAGTAAATACGGGCACATTGTTACAAGAGCCATAGTGACTGCTAATTATGACAAGGAACTGCAGTCCCACATCACTGAATGGAGTAGCGCTGCCAAAGTTTGTAGTTCCTGCTGGGAAGTCTTCTAAAGTAAGCGGTACAGCGTATGTACCGGCGGTCCCATTGCTTCCGTCATAAGCCAGTACACAGGTTCTCTGCAATTTTAAATAAAAGGCTGTAGACGATTACACCCTTTTGTATGTTACTGAGGGCATACCAGACATTTACATTAAATAATTCAAAGCAACGGGGATAAATAGTGTTATGAAAACTATTTTTTCTTTCCTGCTTTGTAGACTGTCATCCATTCCTGGGGCAATTTTTTATGAATTTTTAGCGCTCGTTTCTTTTTTTGTTTTTGTTTATTTGTTTGTTTGTTTTCAAGAGCTTATTTACCACTGAGCAAAGCAGAATCCAAAACAGAAAAAAAAACATGTAAACGACAGGTCAATCAAGCGAAATGACAATAGGAAAAAAAATTATTTTGGCGATATTGTAAATAATGGGCCTGCATGAAATTTTTGTGAATTCAGTGATTAGGAAATACACCAAAAGCATTAGTCAGCCAAACTATGACCACTGAACAAGTACCTCATCAAGTGTACCATATGGAAAACTGCCAGAGTTAAATGAGGACTCTGAGTAAGTTGCCCAGCGACACCTTACAACATCTCCATCTGGGTCTTCAACTGATATTCTGAGAGACTGCAGGCATCCCTCTTGCCAACGGACAATTGCAGGGCTTCTTGATATTGGAGATGAGTTAATTTCTCCGTTATCGGATCGTCTAGCAAGGTTGACCGTGGCTGTTACAAGCCAATTTCCGTTGCCATTCCGGGACAAAGAAATCCAGCAGCAGCTAGTGTAACTGGCAAACGAACAAAAGGGAATCTTACTTAAATATTTAATTAGTTAATTTAAAGCTAAAACAAAGTTACCTTTTAGACTTATAGGTATAGGGGAACTATATGCAAAAATCATATTCAAATGTTTAGAAAGTAACTGTTTTGCTAATGAAGTGACTCATGATGTAGGATATGTCTCTTATATTCTACGTTCTTTGAAATCATTTAAAGTTTTCACTTGCAGCTTGATAACCTTACCTTGATCCGTAAGGTACGCTGGAAATGCAAATATGACACGAATCCGGCCGTGTAAGCAAGATGTAAGAGACTGCAAGCCTCTCGATTTTTCATTAAACTCAACAGCATAGACAAAAAGATAAGTGTAACAAATGCGTCAGTGCTAAAATTTTGTCCTTTGAGAAAAAGCTTAATATTTGGCAAAACAGAAGTTTATTGCAAGTAAGTATTGCCAATAAGCAGTCGCAACTGCCGCGCGTTTTGTTTGCCCTCGGCTTCAGCAGATCCTGTCACGATCAGCCTGTTATAATACATTATTGTCCTTAAGTGCCACATCCATAAATAACTTGTTTGCCAAGGTATGAACTATACGATTTTTATTCTAATTTTATTTAAACTGCCGTTAGCTTGTAATAAGCATGAAGTCAATCTCGTCACCTCCCGCACAAGGTTCGGATGTTCTAACCGCTGACCTACAGAGATACTCTCGGGAAGCTTGGTCACCTTTACTAGATAGATGAATTAGTGGTATGATATACGGCTAAGATCACTAATATCTGAAGGCAGAAGTCATGTGAAGTAAATATGTAAAGAAAACATGGCTTTGTCACACTAAACTCTTTTGCTATTACCAAGGGAAGCAGTTTGGACCCAGTTAATGAGACCTTCCACGCCACGAGTCCGCCTGCAGCGTAATGGTCAAGATGTCCGCCAGGAGTGCGGAAAGTCGCGTTTTGTATTTTGTCGACAGTACACTTAATATCCGACGGAGCTTTTAACATTAAAAATCTTTGTACTTATCAGGAGTGACTGCTTTTGATGGTTTAGGTGTGCGAAATGTCTCTAAAGTGGCATCCTTAAAACTATGTAAAAGGATACATACCTGACAATCCACTCCTGAGAGGAAAAAAACGTGTACGTGAAGTTGTTTTCACCCATGGACCAATCTTCAACGGTACTGTAGTCGGTGCAGTGGAAGCCAGTATCGGCAATGTATCTTGAGCTACACTGCGAGTTGGCGCATTCCGCTCTCCATGAATCTCCCGATCCGATCAGACTACCGCTACTTATAGTACTCTGGTCACAGTAGTAAGAGGAGGAGTACGATCTTCGAAAAGCCAGACGGAAAGTAAAACGAATCTAATAACAAAGCAAAACTTACATATTTAAAAAAACATTATTTAAATATAAAACAACGGAAGTAAAGGAAATGGTCAAAACTATTGTACTCAGACAGGACCCACCATTCCGCAAAAAGACAGCTGGTCTCTTCATGTACCCCCCTTCCCCCACCTTAAAAGATGGTGTCTTGTTTGTATAGCCCCACTCTATCAGGAGTAGAAACTGAGAAAAAGATTCAAACCTCCCTGTGCTATTTCTCCAGCAATGCAAGCTTCATGCATTGCACACCTAATATGAAAGTCTCAACTCAAATGTTGAGGCCAATAAATTTAGTCCATTTGGCTAATCAGACAGGTGGTACCTTGCATAGCCCCCCTACCCCTACACAAGGTGGGTCCTCATCGAGTACACTTGTTATGACCACTTCCCTAAATGCAACCTCTGATCGATCAGTATGCTGGGATTGTCTTTGACAACATCCTACTAAAACTCGATTTATTCCTTAAGTTTTCTTTACACAGGATCAAGTTTTTGATATGGAAAGGAAGACAAATCATCGTTCTTTAAACAAAGAGGAAACATTTTTCTTGAAACTAGCAGCAAACAGCTTGCATTCGATTTATAACAAAAATGTAAACTGCAACTTACAATTGGAAAACAACTGGAAATGTATTCCGGAATATACGAACAGGCATGCAGCTGTACATGTAAAATCGCCATTTTAATTAACAGTTAAACACATTTTTTTAAAGGTATTTCCAAGTTTTGGGAACAAGCACAAAGTTAGTTGACCAGTTAGCCTACGGATCCAAATAAGCTTCCTCCAAAACTTAGACATATTTCTCATTGATCTGAATTAAGTAATTGGTTCCGCAACATACTTCAGCAGTATTATTTTGTTTGCCAGGGATTGTTCGCGGGTTGCGCGTGGTTCTGAGTCCCTCGAGTATGATGGTCAATCCTTTCCTCTTGAAAAGGGAATCGTTGCCAATTAAGAGATATTGATTGATTTTTGATAGAGCCCCTTTCGTTTGAGCTCCTCACCCTAATATACAAAATTCTTATCGTATGTCTAAAATGAAGACAAAGCCAACATTCAATAGCATATCCTCTTTTTTGCCTGAGTTTCAACGCTTAGTTAAATGATCTAATTAATAAAAGTACTTTTACAATACGCACGGCGTAGTCCCGGCAACCAGTACTCAAAATAAAAATTTACCATTTCGATAAAAGGAAGTTTTTGTTAGTAAAACAACTTAGGTTCCTGATGTCTTTCCAACTTAACCTTTTAGACACAATACTTTTCTTAAGACAGCAATCGGTAGATTTGAAACATTTGGACCACAATCGATACCAGACGTATCCGTTGACAGAGGCAATACTCGTAACTGATTGGCAGCAATTGCCTTTGGACCAAATTAGCTTGTGTAAACGTCCATGCAAGAAGTAATAAAAATGATTCACCCAGCTAACGATAGCTATAGTAGGGAAAAAAACAACCTATGAACTGACCACTTGTTTTACTCTAGAAACGAGGTAGAAAGTTAAGGCTTTAGAGCAATCTGACTGGCACGTATAATCAAAAGTACACTAACAAAATGGCAAGGTGTAGTAAGAAAGTAGTCGGCGTAGGGAACAAGTACCAGTATTTCTGATGGTGCAACACCAACACTCAAAGCGATTCTACTTCAGGCAAAATGCTTTCCATGAGACAAAGACGAGTGCTGAGTTCTGTCAAGACCAGAAGCAACAAAAAGTGCAAATGTTTCGCGAATTCGTAACAATGCAACAATCTTTCTGTCATATTCGGCTTCCAAGACAGTAATCTCAGACCACCTGGATTCATTTCTTAATGCACAAGCGTCACAACTCTTTCGATTAGAAACGACATGATTATTGATTACCTAATAAGAAGGATGGCACGCCTTGACGCTGTGCAATACACAAACTAGCAAAAATGTCATATGAATTTGATTGATTATAGTTGTTTGAGATGCCACAGCTTCAGGAGTAAATCACGCACCGAAAAACAGCTTTTCCTAATAATGGACACAGGTCACTAAGCCCGTTGATTAGAATAAATCTTAATTTGCATATTCAATGGCGTTCAGACGCTAACGACACAGATGCAAGGAACTTCGCTCCCACGAAGACAGCGCGAAACCCATAATCTTCGTTTGCAAGTTGCAATATTGAAATTAGAAAACATTAAGGAAGGCAAAACTTGACTAAAAACAAACTATAACTAACTGAAAAACCTTCAAAGTATATATACAACTCCAGCCAAAATAAAAAAAACCTACAAAAGGCAGGTAAAAGTAATGGTACATGTGAAGCTTGCGTTCACTCTTCTCTTCCAAACAAATATCTGGCACCCAACGAGGAAATCTTTAATAGCAAAATACTTGAAACGTCATTTTCTGCTTTCTTAGATTGTTTCAGAGCTTTTTAAGGACATATTTGCGTAACCTAATGCAGTTTGTTCTGGCCGGCGTTATTAGCTCAAACTTTAGGCAGCAGAAAATTTAGGAAACGAAATCCTGTTCGCCGTATTTCCCAGCTGCTATTATGGCTGTCCAAAAATGCTAGCTGACTTTATTTTATATTCTAAACGGCATATTTGTCCCTCTAAAAGCGATAGGAATTGATCAATCCCCTTGTTGTAAAAGTCTGAGATGAAATTGTTTTGCCACAGAAATCTCTAGTTTTCACTGTAATTCAATCCGAATATCTCAGGCGATTTAGGCCTGTCGAACAGATATTCCGCCGAAACGAAATGTTGGCTGCCCCTAATTAAACTACGGTTAGGCGAGACAGCCTGTCGTGTACAGGACAGTGACATTTGATGCTCAAACGTCTATTAAGTTCACTTTAACGCCTGGAAGAGTTGAGAAGCCACAGAACTTAATAATAACTGGATGAAATTAAAGCATAATATTATTGTACATGATTAATTTGTTTTGCGCAATACCGCAACCACAGAGGAGATAATCTTCAAGAGATTAGAGCAACAGCCAGGTGTGGACCTTCCGTAATGAGTAACGACCACGAATACGTTCGATTGGAACCAATTACTGAAAATGTTGTCCTCGCCAGGTACAAGTTCTTTCACGAGGGCTGTTAAGTGCGCATAAATAGCCGCTAAAAAATGCTTGATCACTTATAAAGCTAATAGAAAGAAGCCAATCCGTTTACAGGTCAGACAAGGATTTGTTCTCTCTGGCCAAATAGTTGGCCGTATAATCTCTACTAGCTTCGGAAAAAGAAAGCTTTAATAAATTTACTCTACCTTGTTGCTGTAACTGTTAACTGGTTTCCATGCAATACTACCATGCCGGAAGTGAGATGCCTCTGCTAACGATGCCAATTGTAGAACAAAAAGAGTTAGGAAACTCACTGTAATCCACCTTATCATTTTACGTTTAAAAGACAGAAACTATTGCTTGATGTTTTCAGTGCTTTCACGGAGACCAAGTGAATGTTGATTACACCAAACCTCGAGGTCACCAAATGCGTGTGTGGAGCCTTGCACTTCTACCTTAACCTGTCAGTCAAAATCATTCCAGTGTAAAAGCTTTCCAATCAATGGATGCCTTAAGGCATTTCATCAAATAGCTGACTATAAAGTGCATAGCTGCATAAGTATTTCTTTTTGTGTTTGATGCTTATTCCAACCGTGTAGACAAAATGAAAACCTTTTGTTATTCATACGACAAGCTGTTTTAATTTTGCTTTGGTGAAACAATTGCCACCTTGTTTTGTTCACTTTGTGGCTTTGTTATCAAATGCTTGCATGGTTAAGTGATTACTTGGTTAATCACTTTAGAAAGTACATCTACTAAATATACTGGTGATAGCTTATCAAAAGCACTGAACACTATATATGATCTTGGCCGGATACTTCTAAAATTGGTTCCCGTGTGCTCTGAATGACTTCTTTGAGTTCTTGATTAAATGGCCTTGATTCATTGACATTTTACCAAACGCCTCAGTGAGTAATAACAGTTTTTTGTGATAAAAAAAGGTCTATTGTTACAAAATAAAGATCGCCCCACGCTACAAAATGCCGATAAAACTAGAAAGATTCGGTAGACTTGCACGGTTCTAAACCTCTAATTTCATTGGTCCATATAACCTGCACCGTCTATTGTTATCAGGGTTAGGGCTATTGTTTCGTTCTTTACCTACTGTTCTTGCCGGTCCTCCCGAAAGATTCCGAGAAATGAAGCCAAAACCGTCCATGCATTACACAGACTGCGCTTAAGCCCTTTGGAACAGCCTTGGATACGTGGCTAACTATTTCAGAGCGCTGGATCGCACTTAGCCTATAGTATTTAGAGCATCATTTTGAAGCATGAAACTCTATCTCATTATCATTGCCTTTCGTGGATTCCCAAGCGTCTTTTTTAGAAATGCTACTGAAACAGCGTCAGTTCGCGCAGAGCCACCGGTTATTGTTTTAAGACATGGATCATGTTTGCCATCACTAGGAAGCTCGACCGATACATCGTTTGTTAAGCGTCGGTCCACAGAATATGCATGAAGCCTGATCGATTCTTGTTTTTTTTAAAATTTAATTTGACATTTTGATAAACTCACTACAGCTTTGCTCTTTGTATTACGAACCCCTACTTTGGGGTTTCAGTCTCACAAGGACAGTTTAATTTTCTTTGTAGTACATGTAGTATCTTAGCTGAGATGTCATGTACTGTCAAATCATCACAAATTGTATCAGGCTTATTGGACGTAAATTCCAGCTGCCTAACAGTCCTTTTAATATGTGAGTTTTAGTTTGATGCAACTCCGAATTAACAAATAAATCATGAATGTCTTGGTTCGAAGCAGAAGGCTGCTATTTTATTTGTTTACATATTTCGCCGTGTCACTTTCTGCCCTCGCTCAGCAGCTTTGGGGCGAGCAATTATTGGCTTACAGGCTCATCTTAAAGTTCATCAGGGCAGGATGTTTACCACGGCAAGAAGCATTTATAGTAAAATGACTAATTACTTTCTCGATCAACCAGATAAGCTCAAATTAACTTGTATTCGACGTCATCAGAGTACGAAAATTTGTCTCATACTATTGTAAGTTTTGGGTCGTACCATTGGAAATTTAAGAGCCAGAGAGAGAGAGAGAGAGAGAGAGAGAGAGAGAGAGAGAGAGAGAGAGAGAGAGGGAAAGAGTTTCGGCTGGGTGGAAAGGTGTCTGCTCGAGTGTCACTGGTAGTGACACTCCGTGATGCCTCGGTGCGTCAGTCATCGGTTGGTCGCTCATGACCAAAAAAATTGTATGGTTGTACACATTTAATACGTATGCGCTCCGTTTTAAAAAAGGAATGATTAACGATTGATTCACATAACCTTGTGCTCCTAGATTAGTTCGATTTACCACTTGCAGATGTCGATCAACAGCTACTTAAACGCTCACGTAATAAATACAACCTCACCAATTGGTTTGGCAACGTCACCAATGCAAGTAAACGATTGTTGAAATTATGAATATATGAAATTCATATATTTGAACTGCGGAATGAAGAAGTAAATGTGAAGAAAATCCTCGCAGTAATTAACGTAACTGCATTAACGCAACTTATGCAGTTGCGAAAAGAAAGCCTGAAAAAATCAGGCTTGCCGGGATTCGAACCCTGACCTCTGCGATACCGGTGCAGCGCTCTAACCAGTTGAGCTAACAAGCCAACTGGGAGCCGGCTGGTCTTTAAATTGGTTCGTAATATACCCGGGAAAGATGAAGATGAGGATCTTCTTCACATTTATTTCTTCATTCCGCAGTTCAAATATATGAATTTCATATATTCATAATTTCATCTTCATCTTTCCCGGGTATATTACGAACCAATTTAATGACCAGCTCCCAGCTGGCTTGTTAGCTCAATTGGTTAGAGCGCTGCACCGGTATCGCAGAGGTCAGGGTTCGAATCCCGGCAAGCCTGATTTTTTCAGGCTTTCTTTTCGCAACTGCATAAGTTGCGTTAATAACTGCGAGGATCTTCTTCACATTTAT
>OZ024888.1:66184466-66243257 GCA_964017195.1 Siderastrea radians | reverse complement strand
GGCACTCTTAATCCAGCGGAACGAAACTACCATCTTCATTCCAGCAAACTTGAATTTCTAGCTCTGAAATGGGCCGTAACTGAACAGGTCAGAGACTAATTGTATTATGCGCCTCATTTCAAGGTCTACATAGATAACAATCCATTAACCTATGTGCTCACTACAGCAAAACTCAATGCAACCGGCCACCGATGGGTAGCTCAATTGTCTGATTTTCACTTCACCGTAAAATACCGGCCAGGTATGGCCAACAAGGGTGCGGATTCCCTTTCCAGGATACACAGTGACATTGAGCAGTACATGGATTCGTGTACTGAGCAAGTTGACCCAGAATGGATCAAGGCTACGGTGGAAGCGGTGGATGCTCAGCATAAAGGAGAGGCAGTTTGGTTGCTGTCAGTATCTAGTCAACCAAGTGAGTTGAAACACATAATAGGTGACAATTGTGGACTTCAGGTGCAACCCCTTAAGCCAAACGACCTCTATGAGGCACAACGAGGAGACAGTCCAATCAACACAGTGATCCACTTTAAGATCAGCGGCAAGCCACCGACATTGAAAGACAAATGGAGAGCATCACCTAAGGTGCAGTCTCTCTTACGTGAGTGGAAGAAACTTATTGTTGGAGAAGACGGGAACCTCAGACGGAGAAGTGGTTCGACATTGCAGCTTGTTCTTCCGCAGAATTTCACAGGACAGTCTACAGGGAGTTACATGAAGAAATGGTACACCTAGGAGTAGAAAGGGTTCTCCATCTTGCAAGGGAACGATTTTTTTGGCCACATTTGAAAAGGGACATTGAACATTATGTCACACGTGTCTGCAGTTGTCTGAAACAAAGGCGGCCGAACATTGTACCAAGAGCTCCAATGGAAGACTTCCATTCGATTGCGCCCTTTGAACTGGTTTCGTTAGAATTCGTGCATTTGGAAAAGAGTAAAGGAGGGTATGAGTACATTCTGGTGATAGTCGATCACTTTACAAGGTTCGCGCAAGCTTACGCAACAACCAACAAGTAAGCACGAACAGCAGCAAACAAGTTGTATAATGATTTTATACTGCGGTTTGGGTTTCCTGCCAGAATTCTGCATGACCAGAGAGGCGAATTTGAAAATCAACTCTTCCATCGACTCGAGGAATGCTGTGGCATGGTTCCGTCAAGAACGACCCCTTACCACCCTCAAGGAAATGGGAAAACAGAGCGTCTTAACCAAACACTTCTATCCATGTTGCGAACACTGTCACAACACAAGAAGTCTAGGCGGAAGGACAGTCTTAACAAAGTTGTCCATGCCTACAGTTGTACGCGCCATGAAGCAACTGGATTCTCGCCTTATTTTCTGTTGTTCGGTCGACCACCAAGACTCCCCATTGACCTGATCTTTGGCATCAAGCCTGCGTCCTGTTCAAACTATCCAGCATATGTCAAAGAATGGCAAACGGCGATGAAGGAAGCATACGAGTTAGCCGCAAAGAGATCCCAGTTGTCTGGAATGAAAGGAAAGAAGCATTATGACCGTAGGGGTAGCGGCCCAGTTCTTCAGCAGGGTGACCGAGTGCTAGTGCGAAATTTACGGGAAAGAGAAGGCCCTGGCAAGTTAAGATCGTACTGGGAGGACACGATCTATCGGGTAGTGAGCCGAAAGGGAGAAGGGAGCCCGGTCTACGAAGTTGAACCGGAATCAGGTGAAGGACTCCGCCGAGTGATACATCGTAACCTGCTACTGCCATGTAATGACCTTCCTTTTGCAGTGAAGCCAGAGAAAACACCACGCAGGAGTTCAAGGAGGAAACCAAAGATTACTCCACCACCTACCACATCAACTCTCAGCTCAATTCCAGAGGAGAGCTCTGACGAAGAACCTGAGGGACTACTGACCTTTATGCCTGTAGAACCAGAGACCACCCCTTCTAATAGCACTCTAGCTGAGGAACCCGTGACTAACCCTGAATTCCCCCCCAGGAGACATCTACTGGCAGACCAGAGATGCCAGTGCTGACAGAACCAGAAAGTGGATTACCCACCGAAGAGCAGTCGGGAGATAGGCCCAGTGATGAGCAACCAACATGGCAGCGCAGGCCACCCACACTGCTTACGTACGACACACTTGGAATACCAATTTTCCACCACCCGGCAGTACCAAGTTCAACAAGTCACAATGCGGTTGTGGCACCATTAACAGTACCGTTCTTACCAGGACCTGTAGGAGGAATACCGAACGCTTGGCTGAACAGTGTGTGGCCAATGGCCTATTCAATGCCATACGGACATGTTGGAGTATATCCTTGCTGGATCAGCTAAGGCGACCCTAAAACAAAACTGTGCTCAGTGTATGACTAAATTTGAGTTTTTTATCTAATGCATGAGCGGACAGAGTAACAATTGTTACTCAACACAAGAAAAAATTGAGTAGTTTGTCTCTAAAGTTCCTGAACTTTAGTTACATATATACTAGTTCACAAGAATTAAGTTAGTACTGTACTCAGCGCCTGCGATTAGGGCCTGATCACCCCTTTCACACAGAGCTGATGAGGACTAGTAGTAGAAGAAGAAAGACTAGTGACTAGTGTATTGCCGTAATCCTTTTCGTTTTCATTTCGAGGATGACATTTTCTTCATCAGGGGGAGTGTGTAGCGGGTATAGATTTAGGCACTCCCACCCCCTGAGTAAAATCTGCAAGCTCTATAGGAATTATGGGTAAAATAAAGAGCACGCGGTTGTGTGTGTGTTTTAGTCCGCCATGTTTGTTGTTTTGGTTTTACTTTTGAAAAACTCGTTTGCCCTTCTTCGGCCCGGCAACACGTGCAAGGTATATTGGGAGGAGTTCTCAGGCTGCAGTGGCCTGCCCTAATGTTCCTACTGTGGGTGGCACACCAAGGCAGCCAGACGGACGTTAACTAGTCCCAGTTAATGAAGGCATGCCAATAGTCAACCAGTTAAGGCCCTATTTTCTCCAAGGAGCTGTATGCATACTTGCGGCAGTCCAGGGGAAGATGGCTTACGACTCTTCCATTTGAGGAGCAGGCACATGCATCAACATGTGATGTCACTACTGCGCCAGGTCATAGCTGACCGAGAAGGGTTGAGGTTGGTCGACTTGGATGTCCTGGTGCGATCGACTCCTTATTTCTCTCCCATGAATTGCGTTTACTATGCAACTTAAGGAGAATAGTATATATGACCTTTGAGGTCAAACGTAACATCACACACTATTTATTTATTGACTTGGTAGGAAAGCCGGACAGGAGAATATTCGTGACGTGTGCGAGCCGCCTTGGGTAGCGTTGTGAAGGGCTTGTGTGGCCACGTTATGTCCTTTTGTAGCTTTCGTCGATTACTTTCAGTCTTTCAGAGCACGAAATCAACTTTTTTGCAAGGAGCCACTTGGCTCCTAAATGTTTCAAAGTAGTCGTCAATTCCAAAAAGTTAGTCACCATTTAAAAAAAAATTAAAAAATGGTTTTATTCTGTTATTTTGAAGATTTTGACCATCCAAGATTATTTTTTTCATCCTAAATTAGACTAGCGTGCATTAAAAACATCCAAATTAAAGGAAAATAAGATTAACTTAATACATAAACAAAGAGAAAAAAAACGCCGCAGTACTCTTACCCCCTCGTGTACGGTAGTGTATATCCTCTCAAAGCATCCGCCTCAAAGTAAAGTGACTGTCTGGTTCAAAATTTCGCTTCATTTTCATCAAGTATAAATCGAAGAATCGTGGAGACCTTTCCTTTCAGATCAAGGGAAAATTGCTTCTAAGAATTGACCTCTCCCCTGATAGTTTTCCAAAATTGCCCCCACAAAACGCACAATCAGTTTCCGTTTTCATTTCTTAATGCGGCCATTGTAACTTATTGTGCTTTCACTTTTCCATATGTGGAGAAGGGACACTAGAAGAGACCATATACAACGTAACTACTTAAAATCCAAGATGACGTCCTAGATTTCTTCGTGGGGCAAGTGCCGATTTTCTGAAATTAGCATTCTTGAATGCCCATCACTGCCACGGATTTAGATTTACAAAAAATCACATTGTCTTCAGGTAGGGTGTTATGAAGAGTTATAGTCGCTAATTTGGCGACTAATTTTCAGGATATGGTCGCCAACGCGGAAAAGTTAGGCGTATTGGGGCCTATATTAATCGCAATTTCGTGCCCTGTCCTTTGCTCACATAAGATTACTACCAACTCTGGCGTGAAACGTGAACATGAATTTGAGATGCAAACCACGCCGTCAGCAGATCGGGTCTGGACAGACATAGCACTTGAACCAAGCGTGCATCTTGACAGAGAGACGCAAGCAGGGAAAGTTGGTATTTTCAGCCCGATATAGCCACAAAATGACAGCAGTTACTGACTTCACAAAGCAGATGTGCTTCGTGGAGGACAGTAACCAAACTGGATGTCGTAAAGAGTCAGGATAACGATAAGGGATGAGAAGGAAGTCGGGAAGGGTGGTAACAGTCAACGGTACTCCATGGTCATCCTTTTGACCTGGCTTGGGTGATGGCGAAACGGCACCATTTCTCATTGGCGTTAATATGGCTCCCGAGAAAGAGGACCAAATTATAGACGGGCAGACATTTGTATGCAAAGGGCTCGAGAGCAACACCATTTCCGTTTAGGATAAAATGGCAAAGTCTAAGGTGATGATGTTTGTGTTTTTAGCCATTAAGAAAATGGCAAAAAAGAAGGAAGTAACCTTCAATGCTGACAGAAGCTTGCGTGGTCGCACATTATTCAAGAATCCTTCTCCATGGTAAGCACACGTCAGAAACCTCATCCCTGCCGTGTAACAACTGTAGTTCAAAACCTCTACGAAGGGCACTGAAGCCCTTTTGCATACCAATCCACAGAATCCAGAAGCCTACCATGGATAACAGTGTGTGATGCCCTTCTAGGTCTCCACATTATGACAGGATGCAACACAACACTCTGGTTAACTTCCTTCGGCAAGAAGAAAGGGATTGAAGATAGATAGATAGATAGATAGATAGATAGATAGATAGATAGATAGATAGATAGATAGATAGATAGATAGATAGTTTAATAAATAAATACTTATGCAGCCCAAGGGCTGAATTGCGTATTTACATTTTACGACTAATATTATTTACATAATTATGATATAAAAAAATTAAATCCTAAAGCCTAAACCTTAAAAACCTACTTACAATTTAGTACTTGTTGAGACATTATTCTTAATACAGGAGGACATAATGAATGTATCTCTAAAGCGATTAATCCTCCACTTAGGGATTGCAAAGCGCCTCTCTTCAGGCAGCACTACACAATAGTACTGAACGTGCGTTTCGTGAAAGCCGCGAAACTATTCGGGTCGATTTCAGGCACGATAATTCACGATGTATCTTGTAAACAAATAAATTTCTAAGTTAAAATTTCTTATTTTAAAGACATGTCAAAATAACAACATTGTAGATTGTCGTTCATGTCTTGAGAAACGGCTTGTTGGGACTGAAAGGTTTTTGGAACTCTTGAGAAACGCGCACCTGGGTCCCAGAGTAGCTGGTAACATTCGCCAAAGACATACCTCAAACAGAAGGTATGGCGGAATCGCACAGATATTACACCATACTGGATGCGCTGTGAGAAACATCGAAAAAAAAACCGTTATGAAAGTCTTCCTCGCACCAGTGACAGCCTGAAATACCATATCAAAGGGAAATATAGCATGCTTACGTATGAATAAAGTCTTCGTGTAATGGTCAAAACCTACCATCGCTACAAAAAGGGTCCACAAATTATGGCTGGGTAGTGGAAAATAGCAAAACTGCAACCAGCAGTGATGATGAAAGATACCACATCAACAAGTCTTTTAGAATGGGAGAGATGGCTTGTGTCAGTGCAGGGAAATTCTGTACCCTGCACAGAGGCCTGCTCGTGAATGAACGATGAAACATGTCAAAATAGTTTCCGCTTAAAGCCGACCAATGATGACGAGGATGACGATTAGAAAATTGGCGCTCTTTTTTGGAGAATTCACAGAGGGTGTTTAGTTAGGATTGTGAGTATTGCTGGGCACAAGACAGATGCAGAGTAACCGGTGAACGCCAATTCTGAATAGAGGATCCTTAATTTTGCAATAAGTCCCAAACAATAGTTCGCTTTAAATATTTTGTATTAATCTGTGGTTACCTCTGGTTACCATTAAGAAAGTTCTAGCTTTCATGTGTAACCAATACGAGAAATTGAAAACCACCCTGGTGCATCTTGAAGGGATCTTAGGTAAAAAGCCTAGGAACAGTTACAAAGAGTAGCTTTGTAAAGCAGACTAGCATATAAAAACATTTTAACTTGATAGAATCGTGCTACACAACTCTGGCCAACAAGTTTTTTTTTTTTTCCAAAATACTTCCGATTTGCAGCATAGATAGTTGATGTAACTCCCGTACTGAATTAATCACGTCTCCTAGTAACAGTTTCTATGGATACAGCTGCCAAACACTTTCAATTCCAAGAGTGACTTTTCTTTCATTCTGTGTCCAAGTTCCGAGCATTTTGGCCGGATATTCTACACTCGACAATAATTCGAAACTCTATCATCCAGAATTCAATTCTGCATAATTAGCGCACCTGGGCAAAACGGTACCGGCTGAAAATGCCCAATATCGAAGGGATATCCCACTGGCCCATCAATAAAACATCTCATTCCGTATTCCTCAGATACTGTCCTATTATTTTTTCTCTATTCAGACAAATATAGCAGGGGGGTGCAACGAGTCGACCATTTTTCGGAACTGGCTCCTGGACTATCATGGGCGCCTCATGGTTGGCGAATGAGAAACATTCATTAATTTGGCGATACACAGGCTTTAAAGGCTGATTTAAATGTGATCGCCAATGATTGCAAATAATCAATTTATCAAACGCCTTTTGGCGTGTTTGTTTTTATTTGCAGCTTGTTATAACTATTTCAGTCCAACTATTAAGCACGCCTTTTCATGCAATATAAAGTAGCGTTCAAAAATTATTTCCTATTCCTCTTTTTGTTTTCAAACACAGGAAGACGTTTGCTGCGCCAGTGAAATAGCGGTGAGGAATTACTCAATCTTCAGTCATGCAGTACAATTTGTACCTAACAAGCAGTCTCTGTAGACTATCCGCAGTGGTGAGAACTCTTAATCGTGAACCAGTTTTAAGGTGTTCTTTAGCGTGATAACAGGTTACGAAAATTTATCTTTTGTCTATGTTTCGTTAGAATTTATAGAATTCATGCAAAGGTACAAAACGTATTGATTAAACCCATTTAATTTTGAATGAAATGGGAAAATACGTTTTGTAAATTGCTTAAGACCACTTTTTCCAAACTAGAAAATACAAATGAAACGCAGTGTCCAAGTATAATTCACCATGAAAGGTCGTGGTGAGTGCAATCCATAATTCGTAAAAAATAGTCGAAGTTTTGGCTTTGATAAAAATGAAAATCAAATGCAAATCAGGTTGAAAAGTTCTCGGATCTACAGCTATTGCCGGTATACCCTAAGTTGTAGCTTTTTTTTAATTGTTTTTTTTTCAATTGCTGATGCAGAGAGTTACATGAGATAGGCCTCAGACCACAAAAATTTCAAAAGTGGTAGTGGTGTTCAACTAGATCACATAGAGCGAAGGGTACAATTTTATTCCTTAAGCTTTCTTAAATGAACAGATCCCTCCAACAAAAGTTTGTTGGCAAAATTGCAGGGACCCACTACAGTGATAGTAACAACAGGACTTAAAAAAGCGTCCGTCTGTTCGTGAAATGTAAGGAGCATCATTTTCAATGAAACCAGGATGTTATGACCAAAGTGAATTGATGACATGTGTGTGTTGTCTTAACAATGATTTTACGTTTCAACGATTTAGCATTGCTGTTCACGCCTGAGAACAAAAGATAAGTTAAATCAACATCGTTCAACGCCATTTAAAAGGGCGCGTTTAACTTTAACGTATTAATTCAGTTGGTTTAACCCTTTAATCCCCGCTCGAGCAGGCCTGCACCGGCCGATCCAGAGTGGCTCTGTGATTGGCTAGTTAGCGAGAACAATAGAATACTTTTTTCACGAAATGATGTGGTACATGTGTCGTTGATTATTTCACATTGGCTTTGCAGTCAACTTCTTTGTTTTGTTAGTAAACCAACTATTAGGTCCCCTTTCTTCATATATCACATCATTTCGTGCAAAGTATCCTATTCTTCTCGCTAACAAGCCAGTCATTGTGCCGCTTTCGATCGGTGCAGGGAGACCAGTTCCTTAAGAACAAGAAGACCTCAAACCACAACAAAGGATCGTGTCAGTTGAACCTCTGGGTTCTACCGGCTGTATGGAATGTACCGACTGTACTGGCTGTACCGAGTGTGCCGAGTGTACCTAGCGTACCGAGTGTACCGAGCGTACCGAGTGTACCGAGCGTACCGAGTGTACCGAGTGTACCGGCTGTACCGAGTGCACCGAGCGTACCGAGTGTACCGGCTGTACGGAGTGTACTGAGTATACCGAGTGTACTGAGTGTATCGAGCTTACCGAGCGTACCGGCTGTACCGAGTGTACCGAGTGTACCGGTTATACCGAGTGTACCGAGTGTACCGAGTGTACCGATTGTACCGATTGTAACGAGTGTACCGGTTGTACCCAGTCTACCTAGTGTACCGGGTGTACCGAGTGTACCGGCTGTACCGAATGTACCGAGTGTACCGGTTTTTTAATGGACAGTAAAGAGGAATTTCTTTCCATCGTTTGAAAATTTCGAGGGGAAAGAATTGCCTAAGTGATACCCTGGAAAGCCACAAACGTAATAATTGGTCATATTTGTAATTAAATCTTCACAAATGATTGATTTTACCTCGATGTTTATAAGCGACTTCCCGAAATCACTTGTGCATACGTACGAGTAGGTCGGTAATAAAACCGGTGCGAGACCATTAAGCGCTTTGTATGTTGTAACCTAAATTTTGAAGTCAATGCGATATTTGATGGGGAGTGAATGCAGATCAAAAAAAAAGAGGAGTGTGCTGCTTGAACTTTCTACTATAACGTAGTGAGTTGCGGCTACAGTAAATGATGGCGTGGACCAAGGTCTTGTTTTCCTTTCGAATGACGTCTTGGACTGTTTGTTATTCTCAGTTAAATTTGACCTCTGATCGTTTGTTAAGCGACTCGATGTGGTTTCTATGCCGCTTTTGGCATATTAGTTACGTTGAATATGGCTCGTATAGGAACTTGATAGATAGCTTTTGCCAACAATTTCATGGCAAACATGGAAACAAAAATACGAGACCCAAAGCAGAATTAAACCTTACACAGTATGGAAACGCTTCATCGATGACGTTTTCTCTCTATGGAACGTCGACAAAAAACAAATAATTTACTTCTTGAACAAGCAAACAGTTTTCATCCAACAATAAAATTTACAGCTGAAATTTCAGATAAGGAAATCACATTCATTGATACAGTTGTTTATAAAGGAGAATGATCCCAAAAAGACGCTTTCCTTGACATAAAAATTCGCTATAAACCGACTGAAACATTTCAGTACACACATTACACCTCCTATCACCTACCAGGTGTCAAAAGAGGTTTTATCAAAGGCGAAACTATTAGACTTCTACGAACAAGTTCCTCGGAAAAAAATTTCCGGGAATCTCTCTCTAATTTCAAAACACGCCTTCTCACGCGTGGATACCCTATAAACAGTGGAGACTGAGAATACTATTTGAAGTCTCCTTTCGCCGGAAGACAGTCGGCTTTGAAACAAAAGAAAAAGACTCATGGGCAAATATTACCATTTGTCACGACATATCACCCAGGAGTTAAAAACCTAAAAAATATCTTGATGCACAAATGTAGTTTAATTCAAAATCAGCCATTGCTGAGGACCATTTTCAAAAAGCCTGCTATTATATCATACATGAGAGGCAAACCACTATAAGACATGCTCGTCAGAGCAAAGCTTTGAAGGCACAATAACTTACACGTCGCAAACAAAACTTCACAGTAGGAGATCTGTTCAGGCCTGTCACGATTGTTATACCTTAGAGTTCTCCCTCGAGAAAACCTGTGATGTGATTGGCTCGGTACACCTGGTACGGAAATGCTCATAGTGAAGCAAAGCGGACCAATCACAGAGCCGCTTTGGAACGGTGCAGGTCAACAGGAGGAATCCCCGGCATCATTATTCAAATTCTCCTTACTGGTCTCCGTGTAATTTGTTGAGTAGTAGTTGGGAAAACTTGTTCAAACATCAAGACAATTCATCTTCAGTGATGGTTTCCTTAATTCTCATGACTTGTATGTGTTATAATGCACTGATATGATGAGGAGAAAGGAAATATGAAGGCCGTTTATCCGAGAAATTTCAAACATTCTAAGCTAAAGCTAATCTAAGCTGTTTTTGTCATGAGCCTGCCATTTGGTTATTCAAAGAAACGTTTATTGCACGACAATGGTTTTTACAATATAAAAGACATAGGCAACACTGACGACATAAATTAAAGAACCGGAGTTTTTAATTTAGGCTCCCTCTCTCTTCTTACGTCCCGCAATAATTTTTCACGCCTACCACTTTTCCTTTATTTCCTACAATCTGAATAATATTGCCAAAATAAAGATAATAGCTTTTTTAGAATTTACATCTTCCAGGCGAGCATGTCAACAGGACAGGCGCCATAATTGTAATTAGAAAGTGTTTTCGTCTTGTTTCTAATTGCTGCAGGCTGCTTACACTGTTCCATAATGCATGCCTTTTTAATAACTATTCATTCAGTAAACCAAATAGCTTTTTCACGAAGATATATTTTTTTGGTAGTCTTCGCTTGCTAGGCTAGAGAAAAGGGAGGCCCGAAATAGGCAGTGATCGTTGCCCCAAACAATTCGAGTAATTTTAAACCAAAACTGGTTTGTCAGCCAATCGTGTGATTAAAGTAGCCGACTTTTTCGACAATTAACCTAGTTACTTCCAGGACGAGATCTCAACCTCAGCAACCTTGTTGTTTCCCAGTTTTGTGTTCGCTCTCGGAACTGAAAGGATCCACTTGTGTTTGAAACCAGCTTTTGTTAATATAAGGTACGTAATTTGTTTGATTTGGTTCAAACCTTTAAGGGTTTTGTATATGTGTGTTGGGAAAACGGGAATTTATTGTCTAATTGCCTTAAAGCTGTTTAAAGGAGAAATTATATGAATTTGAAAATGGGCAACACGATTTGGAGAGAACTTCGACTCGTTTCGGAAACATCGTCCAAGAACATTGTCTCGGATGTAAAAGGTTTTTTTTCATACAAAATTAATGTTTGACATACAAAAGCTGAGTGCGTCGCGTTTTTCGTTCAAGTCGTATTTAATTACAGCGTTTTGATCCCTTAAAATTGTGATAATCATAGCCGTTTATTTAAGTGCAACTATAATTTGTTCAACGTTGAGTCAAAGTAAAGAGAAAAACAAAAGTTTAGTTAAAGTTGTCATTAATTGAGATATGAGTGTAAAGACATTTGCAGCAAAATTACATTCAGCACTTTCTAGAGAGAACCAATATTTCTAACTAGTATGTTTGCATAAGATCGCATACAATTACATAATCTTAATCAATTGCTAATCAAAAGCTTTGCAATCAGTTGAAAACGCGCTTTACTTTAGCGAATCATCAGTGATTGTCGAAGACCGACTGGACGATAAGGATCAAGGATGGTTTAGTTTTCACACGGTCGACGAAAGGAATCTTTTGCTATTTCAGAGTTCATAAAGTGAGTGATGTAGTTAACGTCAGCGAAAGTTTCCGAACGTTCAACGTCCGGCTTTACTTAAGCTCCATCTTCTTTTATTAGATTATGCTGACTTTGCAATGTTTGGTACGATTATCCAAATACTTCAGAAACGTGGGCCCTGCGAGTTGCTCTTCAAATTCTCTCTCTTCAAGTTTTAGCACTCGAATAATGAAGCAAAGTGGCGACATCAAAATAATTTGGCATATTCCTTATTTGATTACAATTATTTTCGTATTCTGTTCACATTTCTTTTTCTGACTTAATTGAAATAAAATGGTGAAAAGGTGTTTGGATAAGTTAGGTTACAAAATCCACATTACGCGCTGTTAGGTTCACTGTTGAACCTAACAGTGATTGATTAAAAGGACCACAGTAAAACAAACGGCAAAGTGTTTTTTACTGCTGTACCGAGCCCCGGGACTGTTTTTATTGGATTATACCCCTTGGTACTGTATTGGATTTTATTAACATCTTATTTTGGAGCCATTTTCTAATTTTAGTCATCGGGTGCTTCCTGCGTGATGTTGATTTCTGTTTTCACTGGCACTTCAACTTTCCACCAGAAATGAAAAAAAAAAAAGAGAACAAATCCATACGGCTTGCACATTTCAACATCATTTTTCCGGCGTCTGAAGCAAAGATGAAGTTTGTTATACGGTCATATTTCTTTTATGAGAAAACAGATAAATGAACAGAAGCGACACTGAGTGATGAGTGTCTGTATAATGGCGGTTTAGTCAAAAGCACCTGTGAGGGGTGTGAAAAAAGGTATAACAAAAAACACGTGCTAGGCAAAAATAATTATTAAATTTTCAGTCTCGGCTATTGAAAAAAGCTTTTCATTGGTTCACCACCGTTAGGTTATCGCGAATATTACGCTGCTTTTTAAGTTATACAGAAACTGAATGCAATGTCGCGTGCGGCGTTCAGTCAAAGGTTTAGTTGTCCCTAAAAATATGACCAAAAAATAGCTAAGGTTGCCGGAACTGTAAACTTTATAAGACAAATATTCCACTCGAGTTTGTTGGAGAGGTGAATGTGACCAACTCGACTGTACGCGCCTCTTAGTTGTCTATTACTTAATATTCAAGGCACATGGAATAATCATAACGAGCCAGACGCTCTTAGCAACCAAAAATTACCTTGGGATCCCGCAGAGATACGTGTCTTAAAGACACGTATCTCTGCGTGAAGCCCAGTAACTTACTAGCATTGAAATGTAATTAAATCAGTTTTGATGATCGTTTCTGTTCCACTTAGGCGTTAATTTTCGCGCGAATGTGTTATAATCTTTAAGCGTGAAATTCTTTCTTGCTTGTTTTAATTGATTCTAATGTTATTCATGGCGTTTGAGAGATACATAAACAGGTTTTAATTGCGGTGTGGCAGGAAACCGCTTAAATTAAAAACGTGTAGCCTTGAAGAAGAAAAATTTAGGCTGTTGACCACGCGACGGATCTCCATCGGCAAATCGAAAAAACTGCACTCTACTCAAGCACACTGTCCTGGCGTTAGTTATACTGCAAAATAATTAAAAATTTCATCCCGCTTCAGGCAAAGCCTGAAACAAGGATATCAACGCTGAAATACTACGTGAAATTATCAGCCGCTTAAATTTCTTCCAGACAAGCTCATATTATCCTTTTCCGGTAGGAGATTTATACCGCGTTTACATATTCCATTTTTGCGACGATGAGCTCCTTCTGTCATGAAATAGTAAGACAAAGACTGAATTTTACCGACAAAGGATTCTGGACCAGTATCTAGATACGAGCAGTCTCTTTTCACTCAAGAATAGTCAGGCAAAAAGAACGCTCTGACATGTCGAACGTGAACATGCTCATAACGCGCGCATCACGTTTTCACGCCCCAGGCGATTTTCGCGCTCGCTCTTGTCTCTCGCGTGTCCTTTGTGCTATGTCTTCTTGTGTACTTTCCGGTATCATGTAAAATAAATACAGAGCGAACCAAAATAAACTCACACCGGTTCAAAAGTCGCACCGGAATAATTATAAGCACCTCCAATTTTATTCTGGTTCCAAAAAATGCAACTTGCGAAATACGGACAACATTTGACAGCGCAGGGCTCCTGACTAACTGAAGTGTTTGGTGCACTGAGAATAGGCACAAGCATCAGAAAAAGGAAATATTTAGTCAAAAGAAAACAAAGTGACCATTAAGCAGGCGGGCGTGAAATACACAGGCTTGGCGTGCGATAATAGAATAAGGCAATAATTCCAAACCGTTTTTTCAGGGGCTTATCTTTGAGATAGGATTGTTTTGGGGGGAGGGGGGTTATTGATAATAAGACAAGAATCACTTTTTTCCCATTAAATTGGAGGGCGATTCTTCCGAAAAAGTACGGAGAATGTGTGACTTTTACCCCGGAAGTGCCTCTAGGCATACGGTGATGTCAGGACTCCAACTTGGGTAAACCAGAAAGGATGATGTACGACAATTGTCTAAAATTCTGTCTCAAAATGTTTGTTATGTTACATATCCCAGAGGCGCTCAGGCATACGGTGATGCCAAGGACTCCAACCTGGGTGAACCAGGAAAAGACATCAACATTTGTCTAAAATTCTGTCTCAAAATGTTTGTTATGTTGCATATCCCAGAAGCGCTCAGGCATACGGTGATGCCATGGACTCCAACCTGGGTGGACCAGGAAAAGATATCAACATTTGTCTTAACTTCTGTCTCAAAATGTCTGTTATGTTGCATATCCCAGAAGCGCTCAGGCATACGGTGATGCTATGGACTCCAACCTGGGTGAACCAGGAAAAGATATCAACATTTGTCTAAAATTCTGTCTCAAAATGTTTGTTACGTTGCATATCCCAGAAGCGCTCAGGCATACGTTGATGCCATGGACTCCAACCTGGGTGAACCAGGAAAAGATATCAACATTTGTCTAAAACTGTCTTAAAATGTTTGTTATGTTGCATATCCCAGAAGCGCTCAGGCAAACGGTGATGCCATGGACTCCAACCTGGGTGAACCAGGAAAAGATATCAACATTTGTCTAAAATTCTGTCTCAAAATGTTTGTTATGTTGCATATCCCAGAGGCGCTCAGGCATACGTTGATGCCATGGACTCCAACCTGGGTGAACCAGGAAAAGATATCAACATTTGTCTAAAATTCTGTCTCAAAATGTTTGTTATGTTGCATATCCCAGAAGCGCTCAGGCATACGTTGATGCCATGGACTCCAACCTGGGTGAACCAGGAAAAGATATCAACATTTGTCTAAAATTCTGTCTTAAAATGTTTGTTATGTTGCATATCCCAGAAGCGCTCAGACATACGGTGATGCCATGGACTCCAACCTGGGTGAACCAGGAAAAGATATCAACATTTGTCTAAAATTCTGTCTTAAAATGTTTGTTATGTTGCATATCCCAGAAACGCTCAGGCAAACGGTGATGCCATGGACTCCAACCTGGGTGAACCAGGACAAGATATACAGCATTTCTCTTAAATTTTGTATCGACATTTTTATTATGTTGCATATCCCAGCAGCGCTCAGGCATACGTTGATGCCATGGACTTCAACCTGGGTGAACCAGGAAAAGATAAACATTTCTCTTAAATTTTGTCTCAAAATGTCACTGGAAAAGTTGAAAATTTACATAGTATGTAAAAAACATGTAAATAACATGTAAATCGTCAAAAAGATACTGTAAATGGTAATTTCCATACTTTTTACCCATTTACATGTTTTGAGATATTCCTGTAAAAAACATGTAAATATTTTAAGTGAAACATGTAAATTATGAAGACGATCCTGTAAATTTCTCAAACCAAGGGACATAAACCATGTAAATAGCATGTAAATCGACTAAAGGTTACCTGTAAATAACATGTAAATGGTTTTAAGGAGCCTGTAAATTTCATGCAAATCGAATGAAGGAGCCTATAAATATCATGTAAATCGAATAAAGGGGCCTGTAAATTTTCATGTAAATCGAATAAAGGAGCCTGTAAATATCATGTAAATCGAATAAAGGAGCCTGTAAATATCATGTAATTCGAATAAAGGAGCCTGTAAATATCATGTAAATCGAATAAAGGAGCCTGTAAATACCATGTAAATCGAATAAAGGGGCCTGTAAATTTTCATGTAAATCAAATAAAGGAGCCTGTAAATACCATGTAAATCGAATAAAGGAGCCTGTAAATTTTCATGTAAATCAAATAAAGGAGCCTGTAAATACCATGTAAATCGAATAAAGGAGCCTGTAAATCGAATAAAGGAGCCTGTAAATATCATGTAAATCAAATTAAGGAGCCTGTAAATTTTCATGTAAATCGAATAAAGGAGCCTGTAAATACCATGTAAATCGAATAAAGGAGCCTGTAAATCGAATAAAGGAGCCTGTAAATTTTCATGTAAATCAAATAAAGGAGCCTGTAAATACCATGTAAATCGAATAAAGGAGCCTGTAAATATCATGTAAATCAAATTAAGGAGCCTGTAAATTTTCATGTAAATCGAATAAAGGAGCCTGTAAATTTTCATGTAAATCAAATAAAGGAGCCTGTAAATACCATGTAAATCGAATAAAGGAGCCTGTAAATATCATGTAAATCAAATTAAGGAGCCTGTAAATTTTCATGTAAATCGAATAAAGGAGCCTGTAAATACCATGTAAATCGAATAAAGGAGCCTGTAAATCGAATAAAGGAGCCTGTAAATTTTCATGTAAATCAAATAAAGGAGCCTGTAAATACCATGTAAATCGAATAAAGGAGCCTGTAAATCGAATAAAGGAGCCTGTAAATATCATGTAAATCAAATTAAGGAGCCTGTAAATTTTCATGTAAATAGAATAAAAGAGCTTGTAAAAACCATGTAAATCGAATAAAGGAGCCTGTAAATATCATGTAAGTCGAATAAAGGAGCCTGTAAATTTTCATGTAAATCGAATAAAGGAGCCTGTCAATACAATGTAAATCGAATAAAGGAGCCTGTAAAAAGCATGTAAATCGAATAAAGGAGCCTGCAAATATCATGTAAATTGAAAAAGGACGACTACATTGTAGACCATGTAGTGAGATGACAGACAAAAAGCCTTTTCTGTAATCTTTATTGTTGAAGAAACAACGTGTTGAACTATTCCACCATAGAAAACCTAAAAAGCAGACCTTAATTCTCAGTAGGTTTGCATCAACACACTGGTCTACAACCACTACACTGTATGAATTCATAACAGGCATGGATACATGCCTTCAAAAAGGGCTTTTAAAATAGACATTTAAGAAAAGTAATGCAAAAATAACGCAGGCACATTGGTTACACCAACAAGCACCAGCAGCATCACCTAAGCTAATGAATCTACATCTGTGTGATTGATACCGCTTATGGGTATCAAAAAGTGACGACATTAAAAATACTCTGTAGTAATCCTTGTGATGCCCTTGGCTATTTATATTGCTTACGCCACTGCATGTATTTTATTTTGTTTTTGTTTTGGGATTCGCTTTGTATCTTGAGACCTGTGGAAATAACAAAAAAATGCAAACAGTAAGCAAGTAGTAAAAGGCAACTATGGTGTAATGATCTGAGTTTAACTTAAGAACACCTTAAGACATTTCGGTTCAAGTTTCATATAGCTCTTTCATTCCCTACCCTAGCTAAGAATGCAACATCTTTACTTTGACTAATATTTTGAAGATATAAGGGTGTATCCTCATGCATGTGCTATTCATCACGTACATCTACATGTACCAACCACAGCCTGAGAAGATAATATGTATAATAACACTTAACTGAATTGAAAATAATGGAAGCGTTAAAAAGTGACCCCATATGAGGTTCTGGGCTATATGTGTATTGTTGGCAAATGACAATATTTTTATCACTACCTTGTAAGACATTGTACAGGATGAAAAGTAGCATAGACTCCTAACATGCATGGGAGTGTAACAATAGATCGAACTATCAATGCATTGCGATTGGAGTGTTCCGATAGCGACGCATTGATCGCAAAATTCAACTATCGATGACAATCGCGATAGTTTAGTTAATTATCGATAGTTAAGACAGTTTTCAAATGATGTCCTGTAGTTCTTTTCCCTTCATTGAAAAATGCCTCTATTGTTCTCTGCTGTACGTTATGTCCACTGTTTTGAAACCAAGTAACAATATTACTTTGTTTTCATTAAAAAAGACTTCATTTGTCACCAGGGTCTTGTCTGTGTGCAAAATGGTGGTTCGAATATTATCTCTTCCCCACCCCCTTCTTGGAGAATTGACCGTCACTTTGTCAACAAACATGGCGGTCTCGAAGGCTCATATGGCCAGTCTTTTGAAATCGTACAAAACAAAAAAGGAAAGGCAAGCACCTGAGAGCACTTCGGGTTTATAAAAGAAAATAATGGTTCAGAGTTGCATGTACATGTAACTCGTGTCCCAGTAGACTGGTACTAAAATATAGTGGTAATACAACAAATCTGACCCACCATATGTGACAAACATGTTGATAGGTTAATTTTTCTTAAGGATGGTGCCTCCTAATTAATACAGATGTATTTTTTGCAAAGGTTATGACTATGGGGAAAAGGTGCATCTTAGCAAGGGTTATTGGAAGCCCTTGCTAAGATCTGCTGTTTCCACATAGTCTTAAACCACACAAAAAATTTGGTATAAGGGGGCAAATTCCTTAAAAAACCTGAATGGTAATGCATCCATGACTACTGTCACGAATATACATTTCATAGTCTATCTCTATCTTATGCAATTGAAAGAGCGAATATATTTGCTGTATGTAGTGTAGTTTGTTGAAGTTGTAGTCACTGTAGTAAGTGTAGTCATGTGTAGTCAGTGTAGTTGGTGTAGTCAGTGTAGTCGTGTGTAGTCGTGTGTAGTCAGTGTAGTCAGTGTAGTCGATGTAGTCAGTGTAGTCGGTGTGGCCGGTGTAGTCGGTGTGGCCAGTGTAGTCGGTGTAGTCAGTGTAGTCGGTGTAGTCAGTGTAGTCAGTGTAGTCAGCGTAGTCAGTGTAGTCGGTGTAGTCGGTGTAGTCACGGTTGTCGGTGTAGTCGGTGTAGTCAGTGTAGTCGGTGTAGTCAGCGTAGTCAGTGTCGTCGGTGTAGTCAGCGTAGCCAGTGTAGTCGGTGTAGCTGGTGTACTAGTCAGCGTGGTCAGAGTAGTCGGTGTAGTCAGTTGGTGTAGTGGGTGTAGTCAGTGTAGTCGGTGTGGCCAGTGTAGTCGGTGTAGTCAGCGTAGTCCGTGTAGTCGGTGTAGTCAGTGTAGTCGGTGTAGTCAGTGTACTAGTCAGCGTAGTCAGTGTAGTCGGTGTAGTCAGTGTAGTCGGTGTAGTCAGCGTAGTCGGTGTAGTCAGCGTAGTCAGTGTAGTCGGTGTAGTTGGTGTACTAGTCAGCGTGGTCAGAGTAGTCGGTGTAGTCAGTTGGTGTAGTGGGTGTAGTCAGTGTAGTTGATGTAGTCAGTGTAGTCGGTGTGGCCAGTGTAGTCGGTGTAGTCAGCATAGTCCGTGTATTCGGTGTAGTCAGTGTAGTCGGTGTACTAGTCAGCGTAGTCAGTGTAGTCGGTGTAGTCAGTGTAGCCGGTGTAGTCAGCGTAGTCGGTGTAGTCAGCGTAGTCGGTGTAGTCAGCGTAGTCAGTGTAGTCAGTGTAGTCGGTGTAGTCAGCATAGTCAGTGTAGTCGGTGTAGTCAGCGTAGTCAGTGTAGTCGGTGTAGTCAGCGTAGCCGGTGTAGTCAGTGTAGTCGGTGTACTAGTCAGCATTGTCAGAGTAGTCGGTGTAGTCAGCTGGTGTAGTGGGTGTAGTCAGTGTAGTGGGTGTAGTCAGTGTAGTCACGACAACACTGACCACCCCAACTACACTGACTAAATTAACTACATAGACTACAATGACTACACCTTTAACACCAACTATACTGACTACACCGACTCAGTACACAAACTACAGTGACTACACTGACTACACCAACTACACCAACTATGCTCACTACACTGACTTCACCTACCTATATGGACAGCGATTAGATTTGTTATATTCGAGACGGTACCCTGGTGAAAATCTTTTGAAGATCCTCAAGGATCTTCAAAGATCTTTAAAGATCTGCAAAGGTCCTGTAAAGATCCTCACACACAAGGATCTTTTAAGGATCCTACAGGATTTTATGAGGATCTTGTAAAGATCTTATAAGGTTCCTGACAAAAATCCATTCAAAGATCTTTGCAAGGATCCTTTAGGATCCTCCAAGATTTTAATAGGATCTTTAAAGGATCCTTTGAAGGATCCTTTGACAGATCTTTCTTAAGGATCCTCAAAGATTTAATGAGGATCTTACAAGGTTCTTATTAAGATCTTTCCAAGGATCTTACAAAGTTCTTTGTCAGGATCCTTTATATAATCCTCAAGGATCTTAGAAGGATCTTAATAAGTTCTTGAAAGGATCCTTTAAATGATCTTCATCAAGATCTTTAAGGATCCTTAAGGATTTAATGAGGACCTTTAAAAGAACTTAAGAGGATCCTATTAAGGATCCTTCAAAGATCCTTCTTAGGATCCTCAAGGATTTGACAAGGATCTTTCAAGGTTCTTAGAAGGATCCTTTTAATGATCTTTGTCAGGATCTTTAAAGATCCTCAAGGATTTAATAAGGATCTTTAAAGGAACTTAAGAGGATCCTATACAAGATACTTCAAAGATCTTCTAAAGGATCCTTAAGGATTTTACAAGGACCTTCCAAGGTTTTTAGAAGGATCCTTTTTTAAATGATCCTTCAAAGATCTTTTTCAGGATCTTCAAGAATCCTCAAGGATTTAATGAGGACCTTTTACAAGAATCATAAGACAAAAACAAAATGTTATTTGATTTTCTTGTAGTTTGAGTTTGATCTTTATAGATATAGAAACAAACCAACAGTATGTGAGAAGCTCGGATATGCATCTATTACTGACTCTTGCTTATTCAGTTAATTTTTCTTATAAAAGCAATACACTTCGCAAGCAGTAATTTTACCTCTTGCAATGCTGAATGAAGCGGAGATTACAGTTGCATTCCACGTATGTGACTTTATTTTATATTTAATTTAAGTAGACTTTCTTACACAGAGATAGACGTGACTTCGAAATTCTCATGGAGCTTGAATAGGTCTGAATAAATTACCTCATCTTTCTCGCAATATAAAGTCGATAATTTCCCGATTGTGTGAGAGTAAAATTGCTTGGAATCACCCTGCACTTCTTTAAATGAATCATGAATACTTTCCAGCCTATTTAAGATCGCTAAATGGAGTTAAAATCCAAGTTTGTTTCGTGAAAATCGAAGAAAGACTGAGACACGAGCCGCCATCTTGGATTACTGGGCCCTGGGAACGAGTGGATATATCCCATGATGCAATGCTTTTTGAAAGGCGCCTGAATCTCAACTTCTTTTCAACGGTCGAACAGAACAGTTTACAGCGAAATGCCTCAGGATTGTGATGCCCAAAAAGCAACAAAATCCGGATCTTTTGCCTCTAAGAAAGAATGTAAGTAGCCAAAGAATCTTAAGGCTTCTGGAAGTAATTACTTAGACAAAGCGTTTCGGTTTTGTTGATCAGATAGATTACACTGTTCTTTTGCTCTTTAACAATATTTATTTATAGTGATAGACCTCTCGAGATAGAACTTCATTTTTCTTTTAATATACATAAATGAATAATTTCATATCTGTTAAACAACATACATGTATGCATGCAGCTTTAGAATGATTAGAATGAATGCGATTCTAGAGTGATAATCAGTGATGCAGAAGAGTGCTGAAGAGACAAATACATCTAGTACTGTACGCGCGATTATTGTCATTATTATTTAAATATGAAATAAGCTTCAGCTTCTAAAGGCTTACAATTGTTGTTTTGTGCTTTCTTGTAGGTATTGAAGCGAAAGGGCTAGAAATAAACATTCACCAACAAAGCAATATGTTTAAAAAGCTAAGTGAAAGCCATTCACAAACATGAGTAATTGTTAATGCATGTGGCAGGAATACAGTAGTAATAAATTCTTGTAGTTTAAAACTCTCAACTGTTAGTTGTCTATAAACAGTCAATATGTGGTACAAAATATTACTCACTGGAAAAGAGAACAAGTGGAGATTCAGGGTGCCCAGCATAAAGCTTATATAAAAGAAATAAGATTATGTGGTTACCTAAAGACATTAATGTTAGTCCCCTCAGACTGAGGCACCTGGGTGCCCTTAACCCTGAAAATTAATAGAGATACTTTGTATGACTTGTTTCTGCAACTTGCAACACAGTTAAGTTTGTACATGTCATATGTAATAATCAACAATGTTAATCTTAAAGGACTGTAGTCAGCAATGCCTTTGTTTTTGCTTACATACCAGAGATACGGTATTATATTTTACACGAACTTATAACAAAAGAGATCACTCACATTGTAAAACTGTTAAGGGTAGTTAAACAGACTTCCAGTAATACAATTTACAGCAATCATGTAGTAAGATTTCTCTGCACCATATAGTTTTCTTAATTTCGCTAGCATGGAAATGGCACAGGCTGACTAGGGTCCCTTTAAGGCTGCATATTTGTATTTGTATATTGAAAGGACGCAGGCTTTTAGCCAGGTGGGAGACCAGGAGTCCTATGGACGGCTACTTATCGCAGAAATTTAATATGAATTACTGTATACGGAGGGTTTTTTTCAGTGAATTTGGAAATTTTTAGACACCTCTGCACTCAAAACTGCAGAAAAACACCTTGCATGCTCCTCAGACCCTCCTATCGGGACAAAATCAGGCCTTATAAAAGTTATGGACTCCCACTTTTTATATCCTGGCTAAAAGCCTGAAAGGACATATGTCCAAAATCACCACTCTGGGTGTACAGGATAAAAATTAAGTTCGATATGGCATTATGTTGAAGCTTTTTGAATTGAAAATTGTCCCAACATAAAGAAAATTTAAGAGAAGCAGACATACAATCAAAATTGTGTTAGTGCATAAATTAATTCATTTTCAGTATGAAATCTTTAAATTTCTTTAAAAAGTTACAATCATATGATTTGAAAAAGTAGGGCAGACAAGGTCAAGCTACAGTTGGGTATTGCCCGACATGGACCAAATTTAGACAGCCATTGTCTGATGATTGGCTGTTATTTTGCAGTCTCCAGTGTTTAAATGTGCTGTGACAAACTGGAAGAAAACATTGCCTATATTACTTTAATGAAAGCTTAAAAAATGGCTTATTGCAAAAGCAAGAAATGACAAAAGGTACCCTTGTCAGATATTAACATTTTGCAGAACGTAACTGTATTTTGCATTGATTTTAAATCAATGAGATGCTTGTAAGACAAGTACATTTCTTAAAAAAATGAGAACAATTAATTTTATCTGAGAAATAAAATACATTTGGAATTATATATTATGTTTATTGTTTTTGATAATCATTTAAATACTAGTGTTGTTTTGCAGGATGTGATTGCAGTGATTTAATCATTTCGCCCTGCTGTCAGATCCTTTCTAAGTCCCTGCATGGGTCCTCTTACGAGTCCCTGTTATGATGATCCTGACAGGTTCCTGCAAAGAACCTCCAGGTTCCTACAATGAACCTTCAGGTTCCTGCTTAAGATCCTTCAGGTTCCTACTCAGATCCTTCAGGTTCCTGCTAAGATCTTCGATGTTCCTGTTAAGATCCTTCAAGTTCCTACTAAGATCTTTCAGGTGCCTGCAAAGATCCTTAAGGATCTTGTAAAATTCTTGCAGGATCCTGCAAGGTCCCTGCTAAGGATCTTGTAAAATTCTAGCAGGTCCCTGCAAAGATCCTGAAGGATCTTTAAAGATCCTTAAGGATCCTTGAGGATCTTTAAAGATCCTTAAGGATCCTTGAGGATCTTTAAAGATCCTTAAGGATCCTTGAGGATCTTTAAAGATCCTTGAGGATCCTTGAGGATCTTTAAAGATCCTTGAGGATCCTTGAGGATCTTTAAAGATCCTTAAGGATCCTCAAGGATCTTTGCAGGGACCTTGCAGGATCCTGCAAGAATTTTATAAGATCCTTCAAGATCTTTGAGGATATGGATGAAGATCCTTGAAGAACCTCATCAAGATCCACAAAGATCCTTGCGCAGATCTTTAAAGATCCTCAAGGATCTTAAAAAGATTTTCACCAGGGTAGTCATGGATTTATTACCCTGAATATCCTGAGATGCGCAGAAGGTATGCGCAGTAACAAAACAAGAAAGATGTTAACTGGTGCCACTACTGTACTGCAAATTCGCTATTCAGTTGTTCCTGTTTTGTCAAGAATAACAAGAATAACTGTCAAACCTCGACTGAATAAAGACAGCTAGAAGTGAGATGTTGTTTATTTGTTAAGCTTTTCTTTTTGGCCTACTGCCATAACCGGTATATTACATTTGTAATAAATACACAAATGCAATTGTTTTGGATCATTAATATTAACATAAGGAGATTTAAGAAACACAAGAATGATTTCAACAGCTAAGAAAGTGCTCATATCTAAGCAGCTGAGATTCAAGTACAGTTCTAGTGTAGCCCAACAAACTTTTTCACTTCACTTTGCAATTACATGTAATGTAAGATGTACCTGCTGGCTGTGGTTGGTCCAAATTAAAGTAACTTAAGCTGGAAAGCCTATGGTATGGGGCATGTATGGGGGACACACACATATAATTTGTCATCTTCATCATCTCTTTTTCTCTATCAGTGCACTACATTACATGTAAAATACTATTAAATAATTTGTGACATGCCCACAAAAGGGGAATTCTCCCTCCCAAACCACAAGATTATGCAAGCAATGGTGTCTGATTCATCCGCATTTGGGAGTCAAACTGTCATCCTTATTTTCCATCTTTTTGTTATCTTTACTCACCCTGAAATTGTTCCTTTTGCCCCTAAGTATTAATACTTTTTGTCTCAAATGGAATCACACCTACAAATACCAAAAAAAAAAATCATACCAGTCAGTCAATCTAGAATATTATATTAGGTTACCACACATTAAATCAAGTGAGGATCCTGGGGGGAAGCGGGGTACTGCCTATTTATGGTTTTACGGGGAGGCTCTGGCCAAAGGTGGTGACTTTTTTTAAGCTCACAGTTTACTAAAGGGTAGGAAAAAATTGTCATTTTAGTATAAGAAAAGGTTACAAAATCAACTGAAAAGTGGACAAGATGGTGGCTTAAAGAAAAGTTTGGGAAAGCGTGCCAAATTTCTGTAGAAATGACAACACGAAACACACAAAAGCTTGCAACCTTTGAGTAGCTGAACCAGAACGACTGAAAGCCCAGGGAAAATTAGGCAATTAAAGAAAATTCTATGGTTCTGGTTTATCCTTGAGGTATAGCAAAAGGGTGCAAATTTTGCTCTCGGTACCATTTTGGTAAAAATTAGTATATTAAAAGGGAAGGGTTTGAACCTCCAGACAGAGCCTCTCCGTATGAAACTTTATTGAGTACCCCCCCCCCCCCAAGGGTGAGGATGCACCCAATCCGTACTCTTCTTATACAAATTTATCTGGGTTCAGCCTTAAGGTGTAATGAACTTTTATGTGTTATATAGAAAGAGAAGAAAATTATCGACTTACTGGTGAGCTGTTATGTTCTGAAGCAAACGTGAATCACAAGGAAGTGTACATGTATGCCCAGTTTGCTGAGCATACACCCTTACACTAAAAATTTTCTACCTGGCTACCTGGGATCCCAGCATTGCCTTACCAGGATTGCAGCTAACTGGACTAAGATTTTCTTATGTAACTGCAAAGTGTGTGAGGTGTGTTTATGCCAGGATCTCTGCAAACTGAGCCAGCATGGCTAACCAGGCCAGTTTGGCTCATTGGCCTCTTAAGGCCCAGTAATACAAGCAACATTTTTGTAAAACTTCTTGTGCAACAATATTGCATTGCAAGTTGAGATTGTTTCTTACACATATTAAGACGGATTCCGCTCAACGTTCGAGCAATAAGTGCAAAAAATATTTACCAAAAAACTACTCATAGCACGGTAACATTTTAAATGCTATTTGAAACATCTCACTCTAGTTCACTTGCCCAAGTGACCCCGCGATGAAATTCTCAAGCATTCTCAAGAAAATTAATTTCAAATCTCGTAAAAGTATGTTAAAAACGGGCGCCATTTTGTTTTGAACTGACATGAAGCGTCTTTTTAATTGAAATGTGGATAACTTCAAATCCAATTTTCTCTCGCGGGGTCAGCTTGGGAGCAAAAGTAACGATAAGTTCTTCTTATCTGTTCTCAAAATGTGACAGTGCTCCAAGTATTTTTTTGGTAACTTAATTTTTGCACTTACTGCTCGAACGTTGAGCGGAAATCGTCTTAACACCTTTTTGCACAACAAATTTGTTGCTTCTACTTTTTGCAACATGAAAATTTGTTATGTGCAGAGGTGGTAATACGTGCAACAAACAATCTCAACTTGCAACACAACATTGTTGCGAGGAAGGTTGCACAAAAATGTTGCCCGTATTACTGGACCTTAAGAGGCCAATGAGCCAAACTGGCCTGCTTAGCCATGCTGGCTCAGTTTGCGGAGATCCTGGCATAAACACACCGAAGCATACCGTGTTATTCCTCAGGGCTATGATTAACATGTGTCTAATAAAACCATGAACAGTAAGAATTATCTTGAAATGTTCACTGTGCCATGACCGACCAATCAGGTGTGAAATCAATGCAAACCACAAATTTCTTGTATCTGATTGGTTTTCTTTCCCGACATAATAACAGTCCAAAAATAATTCAAGTGTTCAGGGTTTTCATAGGCTTACTGTATTAAGAGCCATAATGCCTAACATGTGTTACGGCGGAGTATAGATCAGTGTTATGGATGAACTTATCTTTTGTTGCTATTAATAATTATTTACTCAAAAAGCAATTGGGTTACTTTATATGCATATGAACATGTGACTAATAGCTAATTGACAGCCCTTAATTGAAAAGCAAAGTAACCTAAGTAGCTAATGTTGCCCAAAGCCAAAGGGAACTTGGAGAGAAAACGGCAATTCTGCAGGAATGGGGATTAATGATTATGGAATTCAGAGGACATGGGGGCAAAGTTCTGTCCATGAATTGAAAGTTTAAATCTGAAAAGGTTCTTACAATAACTTATGTGATACACAACTATTAAAGAACATTATTTAAGTTAAATGCAAGACAAAAGCATCGAATCAAGACAATTAATTCAATTCAATGACCCTCTATTTAAATGGCTTTCGTTACTTTTAGGGGACTCGCGCTATATAGAGAAAAAATTGTCTGAATGCACGCACAAAAATGACGAATTTCATTCACTCGCAAAAATGACGAATTCAATTAACTGTACAAAGTTTAGCAATAACTAAACTCAACAATAACAAAGCTAACCGTCGTAGAATCAGTGCTTAACCCTAAACAGAAGTGTAGATGAGTTCTTAGGCCTAATCACTATCGGTCAGTGCTTTACCCTAAATACTGTAGATGAGTGTTTAACCGTTTTTCATTTTGTTTTCATTTGTTTTTCTCGCTAATAAACGCTCGTCATCAAATTTGTCACTCGTCATTTTTGCGCGTGCAGTCAAACAGTTTTTCACTGGTTTTTTGCCTATGTAGCGCGAGTCCCCTAAAAGTAACGATAGCCATTTAAATAATACTAAGTCCTCGTGGATTGAGCGGACCGCGTGAGAAATATAACTGAATACAAACATTTACCAACCAAGAGTAAAAAAAAAACATACCTGAAATGATGTACGAGCCATAGACGAAGGAAAAGTGGTTCTTCCATATTATTTGCATTGAATTTCCATCAGATTGAAAGCCGTTTGCACGTTGGTTTGTCCTATACTAGCTCGCTCGACCGTTAAAAAGATTGTGCTGCCTTCCCGAATGAGCACGAATTGTGGTCAGCGGACGTTTACTACTTAGTGTACACGAACGCTAAAAATAACATGCCCTGAAAAAACAGCGTTTTTGCGGTTCTGTGTTGTTTTCACGTAATTTAGAGATTTTCCATGAAAATGCTAACTAAATTCGCTGAGGAAAATGTCGATTATTTAACTTGGTGAGGTTAGTTCGCATCGCAATGTACCAGCAGAGGCCAGTAGAACGAAATTCAAAGGGTGTAGCACCTACGTTCGCATGAAATACCTCTGACAAACAGGTTTTAGTGGAAATTCAAAAGGAAAAAACCGTACTTAAAGAGATTCTCGTCTGTGTGTTAAAACAAAAAAAAAAAAACGAATAATGTAGACTCCTGTTCGCGAGAAGGGCTAGTTTTGCAGCGTTTTTGTATCACGCTCAATTTCTTTTGTTTTTGCTTATCCACAATCCTCTTCTAAGCAGTACCGGTACCGGGCAATGTTTTTGTTACGCCCACTTCAAACTGGCGGCCGAAAAACGTTTTTAAAGAAAAACAATCTGTCTTCAAAATTCACAGATTAGTTGGATTTAAATCAATTCTCTGTTGCTTCTCTCAACTGGCACTACCGAAATGTTAGGTTTTAATAATTAACCAAATATTCGTCTACGCACAAACTGCGACTTGTTGCTGAAGCCAAACAGTAAAACAGTGCTTAATTTTAAACATGTGAATAGGTTGTTCAAGATAATAAAAACGCAGATGTCCCCCATCTTGAAGTGGGTGTTAAAAACTTAGCTTTGGGTGGGGGAAGGGGGCGTGGGGAGGAACCCCTAAAATCTCGGTGGGCGATGTGCGGCAAATGTCTTGAAACAATTACACTATTTCGGAGCACAATATGTGATTTTTTTTTACCCTGTTTCAGGCCTGACCCAAAATCTAACGCCCCTTATCAAAACTGTCCCAAAAAGGATCGCAACTACCTAGGAACTACTTCAATTTACGTAAGACGTTTGAGAAGGGCTTCAAATCCTCTATATTAATCAAAAGACCATTCTCAAGGGATGAAAATAGTAAAAAGTAGCTTCGTCTAAAGACCATACCCAATTCCAGACCATAACTCGAAAACTTTACCCTAATTCAGACCAAAACGACACAAAAATCATTACCTTTGAGGCCGCCCACTCCTATCTGGCTTTTATGTAGAAGGTTTTTGCAGTCTCCCTTTTTTCTTTTCATGTCGTTTACAAGGTTTAGGCAATCTCTCTGTTTTACTTTCTTTCTACAATCTCCCTTTTTTACATTTGTGGGGAGCAAGGTTGGTGTAGCAGTGGGAGCACTTGCCTCCCACCTCTGTCACCCGGGTTCGGTTCCAGTGGTTGGCACGTGGGTTGAGTTTGTTGTTGGTTCTGTCCTTGCTCCGAGGGGTTTTTTTAGAGTTCTCCAAATTTTTTCCCTCCACAAAAACCAACACTTCCAAATTCCAATTCAACCTGGACGTCAAGTGTTTACACATGATGTGTGGTCCTCACACTACGACGCTAAATTTGATTTACCTTTTTTTTTTACTTCAAATGTTAGATACATATTCTTGAATGTATCCCTTTTCCAATTTACACGCTAGCGCTATTTGCATTGTCTGGCCAGTCTCCCTTTTTCCATTTACATGATTTTTACAGGATTTGGGCCACCAAATTTACATGTTATTTACAGGGTATAGAACAGCCCCATATTTCTCATTTACATGTTCTTTACATGTTTTGTTTAAAAAATTTACAGGATATTTACAAAGAAGATACTGTAAATTTGTTCCCCAAAATTTACATGTTATTTACATGGTTCTTTAAGTTATAAGGGTTAAAGGGGACCACGTAAATCCATTTTTACAACAAATTTACAGCTTCTCCTTAACATGTAAAAAAGCATGCAAATTCAATTTACAAAATGCCAACATGTAAATGTAAATTTACAAAAAACATGTAAATTAGAATTTGCATGTTGTAAATTACGATTTACATGTGCATGTAAATTTTCAACTTTTCCAGTGTGTTTATTATGTTGCATATCCCAGAAGCGCTCTGGCATACGGTGATGCCATGGACTACAACCTGGGTAAACGAGAAAAGGTATTCAAATGGGCGTGTCAACTCAATTATGTTATTTTTACTACAGAGTGTATAACAGGGCTTCTTGTTTACTTGTTTATTTTCTTACGAAAGAGTTCATAGATGTTTAGTTTATTTATTTCGTTAAGGACCTCTTTGAAAACCGCATTTGTAAAAGAGCTACTTTTCTTTAAAAATAAACATAAACGTGGCGTGCGCTTACAGCGGCAGCTCATCACGCGCGGCCCACGTTTCCACGCGGCAGGCGATTTTGGCGCTCGCTGCTGTTGTGTTTTTTTTTCGCTCGATTATCCCTGAAAGGAGAGATTGCGAGCGAGCGGACGCAAGCGTTTAAAGAAACGATCGAAGGAATAACTTACCTCGTTGTACGGTTATTTCGCTAGACTACCAGTTACATGTTACAGTGGATTCCTTCCATTACCTGAAGACATTTCGCCGTAGTGATTTGTAGTCTGTACTGCATTGTTTGTAGGTAATTTTCGCCGATATCACGCTTTGTTTGCTTTACATTTGTAACGCGGAATGGCAAAAGTAACACCAAATAAGAAACAGCTCTTCTTTGGTAACTCTCCGATCAGAAAGATCAGAAAGCCCGCCACGTCTGCGAGCTGGTACTTGGCCACTTCGTTCATAAAACTTGCCAGTGAACGGACTACACTGAAACACCACATTTCACACATCTTCTAATTTAGTTAAAAACACTCCCTGAAGTGCTTGTAGAGAGCTCGAACCGGCCGATTATCGAAAGCATCCATTCGCAGAAGGAAAGGAGTGAAAGATTGAATAATCGAATTTTACCGCTCTTGTCAAAATATTTATGAAATCCAACCTCTTTAGGACTTTAAGTCAAAATAGCCCGATAGAAACCCTGCGGGTGCGAAACCGCAAGACGGCTAACTTGCAAGCCCATGACGTCACTCCCTAGCAACCAGACCTTGCGAATTTTTAAACTTCCGGTTATCTCTGGCTCGTGATGGTTAAATCAATTAATAATTAGACGAGAAAACTATTCTTTTTCTTTATTCACGTGTTGGCAGGACCGTTAACAAAGCAGAATAATAAGACTCAGCATGGTCAAGGCCAAGGTTTGTCGTTATAGCAACTGAAATGACAAAAAGAAAAAATAAATAAATTCTAGTAGTGATTAGAACATGGTCACACCCACTCAGCCAATCAGTGTCCAGCATTTCGATGCTCTATATTCCATAAACTGTCTTAGAACATGGTCACACCCACTCAGCCAATCAGTGTCCAGGATTTCGATGCTCTATATTCCATAAACTGTCTTAAATTATGTAAAATGGCGGGGGCTTTGAAGCACAGGGAAATTGCGGGGTAAAAGTACAGAGAATTTCTGCATTCATTAGTGGTTCTATATAGAGCATACTAATGTGGCATTGTTTTCCTTTGTTTGTAAGCCTCATTAGTTTGCTCTATATAGAACCACTAATGAATGTAGCCTGCGAGCAGGCTCTCGTTTGGGTTTTATGCGCGAGATGCGAGACGCGAGTGGCGAAGCCGCGAGAGCGTGGGGCGAGGTGGGCGGGGCTGGGCGAAGAGAGAGCCTGCTCCTATTACTGTAAATTTTTCATTCCCACCCCGGAAGCTATAAAATTTCACAGGATGTGAGAAATTTGACAGCAACATGCGGAGACCGCTGGATTGCTGAAGTAAACATAGTTATCAACAACATGGAGCGGGAGTTGAATGCGATTTCGGAGGTTTTAACCAAGTTTCAGGCGGTATCTGGCGTTAGTTTTAAACTGAAAAAAGAGCAGGAGTCTGCAGTGAAAAGCCTCTTGTTAAATGGAGACGTGCTTGCTGTTCTTCCGACGGGATACGGGAAAAGCTTAGTTTTCCAATGTTATGTGGCGGCGAGGGAAGTGTAAGAGAATGCGAAAGTATCTCTGCTTGTAATTTGCTTGTAATTTGCTTGTAATTTGCCCCGCTTGTAATCGCGATCATTTTTTGATCTTCCGGTGTCCTAATTTTTACATGCTCACTTGGATACAAAATAAGGATTTTCACTTGCGCCTTCCTCTGCGATAGATCGTCCACGTTTAGCAAACCGAGCTCCCAATCGCCTCTGCCATTTCTATTCGATTCTGCTTGGTTTAATTCCTCGTTATTCGTGGAACAAAATAAGCTTTTCCTCGACGTGGGTTTCTTTCGTTTGTTATCTGCGATCTCTGCATCATCATCGCCCTCTACTTGTCACTTTTGAGATGCACACTCCTCAACGCCTTTCCTCAGCATCTTTTCGTTTACCGGGCTTCGCTCAGGCGAAGAAACAGACGTCGGAAGACAACGTTTGAACCTTTTTTGACTCTCTGTCTCTGGATCTTGCAACGCACTTGCAACAAAACAAAATAGCTGATGCATGTTCCGTATTTTCCTTCCACAAGCGGCACAAACTCTGTCCGATTTACTTTCACTACGTGTCACCTTCAATCCTACTTCATCACACTGTTTTGCAAGGACAACACCGATGGATCCTTTCTGCTTGGAAGGTTGAAACAAATTTTCTGTTCCAATCTGGCGGGCCAGTGATCCATACTGGACCTTAAAAGAACAACCACAAAGTCGGCAGTAATCTTTAACTGAAGGAAGAAGAGTTTTTCTATCTCGCGAGTGGCGAGAGCGTGGGGCGAGGTGGGCGGGGTTGGGCGAAGAGAAAGCCTGCTCCTATTACTGTAAATTTTTCATTTCCGCTTTGCCTGAGCGAAGTTTAATACCATTGGCTGAAAAGTGATAAGCTGTCAATCTATTAGGATTGCGCCAGAAGCAAAATTTAGCGGGAAAACGTTAAGAAGATCACACACAGACAAGAAGGCGTGTGACGATGTCAATAATAGCGGCCGATAACAATCAAACGCCGAAGAAAAAAACCGGGCGTCTCCCATCTCGCGCATAAAACCCAAACGAAAGCCTGCTCGCAGGCTATAATGAATGCAGAAATTCTCTGTACTTTTACCCCGCAATTTCCCTGTGCTTCAAAGCCCCTGCCACTTTTCATAATTTAAGTAAGGGTTAGACAATGAACGCTCGTGTCCTATGGGATATAGCGTCCCTCGCAAGATTAAATGCCACTCGGCCTGCGGCCTCGTGGCATTCTATCTTTGCTCGGGACACTATATCCCATAGAACACGTGCGTTCATTGTCTAACCCTTACTTAGCATACGAACTTTCCTATTAAAATAAAGTTTTCGAATGGGTGAAACTCGGCTTAAAAATTGACGACATTTTCATTTGTTGTAATTTGTATTCGGCCCTGTGATCATTGATTTTTTTGAGGAAGTTCTTCTTCTGATCAAAATGACAAATATGACATATCACTTTATGATTCTAAGAATAGTTATTAAAAACTGGACTAGGTATATTGGATTTCTAGCATTTTGATTGGCTGAACGGAGCTAGGCTATCAGCTCATATACCTGCTGCGACCAAATATGGTCAATGAACACTCAACAACAAAATGAACAAAGTGAGCTGAAAGTTTTTTTCCTCGCGAGCAACCCGGCGAGAAAAAAAAAATGGACGAGAAAAATCACTTGGCAGCGAATTTAAATTAAGCAGAAATTCTAACAGCGTCACCAACAAGCATCACCAACAGCGTGGTCTAACTGTGAGGTCAAAATTGTATGAAGAAACTGTGCAGAAATTGGAATTTAAGCATCAAGCGTTGTGTTTACAATTAACTTCATTCATCGATCGTCACGTCGGTCATAACAATTGAACAAATGGTAGGTTTTATCAGGAAGGCTTTCCACTTCAAAATATCAAGACAAGACAGAAAATAAAACACTGTGAAATGACGCAGGAGCATTTAATAAAAACTATCACACATTCCTGTCATTCGTGGCGAGTTGGTGCGAAAATCATGAAGCAGTCTAAACATTCAAGTGCTAAACAAACTACAGCTGAAAACTACCGAGAAGGAAGGAAGGGAGAGAGTTTTTACGGCTTCTGAATACGCAAAATTGACATTGGTTTACCTGCACTCTTGTAGCTCTGTGTTCCAACAGGTCCAAATGCTAGTCAGATAGAAACCGGATGTCATGTAAACGGAGTTGAATCGCTTTAATTTCCAGTTGCTTGTATGTTGTTTTTAAAATTCCGTCCGCAACTTCTAAACCGAGAACAACTGCATTTTGTGCTTTGCGTTTAACAAACTATGATGGCAAATTCTAACGTTTCTCGCTACAGTAATCTTGCTTCTGAGCTGCATAGAAATTACCTCTTCAAGTTCAAATTAGTTCTGTCTTCAGTTAGATCACACGCGCACATGATAGCTCCGTTGTGCGAACAGATTACAAACTTGTTCCGTTTCAACTCCAGCAGCTAATATGGTGAAATTGTACAGTTTCAATCCGCTTTGAACAAGATCACAAAAATGTTTCAGCCGGAAAAATAAAAGATGTACGATATTTCGGAGCCAATAATTAGGAGATTTTTTCCAAAACTTGTGCCACTTTGTTCACTTTTGAGCGGTTTTCATTGATTCATTCAGCTTTGCAATGAAACGCTGCAACACTTCGCAAGGTTTTGGCGCCTTTTTCGTTCAGTCATGTGATCGATTCTTGTTCCCTTTTTAATCTTTTTCTCATTTTTCCCGTTCTTTCTTGATTTTTTTTTTAATAGTGGTTAAGTTTTTAATAAAACAATTATTCTACTCGGGCTTGCTGGATATCAAATGATTATAACAGTACGCAGTTACGTCAAAACATCCCGTGGAAACTACATTCAACCGGTAACTAATATTTCAGTTAACAGTTAGAAAGCTATTTTTTGCGTATCCTAGCTTTTAATGAATTCACATCAAGCTTCAGGAGAAATGCTCCATTTTAAAACGGCAGAAGACAAACGCAATGCTTAGTCTCTCTAATGCTAAGGTTTCAAGTGAACGCTGCCAAAATTGTCATTTCTGTGATGAAACGTTGGGGGTTTGAGTGACAGTTTATTTCGTATTTCCTCTTCTAATTGACGTGCATTAGGGATTTAACCTTTCAACGAGAACTGAGCATAAAGCAACATTCGAGAATATCGAAAAATGAGCACATAAAAGAGGAAAATGATTGCACCAACTCGACCTAATGATTTATAGTAAATATACATGAAAAAACTATATGTAATGGGATTCAGTCTCATTCAAGCGTCATACAGCTTGATCACTCAGTTGGATCTTTGGATATAAACGACCGCATTCGGATTAGAAAAGCTTATTGGAGTACAAAGTGCTCTCGGTTTGACTAAGAACTGATTCAAAGGGCGACTGAAACGGTCACAAAGATGATTCCTAACAAGGGGTAGCCTCAATGAATTTCAACTCTTGTTGCACGGTCGTCATAAAGTAAGCTGAGCTTTGTTGGTTTTCTCTTTCTTATTGTTGAAAGAGTTTCTTTCCTAGCTCTACGGTTTTTCTCCAGAGGAACCTTTACGTTCCAATTTAATGTGGAGAAAGAAAAGAGTATGAACCCACCCGTAGCAAAACTAGCAATCCTTTCCAGTTATCTCATGATTTATTTAGTTCAATAATGTCTTTGGCTAACTGTTGCGTGTGTTCTTCAAGCCTCTAATGTATTCAAATAAAAGCTATTTTAAGTACTCTCAGGTGACTTTGTTACAACAATTCCTCCTTGGGGTGAGAGATTCTTACCTTATTTTTCATTTTCAAGATTTACAACTTCCTAGACATAGATATAAGCATCCATTTTTATGTCAAAACAACTATAAGTTCTCAGGATATTGATGTTAGGAAAACGTCAGCGACTGACACACTTTCAGGCAATTAAAAAAATTGGCAAAATAATGAAACAGTACACTGAAGGTGATACAATTTTTTTTAAGCCTGGAAAGCCCATTTACACAGGTGATCGTTTTTTTCTTTTTTGTTATTTTAAATACCCGTTTCAATTTTGGCGATTTCTGTGGACAGATTTCACACTTTCCGAAGTCAGTATAAATTTGAAGCGACTCTCTCTGCAAAACGGCTTGATGATCAAACGGTACTGATGAACTTCGTTCCTCTTAATTGCAGTTACGTTGTTTTAAACGGGGGCAGCCATCGTGGAAATGTAAGCAAAAATTTCGAATGAAACTTTCCATTTTTCCAGATCGTCTCAGGGTTGACAGTTATGGAATCTTCTGCTTTCTCAGATCGTGTGTTAGGGCTTAGCGGAGAGGATATGTATGTAAGCTAGCGTTATTTAATCTCTACAAATTCTTTAGCTGAAAGTTATTTTGACTGAAACTCAGATTGATAATATTAAATTATTACTACTAGACGACCATGATAACGTATCAAGTGGATTTTAAAAGAAAAAACGAGCCACATTTTTACCGAAAATGTCGCTCCAACCTATTCATTGACCACTGAAAGCCCAAGACACTTATAAATAATATCTCTGCTCTCTACTTGCCATTTTATTTTTAACAAAACTGCCTGGATCATTACTTTTCGGCTTTCATTCCTGCAAATGTGTTTTATGGCTCTTGGAAGCAATCCTAATAAACGGCCCGCGCATTATGGACGTCTGGAACGGACTGATAGATAAATGTTTTGAATCGGCGTTTAGCCGACTGTTACCGCATTGTGCACATGAGTGTTTTTAAAACGCGTTTTGCTTATTATGATTCGACTCAGTGACCGAGCAACGGAAAGTGAAACTCGCTTTTAAAATAAGATTAAAAGGGTGACTTGGCCAATTCAAGTTAGTTAAAATAAAAGATAAAGCTCGAAATGAGTTACCCATGTAAAAAATTAATGATTGCAGAAGTAAATTTGAAATGAAAATAAATTCTGACCACACTAAACGGAAAGGAAACCACTTCACTGAGTCAATGCTTTGTGTGACTCTTGGCTGGAGTCATATAAGTACTGAAAGGTGACAGCCTGTTAGATCTGTCAAAATGATTGCATGATTTTATTCACGTGAACATGCTGTAGGTAATTAATTTTTGCTTGTTCGTCGCTAGTTAAAATGTTGAACCCCCAAACAGCATATTTTTGTTTCTTTATAAACAGTTAGAGTACGTTCTTAATTAACTTTAGTCAGATTACGGAACGTAAGCGGAAAACCGAAGTCCCTCACGAAGTGCACGAATCATCACAACATAATGGGGTTATGTTATGTTGGTGTTCAGTTCAATTTCCTCATCAGTCGCATCAAAAACGAGCGAAACGTGTCATAATCAGGACTTAGGACGATACACTCGTATGATTAAACAAAGACCACGCAATCTCACGTGCACACAGCCAAGTTGACCAGCAGTTTCAAAATCAAACAACGAAAACATGTTTATCAGGGTTTAGCTGTTTTATAAGCAAAGGGCATTTTCTTTATTTCATGATGTGCACAAGTTAAGTACGGACAATAAGTCAATAAACATTACCCAACGCTAATTTGTGAATATCTCGGAAATCAAACCAGAACACTAAGCAAACAAACTTTATAGTGAACATGAAGCAGAAACAGGCGAACGCAATGTCGTACTCACACTCCAGAAGCTCCTTAGCTTGTGTCTGCAGATCGTGTCAGCATTTTGAGGAATTTTGCAAGAATCAGTTCCTTGAACAGCGGTTTGGTTGCCTAGGCGCTACACCGCTGACCAAAAAGCCCGAGGAAAATGATCCCCTTCCTTACACCTCCCTCGCTGAATAAACCTCCTCACCCCCAAGAAAACCGCTGCCCCGACTTACTCTTGACTCAGGGACCCGCAGCAAACGCAAACAAACAAATATACAAATTCTGAAAGAAGCTGACAACGATGCGGACGCATGCGTACTGCGTCCGCACAAAAATAGATGAAGTGTCCATTTTTAAAAATATGTTTGCTTTCACCCAGAAGACCCTCCCCTCACCCCCCTCCTCTCTCTCCCCCCCCCCTCCCCCCTCCCTCCTCCACGGCCTCTGGGTTTCAAGATTCATGTTGTGTGGCCACTCTGATCGTCTTTACTTTGTCGAGTTATCATGAAAATCAAGTTTGGCTATAATCAACCTACAATAATCCCATAAGCAAGGGAGCTTCTCATTATATTGCCGGCACCGCAGGTCATATGCTTTTGATTGCCTCGGCTACGCCAGAGGATAAAAAGTCACGAGCAAGACAGTTACTCCATATTCAATAACGTTTCGCGCAGACAGAAAGAGTACAATTCAAAACCGCAAACAACCTCTTGTCAATGTCATGATTGAAATAACCTTTTCCCAAACTCCGGAGCTAAAGGTTTGTTTACTTATAGCGGTTCTATTTTTTTTAATATACGTGGCCATTGAAATGAAAGCAATGAGCAATTATTTAAATACTTGTATTATTGATTGTTACTTACAAAATGTTTCTAACTGTAGCCATTGAAATGGAAGTCGGCTTCAGCAATCAGTACTTTTCACTGGCAGTGTAGCTAGGACAAAATGCTACACTAGGCGGCTGTTACTTTTGCGTCTCAGTGTAGTTGAAATCACATATTGTGACCATTCAAATGAAAGCTACTGAGTGGAAGATATATACTTTGCTGTAGAAAGCGGTTTAAACTGTGCCTGGATCTGTGCCTGGATCTGCGACCATTCAAATGAACTGAATCTTTTGAGCAGTTCTCTTCGGTGCTGCTGACTGACTCTCAACGGAATGGATAACATGAATGAATGATTGCATTTGGAATTTCCTTTCTTTTTCAGTTTTACTGAGTGCTCCAGCCATCTGAAGGTGTCACCAAGAGGTAAGTTACGTTTTAGATGCGCACGCATTATTTAAAATCCCACCTTGAATACAGCCGTTATAACGATCGACTAGGGTGGGAAACGAACGATTTACTACTTGTAGCTACTTAGAGCAAAATTGCTGCAAGTTTAGTAACATTGGCTTACAATTCTAGAAGAAAACGAATGGCCGACTGTTTTGTTTAAAAGTTTTTAAATACTCCAGAAAATAGTCTCGAATTCACGTTGGCCCTTGAAAGCGCTCCTAATAATAACTGTATTTTGGACAAGCACAGTTTCAGGTTTTTTGGAACTTGTCCCTTGGTACCTTGGCATTTTTATGTAGGATCTCGTACCAAGTTCCTTGATGTTCTATTTACTCCAATAAGCCGTGCTCATTCGAACATGATCACCGATGGCTAGTTTGTTAAAAAATGTATGTCAATTAATAGAATTCAAAAATGCATGTCGCGAAGGTGTTTAATTGCGTTAAGTGAAAAGTAGAACGCTATGAACCGAAACAGCAATAATGTCTTCATAGTTTGCGCCTAGAGGCGGCTTTTCTTCCTTCTGCTGTTTACATAATCTACTTTGACCTCAACTTTTATTCACACACACAAGTGTTCTTTGTAGGTTACGTAGCCACCTGTACTCATAGCAAGTGCTGGAAACCGAGCCTTCCAAGGTTTTAGTCAAATTTACTCTCGTGTTTGGATCAATCTTGAAACTTATAATACAAGCGCGCGCTTTCCCTTCATCTACTATATGAAAAAGAAAACATGTAAGGAAACTTCGAACAACAGGTTAAACTGAAGTTGAAAAAACTTCCTTATTAAGCTTTTGATCATTATTATTATCATTGTTATATTTATTATTATTATTATTACAAGTGAGACCGGAAATAATATTATAAGTATTAGTTAATCATTAGTAAGACACCTCTCATCAAATTAGAACCAGTGTTTTATAAACTTTAAATAAGCCCTTGTTGTAGGTAATAAAAACTTAAATATCTAAGCAATTAAAATGCTTTATTCAGTAAGTGATTTGAAACCGGGATACTATAGTGCAATACGTTTTCTATAATATAAGACGCTCTCATACTCATATTTTTCTCCTTATATGGTAAAATGACGCTATAGTTGAATAATAATAATGATGATGATGATGATGATGATGATGATGTACCTTATTTACTTGTATTAATTCCCCAGGACGTTTAATTAATAGTAGGAAGTAGTGGAACCTAAAACATCCCAGGGCATTGCTTTCTTTCTTGACTGTCCAATAGTGGTAGTTTCTCAGAAGGAGTAGCTTACTGGAGTTAATATGAAATATAATTTAAATTACTGTAAAAGCTCTCATAAGTCCTGCTTTCTAATGTGCCTTCTTACCTACTACTTGCTAATTACAAATAAGTTATTTGCTTACAATTATGTCATGACATTGGGACTTGAAAATTACTTTACCGCCAGAGGAAGATGCGAAGAAGTACAGCATTATGCATGTAATTACTTACACGTAATTCAGGTGAATCAATTCATTCATCTATTTTAAGTACCAATCAGTCAATCAATCAACCACTCAACCAACTGGCTGAAAAATCAGTCAATCAGCCAATTAAAAAATCCATCCATCCATCAATCAATCAATCAATCAATCAATCAATCAATCAATCAATCAATCTGTGACTTCAGTGTTGCCAATGCGAATAACAAATGGTCCAGTAATGACTAGTGACTTTATTTGATGCACAGATTATGACTCACTCTCTTACTACCGCAGACCGTGATGGTAGTAGATCTCGAGACTTTAGTTCTTTTTGGTTTGATAATCTGTCACCAATAAGCATTGTTACTGATTGCCATAATCTGGTACCAAAGAAACGGAATAGCGTCTTCCTAAATCATTTCAGAATAGTCTGAAACCTAACAGGCAATGAACTGACAAAAAGGGATCAGACTGTGGTGAATCAGTCAATCGATATAGTTTTCCCCATAAAGAGAATTCAATCAAATAGGTCTGACTCTTCATTCCTGGGATAGCAGTGGGGGGGGGGGATACTTCCCCCAAAAAAGATATAGGGCAGGGTGTGCTCATCAGATATTTTGAAGTAGAGCCCTAAAAGGTGTACTCCGGGATTCATTCCATTTGCATACATTATCCACTTAGTAGTACTGAGGGGTTAGTCAAACTAATCAATAACATCAAAATATTAAGCAGAAAAAGACAAAAAATATATATAACCTTATTTCAAAACTGCTCTTCAAATTTTTTATTTGAATGATAAAGTGTGTCTGGGAATATAGCTAAACGTACAAATTTCTTAACCAAACCCTTATAATAAACTGTAAGAAAAAGCAGATTTTAACTATCGCAATTACCAATAGTAGGACAGTCGGTGTGCACGCGCCAGAGAAAAATGAGAGACTGCTTGCAGTCTATGAGAATGGTACCAACTTAGGCCAGTACGACTTCAGATCAACTCCAAATGCTTACCTCTGTTTACATGAAACGTAAGAAACATGAAGCTAGTATAAAATAATTATCATCTTAGGCCGTGTTTACACGAGTGATTTCATCCTGAGATGACTTTCATATCGGTGTCTGGTCATTTACCTGTAAGTTATTACACGATTTGGAGCTGAAATGGTGTTTACCCCGGGACGATTTCATCCCGGTGCTAAAGACCGGGATGAAATCGTCCCAGGGTGAACACATTTCAGCTCCAAATCATGTAAACATTTACAGGTAAATGACCAGACACCAAGATGAAAGTCACCCCTGGACGAGACAAATGTCATCCCGGGATGAAGTCACTCATGTAAACAGGGCCTTAGGATGGTTTAACTCATCACTGCTGCTGAACCAATATCAATGATGCAGAACGGTTTGAAATCAGACTGGGGAGCCACTTAAACATGAACAGTGTTCCAATTGGTCTGAGATATTTGTTTTGGGTATGCCCATTTAATAAGTGGCGTTGGAGCATTCCAAGCTGTTGGATAATAGATAAACTGGATTTTTAAGGATGGGATGGTTGCGGACCATATTAACACAAACAGAGTTTATATTGGTCTCATGTAAACACTTCATGCCAGTCTGACTTTTAGTTTGGTCTCATGTAAACAAAATCGTACCAGCCTGAGTTTGCAGAGGTCTCATGAAATCCGCAGGGCGTTACTGCGCCTGGGTCTCCGAGGATGTTGTTAAACATTCTTGAGAGCTGCTAAACTTTAGGCTAAGGAGGTGTTTGCATAATACCAGCATGATTTTCATTCTGGTACAAGTTCCTTCCGATTTCCTTTTGTTTCTCTGTATTGTTTAATGATTACAGCACAAAATCTCATAACTGTACAAGTCATACCTGTGTGAGCTTGCCCCAGTAGTGGTACTGGGCCACAATTATCACTGTGGTACGGAAACCCATACGTGGCATAACTGTTTGATTCATTCTGCATTAAGTTTTAACCCTTTAACCATCAAGAATAAATCTTACATCGCCGTGAAAAATGGATTTTGTAACTTAAGTGGGTATAAGGTTTTCATCACCTACCCAAATGGAGGTCTTGATGGAACACTCATGTAAATGTTGTGATTTAATTTTATCCTTGGTTCAATTTTTATTTTCCTTTGTGAGTATTAGGATTGCCAAATTTTCTTTTTCTGAAAAGGCTGTTTTAGCCACCCCTGTCTTCTATGTGTTTACATGACAATATAAAACAGGTCATGTTCAAATTCCACACTACAGAAATTTGTGCTTGTTCTCACACTCTTAAAGGCAGATGGTTTAAATATCTGGTATATTTTACTGATTTTAAAACTGTTTAACTGTACTTAATTATGTTTGACTGGGTTCAGAAATTGGAATCAAACACTACTATATGCATGTTATTGGTTTAATTGTATTCAACTACTGAACCCAAATTAAACCGATCATTGCATTTGACCCAGTTCATTTTACTGGACAGTAAGATAGTACGTAAGCTGGGATAATTTATGATTGATATCTTCCATGTGCATACCTTCACTGTAAGAAAAGCTGCATCACTGATTACTGCTGACATATACATGCCTAGTATAGATAAAAAAGGATCAGTGAAAACAACGACTTCAGGGCTAAAAATTGACAGTCTCTTGGTTGCCAGTAGCGATTTAAAACTGACCAGGGCCACTAAAAGTTGAGGTTTGTTTTTATTGACATGTGACTCCAGTCTTACTTAGAGTTCTACAGTATGTGGTACTTTTTCCACATGATTATTGGCGAAATCCCTGGATAAAAGACTTACTTCTCACCTGGGTTGGGAGGGGTCTATTCAAGTAAATATGGTTTTCAATTTTTTGATTTAGACTAGAGGATTTTGAAAGCCACTTTATCTAAATGGCCTGGTCCACTATACTAAGCGAGCAAGCGAGAAGACCCTGGGGACGAGGTTGGAATTCAAGGATACTGGCCCGAGTTGCAATTCAATGATTCAAGCGCTGAAGTTAATTTTTTACCCTGCAAATTATGGAATAACTTAATCAGTTAAAGTAGAGAATGAGATGTACAAAAAGATTACATCCACCTGCTTTGAACTCGATTATCTTAACATATTTTCCCAAAAGTAATCAACACATAACTTTTAATAAAAGTTTTACATGTACCCAATTCGAAATTTAAATTTGTTGTTTGTCAACAAATCATGCCAACTATAGCTTTGAACCTTACTTGATCTAAGAAACATTCGTGAGTCATTAGATGTATATAAATAATTTGCAAGCAGTGAAGAAAAGCCCAGCTAATAAACAAATAGAGTTGGAGATAAAATAAAGTATGTTATGTGTTATGTTATGTTGTTATGAGATGTTTACAACACGTAAGCTTAAATGATGCTACACAAAAGAATTTAAGCTTATCTGCCAATATCAACATTAGGAGAATAGCCTGACTTTCTTGCTTTAAGCAATAGCTGTTTGAAACATTAATTTTAACAGCAACGCTGTAATTAAAGTTACTGAAAACATAAAGGATGCGATGCTAGCCTTTCACTTGGCCAACAAATAACATACGACTCACAGACGAGCGTACAAAAACCACATCACTTCATATAAAATAAATAAATAAAGTCTTACGAAACTTAATAAACTTTAGTTACCAACCTAAGTGTCTATCTTTCGACTTTTTGCTACCGGAACGAAAATGACAAATTATTTTAGCACTGGACTAACGATAAATATGGGCCGTTCCATTTTTTATCCGCACCCCCCCTCCCTCCTAAGGATTGGAGGATTCCGACCCCTCAAAGTTTTGGCGGCACCCTTTGAAAAAAAACAATCCGAAGGGTTTATTTTTTGGCGGCACCTTTGAAAAAAATTTCCGAAGGGTTCATTTTTTGGCGGCTCCTTTGATTTAAAATCTGACCCCCCTTGTGCAGGAACTTGCCATCCTTAGGGGGGGTTCGGATAAAAAATGGAACGTGCCTATAAAACATCAAACTATAATGATCGATCGGTAAAGCCCTGCTAATATATTAAGCTGTTTACCGAAGACAATGAAAAGCTATAATGACACGTACCTGACATGAGCCATGCAGCGAAAAATGAAGTGCTGTCCTCTTTCCGAGAAACCATTAACAATTCTTTAGCAAATTTCTAGCAAAACACCTTGCAATGTTTTCTGCAATATTACCGTGAGAAATTACGAATTTATTGAGCTTAAAGCAGTCTTAAAGTGATTTGAATTTTCTGTGCGCTCTGGTCAAGTGACCAATGACGAGTGAGCATATCATGGTTGTACTTACTTGCGAAGTTCTATTAACCAGCCAAACTTTGTTTCTCTCCGCCTTAAACTACCATAGCTACTGACTCCTTACCAGTCCCCTGGGAAATGCTCCTGTACAGAGCCACCTTAACTTTCAAATGCCAGATGTAAACTGGCAATTCCCATATTGCCCATTCCAATGACTATCAGGGCACGCTATCTGCTTTTGAATTGATGGAGGAGGCCTGTTCTTGCAGTGAGCTAAAACGAACTTTTTGCCATAGTCACGTGAATAATGACGTCATCACCCTAAAGTTAATATGAGGGATAACTTTCACGAAGTTGTAAATAACACATGGTACAGCATTCTCTTCGACCACAAAATAACTAAGTTATTTATTATTATTATTATTATTATTATTATTATTATTATTATTATAGCAGTATTCAAGACTGTATGCTAAAAGCTAAACCAGCTACACAGGGCGCATACGTAACCTGTGAGCCTTGGAGTATATATATATATATATATATATATATAGAATGTATATTAGTGACGGTCAAGTAGCCAACTCCAGTTAAGACTTTTCAGCTTTATAAAGCTTTATAAAGCTGAAAAGTCTTAACTGGAGTTGGCTACTTGACCGTCACTAATATACATTCTGTTTCAATTATTCAAGTTTCCACGATCGCTTCTAGTGATCCTCCATTACAGACTCCGTGGACAGCATTGTTTGTGTGACCGATTACAAGAAATTCTATATATATATATATAATATTTATAACTGAGAGGTGCTTATGGAATAAAGAAATACTAAAATCTAAAATCTAAAATCTCAACCATCCGTAAACTAGATGACAGAGTTCTCTAGAAAGAAGATCTCGATCGCCAAAGCCGTATTATTATTATTATTATTATTATTATTATTATTATTATTATTATTATTATTATTATCATTATATTAGTAAGGGGTTTTTAAAACAATTGACAATAAAAACTAACAGTAAGAATTCACGACGTTCCGACCGCTCTTCGGTCATTATCAAGCGAAATGTTGAGAATAAGAATTTGCATAGATATATGAAGTGACAAAGAGGTCAAAAATATGTAAGAAATATGTATGAAGTAAAAATATGTGTAAAAAGAATTTACAAAGAAGGTGTTAAGACAATAAAAGGCATGCAAAACTAACTATATAAAGACTAATTATTTAAAAACCTTCGCACGAACTGAGTCGGACTGTACATTGAGACTTGGTCTCAGTTCATGAATAAAAAACATTTCGTAAATGAGGCAGTCAAACTTGTTTTTACATTTCTTAAGAATATATATAAATAATTCGGTAAATTGTGATCGTCCGGGTGAGTGTAGTCCTGAGAAGGACTGTTTGAGGTGACATTGACTGACGTTTCGACAACCTGAGCGGAAGTCATCATCAGAATCAAGTGAACTGTGAATCGTCAGTAGATGTTATAAGTCTCTGGTCGTTGTCCTGATTGGTCGACGATCTCGTGATGTTATTGGTCGTCTTACAGTTAAGCCGTGATGTTATTGGCTGTGAAGACTGTAAAACGTGATTGGTGCGTTTCGATCCGTCTTTTGTTAGTCAAATGTCCGTTGGTCTATTGTTAGTCAAATAAGTCGGTTTGTCTATTGTTTGTCTGTCTTGTTATTGTCGGCAATCAGTCGTTTGTAAGGTGCAGGTAGCTGTTGGCAACGGTTCAGTGGTGTTTGTTCTAAGTTAGTAAACCAGCTTTCCAGAGTGATTCGTTGATAGTAGTCCGTACTGTAGGTAACGCATTCAGCAGAGTCTCGGTCGATTGTGTGGTTTGTTTTTAAATGGTGCTCAGCGATGTGATTGTTGATATCACCATTTCTAGTCGCTCGTTTGTGTTCAGTCAGTCGGACGTTCAGATTTCTGCCGGTCTCACCAATATAAGTGGCCTGGCAGTCGCAGCATTTGATTTTATAAACTGCTCCCCGTCTGTCGCTCGGTTCGTCTTTGTCTTTAACGTTCGTCAGTAGCTGTCGTCAGGGTCCGTATAGTCGTAGCTTTGTGAGAAGTTGGGTTGTAAGATGATTGGTCGAGTAGTCTGTCGGTATGTGTCGGTTTTCTGTAAATTGTCGTCCGTAGTTCGTTTTTGTCGCGGGTAATTAAGCAGTCTAGAAAAGGTATTTTACCATTTTCCTCGATCTCCTTAGTAAACTGTATGTCGGCGTTTTGTCCGTTGAGGTGTTCGTGAAAATCGTCGATTTCGTCTTTGTGTACGGCTGTAAAGGTAACGTAGCCAGAGTGGCCGGCTGACCCTGACAAGACGCGCACAACTAGTTTGTGACTCACCTGACAGCTTAACGGACGAAATCAAGTACTTAGACAACGTTTTCAACAAGAACAATTACAACCGGGACTTTATTAGACACAACACTTACAGAAACTCCGAACCAAACCCTACGAACACTAACACGACACCTGTCACTACTGCAACCATACCTTACATCAAAGGGACTTCTGAAACTATCGCACGAATCCTACAACCCTACAACATCCGCGTTGCTCACAAACCTATCACTACTTTACGACAGCTACTGACGAACGTTAAAGACAAAGACGAACCGAGCGACAGACGGGGAGCAGTTTATAAAATCAAATGCTGCGACTGCCAGGCCACTTATATTGGTGAGACCGGCAGAAATCGGAACGTCCGACTGACTGAACACAAACGAGCGACTAGAAATGATGACATCAACAATCACATTGCTGAGCACCATTTAAAAACAAACCACACAATCGACTAGTGGGACTCTGCTGAATGCGTTACCTACAGTACGGACTACTGTCAACGAATCACTCTGGAAGCTGGTTTACTAACTTAGAACAAACACCACTGAACCGTTGCCAACAGCTACCTGCACCTTACAAACGACTGATTGCCGACAATAACAAGACAGACAAACAACAGACAAACCGACTTATTTGACTAACAATAGACCAACGGACATTTGACTAACAAAAGACGGATCGAAACGCACCAATCACGTTTTACAGTCTTCACAGCCAATAACATCACGGCTTAACTGTAAGACGGCCAATAACATCACGAGATCGTCGACCAATCAGGACAACGACCAGAGACTTATAACATCTACTGACGATTCACAGTTCACTTGACTCTGATGATGACTTCCGCTCAGGTTGTCGAAACGTCAGTCAATGTCACCTCAAACAGTCCTTCTCAGGACTACACTCACCCGGACGATCACAATTTACCGAATTATGATATGACTCCTGGGTTCAAACCATTTACAAGAATATATATATATATCTATGCAGATTTCTTATTCTCAACATTTCGCTTGATAATGACCAGAGAGCGGTCGAAACGTCGTGAATTTTTACAGTTAGTTTTTATTGTCAATTATCATTATAATTTTGATATTGCATTTTGAATTCTAACTTCAATCAAGGACTTCCTTCAGTTCACTTCAAATAAACGCATTCACTTTATTCCAATTAATTTTCACGAGTACTTTGAATCAAAATTTCGTAATTCACGAGGCTGTCGTTTCGCCATTTCGGGGAAGTAACGTCTGAAAGGCTTCAATGCTTGAAAAAAATATGGCCTTCTATCTATATCCCAAAGATATATTGTTACGGTTTTTCGCTTTGTTAAATCCATGAAGTTGTGTTAGAAAGGGGAGAGAGGAGGGATTTTGAAAAATTTCAACCTTTCTAATTAATTGCAATCCGTTGATCCCGTAAAGACAGGAAAAAAACTCCCGCAATCAGTCATTTGATGACATAAGAAGTTGAGTAACTTCCACCCAGGCTATTAACACGTGAGGCACTCAGAAGCGTGGCAAGTTTCCTGACCCGAGACTAACTGGCTTACAAACATCATACTAACTTGCTCACGGAAGACCAGTGTCTTGCACTCAACGTTGTTGACACAGATCTAAGACAAATTTAAACAGGAGTCTAAAATCCACGTCTGAGGCTGTTCATCGGACTGACTGTGCAAAACTGAAGAATAAAAGAGAACTGACACAGCTGCCAGGTAGGAAACGTATACTAGTCACTCAGTCTAACACTGAATCGTGATGTTTATAGCGGGAAATTAGCACTGGAAAAGTTGAAAATTTACCTAGTATATGTAAAAAACACGTAAATAACATGTAAATCGTCAAAAAGATACTGTAAATGATAATTTCCATACTTTTTACCCATTTACATGTTTTGAGATATTTCATGTGAAACATGTAAATTATGGAGACGATCTTGTAAATTTCTCAAACCAAGGGACACAGATCATGTAAATAGCATGTAAATCGACTAAAGGGTACCTGTAAATAACATGTAAATGGTTTTAAGGAGCCTGTAAATATTATGCAAATCGAATGAAGGAGCCTATAAATATCATGTAAATGGAATAAAGGGGCCTGTAAATTTTCATGTTAATCCAATAAAGACCCTGTAAATACCATGTAAATCGAATAAGGGAGCCTGTAAATAACATTTAAATCAAATAAAAGGGCCTGTAAATTTTCATGTAAATCGACTAAAGGAGCCTGTAAATACCATGTAAGTCGAATAAAGGGGCCTGTAAATTTTCATGTAAATCGAATAATGGAGCCTGTAAATATCGTGTAAATCGAATAAAGGAGCCTGTAATTATCATGTAAATCGAATAAAGGAGCCTGTAAATACCATGTAAATCGAATAAAGGAGCCTGTAAATATCATGAAATCGCATAAAGGAGCCTGTAAATTCTCATGTAAATCGAATAAAGAAGCCTGTAAATACCAGGTAAATGGAATCAAGGAGCCTGTAAATATCATGCAAATCGAATAATGGAGCCTGTAAATATCATGTAAATCAAATAAAGGAGCCTGCAAATATCATGTAAATCGAATAAAGGAGCCTGTAAATTTTCATGTAAATCGAATAAAGGAGCCTGTAAATACCAGGTAAATCGAATAAAGGAGCATGTAAATTTTCATGTACCTAAATCGAATAAAGGTAACTGTAAATACCATGTAAATCGAATAAAGAAGCCTGTAAATTTTCATGTAAATCAAATAAAGGAGCCTGTAAATATCATGTAAATCAAATAAAGGGGCCTGTACATTTTCATGTAAATGGAATAAAGGAGCCTGCAAATACGATGTAAGTCTAATAAAGGGGCCTGTAAATCGAATAATGGAGCCTGTAAATATCATGTAAATTGAAAAAGGGCGACTACATTGTATGTAAACCATGTAGTGAGATGACAGACAAGAAGCCTTTTCTGTAATCTTTATTGTTGATGAAAAATCGTGTTCAACATTTCTACCACTACAATGTATGAATTCATAATAGGCATGGATACAAGCCTTCAAAAAGGGCTTTTAAAAATAGAGACATTTAGGAAAAGTAATGCAAAAATTATGCAGGCACATTGGTTACACCAACGAGCACCAACAGCATCACCTAACCAAATGAATCTGCATCTGTGTGACTGATACCGCTTATGGGTGTCAAAAAGTGACGACATTAAAAATACACTGTAGCAATCGTTGTGATGCCCTTGGATATTTAACAATTATTCTACGAGGGCGCGCTGGATATCAAGTGATAGATAACCAACGAGGCGCGTAGCGCCGAGTTGGTTATAATCATTTGATATCCAGCAAGCCCGAGTAGAATAATTGTTTTATTAAAAACTTAACCACTATTTTAAAAAAAATTCAAGAAAGAATGGGAAAAAATGAGAAAAGAGATAAAAAGGGAACTAGAATCGATCACATGACTGAACGAAAAAGGCGCCAAAACCTTGCGAAGTGTTGCAGCGTTTCATTGCAAAGCTGAATGAGTCAATGTGAACAAAGTAGCACAAGTTTTGGAAGAAATACTCTAATTATTGGCTCTGAAATATGGTAAATGTTTGGTTTTTCCTGAAACATTGTTGTAATCATCGTTCAAAGCGGATTGAAGCCGTACAATTTCACCATATTAGCTACTGGAGTTGAAACGAAACAACTTTGTTGTAATCTGTTCGCACAACGCGGAGCCATCATGTGCGAGTTTGATCGAACTGAAGACAGAACTAATTTGAGCTTGAAGAGGTAATTTCTATGCAGCTCAGAAGCAAGATTACTGTTGCGAGGAACATTAGAATTCACCGTTATAGTTTGTTAAACGCAAAGCACAAAATGTAGTGGTTCTCGGTTTAGAGGTTGCGGACGGAATGGTAAGTTAAATTCAAACAACTGGAAAAGCGATTCAACTCTGTTTACATGGTATCCGATTTCTACCTGAGCATTTGGGCCTGTTGGAACACAGAGATGCAACGAGTGCAGGTAAACCAATGTCAATTTTGCGTGTTAAAGCCGGCCGAAAAAAAAAAAACTCACCCTTCGTTCCTTCTTGGTAGTTTGCAGCTGTAGTTTGTTTAGTAAGCTTACTTGTTAGACTGCTTCATGATTTTCGCACCTACCGACTCGCCATGAATGTGTGATAGTTTTTATTAAATGCTTCTGCCCATTTCACTGTGTTTTATTTTATGTCTTGTCTTGATATTTTGAAGTGGAAAGCCTTCCTGATAAAACCTACCGTTTGTTCAATTTTAATGACCAACGTGACGATCGAAGAAAGAAGTTAATTGTAAACACAACGCTTAATGCTTAAGTTAAATTCATATTTCTGCACAGTTTCTTGAAACAATTTTGACTTGTGTTAGACGACGCTGTTGGAATTTCTGCTTAATTTAAATTCCCTGTCAAGTGATGTTTCTCTTCCATTTTTCTCGCCGGGTTGCTCGCGAGGAAAAAACTTTCAGCTCACTTTGTCATTTTGTTGTTGAATGTTCATTGACCATATTTGGTCGCAGCAGGTATATGAGCTGATAGCCTAGCTCCGTTCAGCCAATCAAAATGCTAGAAATCCAATATACCTAGTTCAGTTTTTAATAATTACAGTTAGCGAGTACAAGGCAACTGTGGTGTAATGATCGGAGTTTAACTTGAGAGCAGCTTTAAACATTTCGGTTCCTGTAAATTTCATACAGCTCTTTCATTCCCTACCCTAGCTAACAATGCAACATCTTTGCTTTGGCTAACATTTTGAAGATATAAGGTTGTATCTCCATGCATGCCCTATTCAACAGGTACATGTACTCTATGATATTGTTAAGTTATTTTCCGTCAACCAACCACAGCCTGAGAAGATAATATGTACAATACCACTTAACTAAATTGCCTATAATGTTAGCGTTAAAAAGTGACCCCATATGAGGTTCTGGGCTATATGTGTATTGTTGGCAAATGGCAATATTTTTTATCACTACTTTATAAGATATTGTACAGGATGAAAAGTAGCAGAGACTCCTAACATGCAAAGGAGTATAACAATAGATCGAACTACCAATGCATTGCGGTTGGAGTGTCCCGATACCAATGCATTGATCGCAAAATTCAACTATCGATGACAATCGCGATAGTTTAGTTAATTATCGATAGCGAAGATAGTTTTCAAATGATGTCCTGTAGTCCTTTTCCCTTCATTGAAAAATTTCTCTGTTGTTCTCTGCTGTACGTTCTGTCCATTGTTTTGAAATCAAGTAACAATATTACTTTTTTTTCATAAAAAACAAACTTTGTTTGTCTCCAGGGTCTTGTCTGCGTGCAAAATGGTGGTTCGAAAATAATCTTTACCCCCCTTCTTGGAGAATTGATCGTCACTTTGTCAACAAACATGGTGGTCGCGAAGGCTCATATGGCCAGAGTCTTTTGAAATCGTACAAAACAAAAAAGGAAAGGCAAGCACATGGGAGCACTTCGGGTTTATAAAAGAAAATAATGGTTCTGTTGATAAAACCAGCGTTGCATGTACATGTAACTCGTGTCGCAGTAGAATGGTACTAAAATATAGTGGAAAAACACCAAATCTGCAAAGGTTATGACTATGGGAAAAAAGTGGATCTTAGCAAGGGTTATTGGAAGCCCTTGCTAAGATCTGCTGTTCCCACATAGTCTTAAACTGCACAAAAATATTGTTGAATAAGGGGGCATAATCCTTAAGAAACCCAAATATTCCGAGATTCGCAGAATGTATGCGCAGTAACAAAACGAGACACCGCCCTTAAGAAGAATTGGAAGCCTTAACCAGAATGACGTTAACTGGTGCCACTACTGTAGTGCATTCACTATTCAGTTGTTCCTGTTTTGTCGAGAATAACGAGAATAACTGTCAAAACTTGACTGAATAAAGACAGCTTGAAGTGAGATGTTACTTGTTACTTGTTAAGTGCGACTTTCAATAAACATCGAGCATTCGGCGGCAGAAGTTGAAAAATCGATTTCTTTCATATTCTGCATATAACTGGGTATTGGTAAAACTAGAAACCTGATGTGGTTCGTTTTCCCCAGAAGCGCTTTATTTTCGGAAAAAACGAAGAAGTCGATTCTCGGGTTCGGAAGGTCAAAATCACAGTAAATTAATCTTGAAAACAGCACCATGAACTTGCATCGCGCTGGTAAACTAAGGCGCGGAGAAAAAGATAGACACTTCTTCTTAACAGAACAAGTCTTTTTCATTAACTTGACAGTTACCAAACAGCAGTAGCGAATTTTAATGAGCACAAACAATTCCAATCTAAAAGGCAGGTTCTCTTGTTCACAGAAGTTAGGTTCCAAATCAGTTTCTGCGTGATCATCAAAACCTGCCTTTTAGTTTGGAATTGTTTGTGCTCATTAAATTTCGCTACTGATGTTTTGTAACTGTCTAGTTAATGAAAAAGACTTGTTCTGTCGATAGAAAGTGCCTATCTTTTTTCTCTGGGCTTTAGTTTACCAGCGCGATGCAAGTTTATAGTACTCATTTTCAAGATTAATTTTCTGTGATTTTGACCTCCCGAACCCGAGAATCGATTTCCTCGTTTTTTTCCGAAAATAAAGCGCTTCTGGTGAAAACGAACCACATCGGGTTTCTAGCTTTACCAATACCTAATTATATGCAAAATACGAAAGAAATCGATTTTTAAACTACTGCCGCGATATTGCAGTTTTCTTGATTTTTACTGAAAGTCGCTCTTAAGCTTTTCTCTTTGGCATACTGCCATTATGTTAAATTTGTAATAAATACACAAATACAATTGTTTTGGATCATTAATATTAACATAAGGAGATTTAATAAACACAAGAATGATTTCAACAGCGAAGAAAGTGCTCATATCTAAGCAGCTGAGATACAAGTACAGTTCTAGCGTAGCCCAACAAACTTTTCAAACTTTTTATCTTCACTTTGCAATTCATATATGTACCTGCTGGCTGTGGTTGATCCAAATTAAAGTAACTTAAGATGGAAAGTCTATGCTATGGGGCATGTATAGGGGACACATACATACAATCTGTCGTCTTCATCATCTCTTTTTCTCTGTCAGTGCATTACATATCATGTAAAATAATTTTAAATAATTTGTGACATGCCCGCAAAAGGGGAATTCTCCCTCCCAAACCACAAGATTGAGCAAGCAATGGTATCTCATTCATCCGCATTTGGGAGTCAAGCTGTTATCTTTATTTTCCATCTTTTTGTTATCTTTACTCACCCTGAAATTGTTCCTTTTGCCCCTAAGTATTAATACTTTTTGTCTCAAATGAAATCACACCTACAAATACCAAAAACAAAATCCAATAAGTCAATCTAAATGACAACACGAAACACGTAAAAGCTTGCAACCTTTGAGTAGCTGAACCAGAACGACTGAAAGCCCGGATAAAATGAGGCGATTACAGGAAATTCTATTGTTTTGGTTTATCCTTGAGGTATAGCAAAGGGGTGCAAATTTTGCTCTTGGTACCATTTTGATTAAAAAAAACAGTATATTAAAAGGGAAGGGTTTGAACCTCCAGGCAGAGCCTCTCTGTATAAAACTTTATTGAGTACCCCCTCCCCCAAGGGTGAGGATGCACCCAATCCATACTCTTATACAAATTTATTTGGGTTCAGCCTTAAGGTGTAATGAACTTTTATGTGTTATATAGAAAGAGAAAGAAAAATACCGACTTACTGGTGAGTTGTTATGTTCTGAAGCAAAAGTGAATCACAAGGAAGTGTATGCCCAGTTTGCTGAGCATACACCCTTACACTAAAAATTTTCCACCTGGCTACCTGGAATCCCAGCACTGCCTTACCAGGATCCCAGCTTAGGTAGCTGCAAAGTGTGTGAGGTGTGTTTATGCCAGGATCTCTGCAAACTGAGCCAGCATGGCTAACCAGGCCAGTTTGGTTCATTGGCCTCTTAAGGCCTAGTAACACGGGCAACATTTTCGTAAAACTTTTCGCGCAACAATGTTGCGTTGCAAGTTGAGATTGTTTGTTGCACATATTAACACCTTTTTGTGCAAACAAATTTTCATGTTGCAAAAAGTAGATGTTGCGCGCTTCTACTTTTTTTAACATGAAAATTTATGCACAGAGGTGGTAATACGTGCAACAAACGAACTCAACTTGCAACGCAACATTGTTGCAGGGAACGTTGCACGAAATGTTGCCCCTATTCCTGGGCCTTAAGAGGCCAATGAGCCAAACTGGCCTGGTTAAGCCATGCTGGCTCAGTTTGCAGAGATGCTGGCATAAACACATCGAAGCATACCGTGTTATTCCTCAGGGCTATGATTAACGTGCGACTAATAAAACCATGAACACTAAGAATTATTTTTCGAATGTTCATTGTGTCACGACCGACCTATCAGGTGCAAAATCAAACCACAAGAAAAAAATGCAGGCCACAAATTTAATTAAATAGCGTTGCGGCTTGTGGTTCATTCATCTTGTATCTGATTGGTTTTCTTCCCCAACATAATAACAGTCCAAAAATAATTCAAGGGTTCATGGTTTTCATAGTTTTACTGTATTAAGAGCCATGATGGTTATGATGTCTAACATGTGTTACGGCAGAGGATGGATCAGTGTTATGGATGAACTTTTCTTTTCTTGCTTGTGGTTCATTCATCTTGTATCTGATTGGTTTTCTTCCCCAACATAATAACAGTCCAAAAATAATTCAAGGGTTCATGGTTTTCATAGTTTTACTGTATTAAGAGCCATGATGGTTATGATGTCTAACATGTGTTACGGCAGAGGATGGATCAGTGTTATGGATGAACTTTTCTTTTCTTGGTATTAATAATTTACTCAAAAAGCAATCAGGTTTCTTTATATGCGTATGAACATGTGACTTATAGCTAATTGACAGCCCTGGTTAATTGAAAAGCAAAGTTATCTAAGCAGCTAATGTTGCCCAAAGCCAAAGGGAACTTGGAGAGAAAACGGCAGGAATGGGGATTAATGATTATGGAATTCAGAGGACATGGGGGCAAAGTTCTGTCCATGAATTGAAAGCTTAAATCTCAAAAGGTTCTTAAAATTACTAATATGTTACATAACTATTAAAGAACATTACTTAAGTTAAATGCAAGACACAAGCATCGAATCAAGACAAATTCAATTCAATGACCCTCTATTTATCTAATACTAAGCCCTCGTGGACTGAGCGGACCGCGTAAGAAATATAACTGAATACAAACATTTCCCAACCAAGAGTTAAAAAAACATACCTGAGATGATATACGAGCCATAGACGAAGGAAAGGTGGTTCTTCTGTATTATTTGCAGTGAATTTCCATCAGATTGAAAGCCGTTTGCACGTTGGTTTGCCCTCGCCCGACCGTTAAAAAGATTCCACCTTCTCGAATGAGCACGCATTGTGATCAGCGGACGTTTACTACTTGATATACATGAACGCTAAAAATAACATGCCCTGAAAAAACAGCGTTGTTGCGGTTCTGTGAATAATTTGTGTTGTTTTCACGTAATTAGAGATTTTCCATGAAAATGTTTACTAAATTCGCTGAATAAACGGTCGATTATTTAACTTGGTGAGGTTAGTTCGCATCGAAATGTACCTACGTTCGCATCAAATACCTGCGACTGATAAACAGGTTTTAGTGGAAATTCAAACAGAAAAAACCGTACTTAAAGAGATTCTCGTCTGTGTGTAAGAAAAACAAATAATGTAGACTCGTGATTGCGAGAAGGGCTAGTTTTTGCAGCGTTTTTGTATCAGGCTCAATTTCTTTTGTTTTTTGCTTATCCACTATCCTCTTCTTAGCCGTACCGGTACCGGGTAATGTTTTTGTTACGCCCACTTCAAACTGGCGGCCGATAAAGATTTTAACGAAAAAAATCTGTTTTCAAAATTCACAGATTGGTTGGATTTGAATCAATTCTCTGTTGCTTCTCTCAATTGGCACTACCGAAATGTCAGTTTTTAATAAGTAACCAAATATTCGTCTACACAGAAACTGCGACTTGTTGCTGAAGCCAAACAGTAGGGAGGACCCGCACCGCTTCCAGACGAGGTCTAGGATTGGTCGACGAAAACAATAGGTAAAGAACGAAACAATAGTCCTAACCCTGATAACAATAGACGGTGCAGGTTATAGGGACCAATGACATTAGAGGTTTGGAACCGTGCAGGTCTACCGAAACAGTAAAACAGTGCTTAATTTTAAACGTTTGAATAGTTTGTTCAAGATAATGAAAAACTCAAATGGCCAAACACTATTTTTCCCGTATACATCTCCTTGTAAAATGCGGTTAACGGCTTCTTTCTCAAAACATGCTTAACATTTGTGTATAAATCCCAACGAATTAACTTCAAAAAGGAAAAAAAGGAAAACTCAAAATTTGTCTTTCAAGACACTACGTGCTGTTAGTGTATTCCCGCGCTTACCATTTAAATAAACGCGATATTAAGCAACATCCAGTACATGAGTGCTCTATAATTGCGAGCCTTGCATCTTTTGAAAAAAGAATAGTGCACAATGCACACTCAGATCCCGTGGCGCGTTTATAGTAGCCATATTCTTAAGCTGTACAAAAATATAGAGCGGTTTTAAATTGGGTGTCGTTAAACCAAAATCGAAGTAATGACACTGAGCAATCACGAGAGGTGGAAAAAGAAAAAAAAACAAGGAAAAAAACAGAATGAGTCAAACAAAACTTGAGGCAAGTACATGTAACTAGTGTCAAATGCGGGAAAAGGCGTGCGAGCAAATTGCATACTATTAGTTGTACTTCTGATTGGTTGAGAAAATGCTGCAAATGCTGCGGTTTTAACCAATCACAAAGCATAGTAAAGCAGAACTAAAGCAAACGCAGTAACTTCCAACGCTCAATTGAAAACCTCTCTTTGAAAGAGAAATTTATTGCTTTACTTTTGTTTGAGTCTCAATCTAATTGAGTTGGGTTTGGAAGGGATTAGCACCCGAGTGCAGTGTGAAGGCTGATGGTTTCTAATGCTGATGCTAACACTAATCCTTATACGTAAGGCAAGTAATGCTAATACTTGTGCCGATGCTAATACTTATACCAGTGCTTACGCTAATGCCAATGTCATTGATAATGCTAGTGTTAATCTTCTGCTTTTACTAATACTAAAACAGTGTTAATACCTAGGCACTCTTTCAGTTAAATCATGAGTATTGATTGTTTGTACAAATTAAACATCCCAGCTAGAAGTGCCTTATAAGCTTTGTACCCCAGGCTTTCGCTTATATGCGGTCATGCAACGACTCTGAGCATTTAAGACACTTTAAGTATTGACATTACCTTGTGAAGTCCGTGTAATATGTCGGTCTCCGTTATAGCCTTGATAAGCTATACAGTGCGGCCTATCAACTAAGTAGAGAGCTGCTCTTCAATAAGCCCTTTCACGCGATTTGACCGTTAAACTTGAATGACGGGGGAACACATGGCGTGACAGACAGTGTTCATATGAAACCCGGAAACCGTCAACAAATAGTTCCTCGACTACAAAACCAGCACCTCGTTCCTCGACTACAAAACCAGCACCTCATGCACTATCCTCATATTTTGCAGTCACTCTAAGGTCGTGTTCTAATGGGATCAACCATTTCAACCAAAACTGGATTTGGTTGAAACAGTTAAGGTTCCGCATAGAACACTTTTTGAACCGTTTTTGGTTGACACGAGGTTGTGACTGAGCAAAGTCGTTTCCAGACTTTCTCAACTTCTTCTGCCACGGTTGACAAGAGTTGGCAAAAGGCCGACTTGTTGTTGCTTCGGTTGTTAGGCGGCGCACATGCGGTAACACACGCCACGCCGTCTCGTAAAAATGCACTTTTTTTGTTTTCGTAGTCGTCGTGTCCGTCAGTTACTTAGTCTTCTTGAGTTCGCGCGGCCTTTTGAACAATGGGTGTGATGTTATAATGACGTGAACACAGATTTTATCAGGTTGGAAATCCCATCTATCAAATACCGGACATACTAGTGAATAAACAATGATGATCTTTAGTGAAGATCTTTTTAAGTTGAATTTAATTTTCCACGTAAGATCGCAGAAAACTTCAGGGTAGTATTGACAAAATAAATTAGAATCGCTGTAGACGTGTTTATAAAACGTGTTTTTAAAAGGAATACGGTGACAGATCGTGTCGGACTTCCATAATATAATATGTTTACATACATTTGATTAAGGCCTTACATACCGGAAGTGCAAATTGTTCATAACAGGTCACCGAAAACCATGAACTACTAAAGTTCATTACATACAGGA